>JAQJVL010000304.1:182500-526617 GCA_035578905.1 Stictocephala bisonia
ATGCTCTTGTTTAATTATTGATTCGTTAAATATTTAGCAATAAAATTAGCAGGTTTTATCCGGCCCGTAAGTTGAGAGTCAATAAACCCATCCAATCCTAGAGGTTTGGTTTTTTAATTCTTTATGAATGATTTAAACTACGATTCAAACCGATATAACTCAATTCAATACGCAAAACAGTTCACCAATCCTAAAATGTAATTTAATTAGGTACTATAAGAAACTCCCCCATGGACCAAACAGACTCACTCGTGCTGCAGTAATTAACTGTTGTCCTGGCTGGGATAACATCATCCAGGTCAGCGCGTTCTACAATAAGAATGTTTAATTCAATTTGTAGCCAGATTTCGAACGATTATATTATTTGATCGCAAACCATCAAATTAACGACTTTTAGGTAAATAATATCGTAATTAGTATTTGCCAAAATGTTCAATGTCATTCGCTGTATTGAAACATAATCAAATTAAATGTAAATGTTTTAATTATATTTTCGAAAAGGACTTATGATTTAAATGTTTAAAGTAGTTTATCAAAACTAAATTGTAAGCTAAAAGTGCATGTGATGCATATTTCATTTATTTTTTTGTTGGAATAGGGAGGTAATATTTCATTCTTAAAAATATACTAAACTTTACTGCTAATGATAGTATTTATATTATTATGCGACTATATTTAACCATACACACACATATATTATAATTGCTACAAAAGTTTGTTGAGCATTGAATATTTTCAGTATTAATATAGTGATAATATTGAATATAGCCTTGATTCGAGGGTCCTAACGTTATCGCAAGAGAACGGAGTCCAGCAGCATCGAGAGTGGCTGTCTCTTGGATGGGTGACCGTCTGAGAGATCCCGTCCTTCCATGCAGCACGCCTGCCCGGTCACTGGTGGTGGTTCGAAAGTTCCCCACTTTAGGTGTTAAGGAGGGCCTCCTAACCCTGACTCCTCCTGGTAAAATAAGACGATCTTAGCTTTTTTAAATATATAAGAGGGATTAAATGTGTTAAATAGGAAACTGGTCGCTACATATTCTAATGTTGTGACTATAAGATATGTCTTAGAATAATTAAATTATATTTTTACATTTATATTATTAATGTTAATATATTTTAAAAAAATACCTCTTATTACAGTGAACAAGCAAAATCGTATACTTTTACATGTTATCTATTTATTTGTTCTTCATATAAAAATATCTACCTGTGGGTAGAGATTAAAGATAAAAATTACCGTAAGAGCACATTTTAATACTTGAATAATAAAAAACACCCATGGTGGAAAGAGGGGGAACTTAATAATAAACCTAATAAGGTTTATTTATATAATAAGACATCACATAACATTTGTTCATGTAGTTAAGAATTATAATTTAACTATATGCGAACAATATTTCAATATGGTACAAATACAGCTACAGACTAGACTTGTTGACGTTTCAAATTTAAGAATATGTTTAATGCTACACATTTAAATCAAATAGTTGTATTTAAAATTAAATACTGTACAACCATACAAATATAGATTTCACTGTATTTTTAGTTGTTTGAAACATAAAAAATTCTTGTGATTATGAGGTAAAGTGTACATGGATTACAATATTAAAATAAATAATCCATTTACCAAAGCAAAGTCAATAGAAAATGATTCGGAAACATTACTTAAATACTTTTCTTTAAATAATTCAGTTTATTAATACATTCTGATTAATTATTGAAAGTAAATATTTTAAATATAAAGGTGTATTCCACTATTGAAAAATATACCCTTTAACATATAATTAGCTTGTTTTTCAAAACATAATCATATTAACTTTTACAGTTAATTACTTATGACGATTTATAATTCATAATTATAATTGTAACATATGAATAATGATAGTTAATATTTAAATTAATAGTTTACCCTTGTGATCCACAAATGTAACTTGTTGTTTAACCTCATTTTGAAATAGTAAATAAATAAATAATGTTAAGTCAAAACCTTTTACATTATTTTATGAATAGTAAAATTATCTTTGTGATTGAAATCTCTGCTGAAGACAGTTTCAAGCAACATGATGGTTTTCAGTTTTTAGTTTAGTAATCTAGTTCAAAAGCTAATCATTGTTTCGTGACTAACTTTATTATTGATTCATTTTACAAAACTAACTTCCCTCATCTGTATTAGGATATAACAATTCTTTAAGTAATTTGTAGAGAATGATATTTTTCAAATTTTGACTAACGTACATAAGTCGATAGTAAATTTCACCCCATTTGCATCTACTAATTACCACGTAGAGTGATGTCTATTTACATGTGTATAAATTTATGTATTATCACGGGGAGTATTTAAAAGGTATTTAGACAGTATTCTCTCTGTAAACTTATTTTTTACTTATATAGATATATTTCGTTATATTTTACTCATCAGTACTTACAATTGATATTTTAAAGGGTAACAGTGACATTTTATTTACCCCTAAACCAGTTTTACCAACGGTAACGTGAATTATTATTTAAAATACAAAATGTTTACTATAAATGGAATCAATGACATTAAGTGCAATTTATTGATAGATAAACAAGATGCGAAATAACTATAGACCAGTGTTTTATCAGTACATATTCATAGTTTTTATTTACTAATACTGTAAAAAACCAGATTCTATTACAATGTAAGACAAAATGTAAAAGAATAAAGTATACAACTATTAAGATTCCTATTATAGGTATTTTTTCTAATCCGAAATCAAATCATAACTACATGTATTTATAAGTATTCTATGTGGTAAAATCCTTGATTAATAAATGGATATTTACGTTTTTTAATTATTTTTTAAAGACTAATCACAAATTGTTTGCTATATATTTTGTAAAAGTTATTCATTACATTTAGCCAAATGTTTTTTTATTAATATCTTTTAAAGGGTTAACTTTTTTTTTTCAATGTAAAAAAACGTTGGGGTTCCCAAAAATTTTTATAAAATATGAATCGCAGTATTTGTTTGATTAGTCAGCAACTGAATAACTTAACTCCGATTGATTTATTCCTTTTGAGTGTATATTTTAAAGGATTTTCCTTCTCGGGTTGTTCAGTTTAAAGCATAATTCACCTGTTGTTAAGTAATTTTATATTTTTTGGGTTTTGGTTGAAAAAAGGGCTCAAAAAATTAATTTTTTGCATTACATTTTGTTTCATAACCGGAAATTTTTAAAATATTTTTTTTTAAGATTAAAACTTTAAAAAAATAAATAATAAACTAAAAAAAACCCCCAACAAAATTTTTTTTATAACTTTTTAAAGTTCTGAAACGAAAATTGAAAATAAAATTTAAAAAAGTATTTGGTTTAAAAATTTTTAATAAAAATTTTTTAAATAACTCTTTGTTTTAGTTATTCCAAATTTGTAAGTTTTTATTAGTTTAAAGCTTATTATTCTACAAAATAGTTTTTGATGTATTTTTTAATTTTTAAACGCACTCTAAAAAAAAGAAAAGGAAGGACAAGATTTTTTAAAAAACTATGGGAAAAAAAAACCCCAATTACTAAATTTTGCAATTTCTTTTTAAAATTTTGGGTATTAAAAAATTATTTTGGAGGAAATATTCCACATATAAAATTTTTTTTTTGGGGGTTTAAAGTTATAGTCTTAAAATAGAAGCTCTAACATATGAAACACTGACACAACCTTGTGCTAACGAAAAGTTAATGTGAATTAGTGTAGGGTAATTGGGATGACCTGAGTAGTCTGGTTATTAACTGGGTTCAACTGTTCCTCAGAAAGGGCCATTTCTATAATTAGCCCAATAGCCCAGAGCAAGTAAGGGACCTACAGATTTAAATGAAATCCGAACCACGTAGTATTGGTCTGATTTTCAGCTTATTTACAAGCCTCATACTTAGTTCTTTCCTAATAATGAGAGTGGGAATATTTAAACCTTTGTTCAAATAATGCATTTAGAAAATATTGTTAATGGTAGGCGTTTTTAACATAGCTATTTCTTATATAACTTTGGCATAAAACGGAAAAAACTTACTATACATCAAAAGAATTTCTTAACAAAAAAAGATTAATAACAGGGTATTGGGTATGTCGAAACGGGGTTTGATAAATCCCATAAATATTTTAGGTTAAAAAACAAATGCTTAAAAAACTGTAAAATAAAGTAATCCAAAATTAAATGTTCTTAGAAGGTAATGTTTAAGCATCACGCAAACACCCTTTTTAAGGATTTTACACCCAATATTACTTTAATGAGCTATTTAATAAGGCATTATAAAATATCCTTATATTCAGCCCGCTAAGGATTATTCTGCTATAAGGGATTCTGCTGAATCCCACCAGAATTTTTTATTTGAAATAATTTCTTAGTTATAAATGATTTCATTTAACATATAATCATTGCCACCATAAGTCCTCAATATCGTCACTGACACGTTTCCCTTTTTTAATTGGGCCGATTAAATAAACGCCCCTCTTTTTCACTGTGTATATTCATTTCCTCGTGGAAGACTGTCAACTGGTTCCTGATTCCAAAAGGTAAGGGAACCCCAAACATCTTCCTATAAGCCACTCTGTAAGCTGGACACGACAGGAAAATCGTTCAAGAAGCTCCTAAAGGCTTTACTTACCGTGGAAAATTTTTGAAAAAAAGTTTGCGGGAGACCTGCCCACCACATCAGCCCCGGTTTTTTAGGGCGGGGACTTTCAAACTATGCACACAGCCCCGGGAGGTAGCGGTGGCCCTGACAAAGGGTTGGGACACACCCAACATTCGCTCCCTGTGGTCCTCTTCGTCATCCTCGACGTGCAAAACGCCTTTTTCAAATCCCCAAAGTTTTGGGGGGCGCGGGAGTATATTTTTCCGATTTTTTCCCTTCCAGTTGCCAATTTCCCTTCACGCAACGTGAAGGACGGGCGCTTGGTTTGTATTAAGGTTTTTGGGCCCCAAACTCTAGAATATGTAATGCGACAGCTTGCTAAGAGCTGAAAATGACAAATAATTTAAAGGTTGTGCTGATTGCATTCCCCACATTAAACCTCAAAAAAAACCCCTTCGGCCCAAACCCAAAATTTTAAAAAAATGTATTATGAAAATCTGGAACAACTATATGAAAGATTACGGCCTGACTATGGCTTTCAGCAAGACAGCTATGATACTTTCTAAGAAGCGAACTAACCTTCATATGCAGGTACGAGGGGTAAAAAAATGAGAAAAAGCAGTTTGTGAAGTATATCGGCATCAAGGTAGAGTCCAATATAAATTTTCCCATTAAAAACAAAGAACTTCACTCCTGAAAAGGGAACCTAACGGTTCGAGGCAAGCAGGCAACTCAGATCTCCCGGAAGAAAATCCCCCAAAGGGTAAAAAACCAAAAATTTTAAAAGCAGCTTTGGGCATAAAATTTTTTCCCCATGAAAATTTTTCCAAACAAAAATTTCTAACAATATTTTTTTCCAATGTAGAGTTTTCTAATGCCAAAATTCAAAAATTACTAATGATATTCTTCTAATGATAAAATTAAATTAAAAAAATATCTTTCAGAAAATAAGAAAAAAAAAAAACCCAAAAAAAGCAAGAAAAAGATTTGTTTCTTTTGGTAACCGGGCCCTGAATTCAATCATATATAAAAAATTAAAAACCCTACATATAAAAGTTAAATCAAAATTTTTAATGCTGAAAAAATTTAAAATTAATACCAATGGTTTCCCAAACCCCCCAAGTTTTGGGAGGACATTTATTCATAATGGTTATGTTTAAACTAAAAAGGGTAAAAAATTGTAAAAGGTCTTTGGTTTTGGAAAAAGTGCAAAAAGCCCGGGAAAAATGCGGGGGCGAGAGCCAAAACTTACCCGGGAAAGGAGATCAAGTTTTTTTTTTAAAAGGACCAAAAAGCGCCTAAACGATCATCCACCGAATCGCGAAGCAGGGGAAACCCCAAAAAAATTGTCAAGTAAAAAAATTTAAAAAGGAAAAGCTGAAGAACCAACCCGTCCACACGATACTTGGGGACTGAACGGGTTTCGCTTTAAAATAACAACCCGGAAACAAATTAAAGGGAAAATTTTTTTTTAAATGGCCACACGAAAATTTTAACATTTGAAGCTTGTTTGCAATGAAAGGCGAGGATGCTTATCAAAAACGAGTTGTAATTCATAATAGCATTTATCAAGAATCTAAATTAATGCGCAGTATATTCGAAAATGGATTTTGTTTAAGGGTTTCAGAAGATAAAAAAAACCAGCAAAACATGATAGACCAAACTATGGACTCAGTGCAACATCGCACAATTACTGTCGGGCCCTTAAAATTTTTTTACAAATTACGGGCCTCTAGCGGAATCTGCTCAAATAAACTCAGCTTGTATTGAAACATAAAATTTAAAATTACTTTTTAAATTTGGGTTTGGGGGACGACATTTTTAAAATTTTGGCCTGAGCTTGAAAGATTAGCAAGTTCTTTTGGGTAAAAACAAAATTTTTCCCTAAAAACTTTTTAAAAAAAAAAAACATTATTAATAAAGTGAAACATATTGTAAAAATATGACTTGGTGAAATTCTACCAATTAGGGGGAAATATTTAAAATGCATATTATTACTTGAAAAAGTCACTGATTTTGTTCTGCAAACAGACGGCACATCCAGTTAAACACAATCCCTGTCCTTCAGGCGAAAAAAAAAATTCCGGAAACCAAACAAAAAAACCCCCATTTTTTAATTTTTAATGGGTAAAATTTTAAACACGCATAAAATTTTAACAAAAACCCAAGAAAAACCCACCCAAAAACTTTTTTTGAAATCTCCCATTTAAAAGTTTCCCCACCACATGAAGGGACCATCCGCAGAAACCATTAGTTTAGGAAATGAATCAACGGTGAAATTAAGCCACCATATAATGAGAGTTTTAAAAAAATATGCCCATGTAACCAGAACGGGGAAAAAGCCCTTGTTAACAGTGATTTCCCCTTTTTTTTTTTAAAAGGGTAAAATAAAACCTTTTTTAATTTGGACGGGGCCCCCAATTAAAATTTTTTTTAAGAACAAAAAAAATTTTTATTTTGGGTTTTGTTTAAAATTTTTAAAAACTAATATCGGGCCCTTTTAACATCTTGCTTTTGATATTTTTTAACTTATGTTTACGAAAAACATGACATGACTGCAACTTACAAAAGGGAGTAGGGGTAAAGCCTTGACCACTCTACAAGTTTGAGAAGTCACCTACCTGAGTGTGTGGAAGTGCCATCACCACTTTCATCACTACTCTATCTGTCTAGGTGAAAGTGCCATCAAAACTGTCATCACTACTGTATCTGTCTAGGTGGGAGTGCCATCACCAATGTCGTCACTACTGTACCCGGCCTAGATGGGAGTGCCATCACCACTGTCATCAATACTGTATCTGTCTAGGTGGGAATACCATCAGCACTGGCATCACTCCCAAAAAAACTGTCTATGTGGGGCCATCACCACGCCCATCAAAACTGTATCGTCTAGGGGGGAGTGCCATAAACCACTGTAAACACTACTGAAATTTTGCCCTAGGTGGGATGCCATAAACCACTTTTCATCACTACGTATCTTCTAGGTGGGAGGGGTGGTCTCCAAAATTTTTTGTTTCTATAATATGCCATGCATATAATTTCACATATATTTTATTTGTCGACATACTATATACTTTTTTAATTTTCTTATCAAAAAGAAATAAAAGTGTATTTGGTAAAGTAATCAAGAAATTATATTATGTTTAATTTACTTTATTTCTCAACAAAAAAATAATTGAGCTACTTCGGACCTTAAGTCAACTGATAAAAAAGGAACATTATTTGAATTGGCAATACGTGTTTACAAAAGTGTAAGAAAACCTCTCTCTTCTAACATAGTTCCTAGTGTTGGATCCAACACAAAGGACTGTTTACAAGGAAAAGTGTTAATAAAGAAGCTCACTAAGCACTCCATTAGCTGGATTACCATTGTACAAACCATCTTACAAATGGATGTTGTTCTTCACTGAGTGCATCTGGCAATGAATCTCCTTAACAATAAAATGTGTTTATTCTTGAGACAATTTCCTTATTTTAAAGCTATACTATGTAATATATTGAAACATTATTATTAATATTATTATGAAGTATCTAAGTATTTTAAGAGGCCTGCCACATATTGAATTGAATAATAGTTAAAGATAATTGATGTTTTTTTCAGATTTTGAAAAATGATTGAATTCCTATTTTATTACCAATGAATAATTATTGCTACATAGTTTTTCAAAACGAAACTAATTCCTTATTACCTTACATGTAGGATAAATCGCCAGTTTTTTGCACTTTAAGGGACACAAGCCATTCAATTTCGTCTACACTTCACATAAGCACTTAATGTTATTTAAACTTTTTTTAAAGTGCATTAGTGTTATAAAACGGGGGAATAATAAAAATCAAAATATGATATCACTTAATTTTTTGTATTAATTTGAAATAAATATAGCATATGCCAGTAGTTATTGGCACCCGTATTATTTCAACATTTAAGTTGTTACTTATCACTAATCCCACATAGGCTATCTGACTGTGTATATAAAAGGCTTACTAAATTTAAAAAAGAGAGTGCCAATTATAAGTGTGTATGCCAATTATAAGTGTGTACCAATAATACCTGCCTTCAACCTACTTTGCTTGCCAATAATACCAGTAATTGACAGTTCCAACTAGAATTACATCAAAAGATCCAGACATTGACATGCTGATAATACGTGCTATTGGCACGGCCAGTTAGGTGGCAATAATTGAAAATGAACACAAATCAGCATCCCTTGACTCATAATTTTCAGGCAAAGAAACAAAATATTTAAGGTTATGTGAACAATTTTACTTAATTCATACATTCATAACATTCCCAATACAAACGTATTTAAAGAGGGAGAGTACACCGAAAGTACATTAGTTCAATTCACTTATGATTTTGCTAAGAATTGAAGCTAAATTTCTTCTAATATGTCACGTGTTTCTTATAACTTTATAACATCAAAAACAGAAGTTTTTACTGCACTGAAACAGTCTGCAAGTGATAAGACAAAGACTAAAGAATAATCAATCAAGTTTTGGGGATTTTAAATGGATTTTTTTATTCACAGCAATAATTTTAAAAAGAGGCTGCCATAACTAGTGTGTGCCAATAATACCTGCCTTTACCCAATCACATATAAGAAACGCTATTTAAAATAGTATTAGTTTAAGTAAAGTGTTGAGTTAAATATTGTCGGGTAGAGAATGTTAGGATTTCTGTTAATGAACACGGAGGACCACTGCTCTTTCGGAGCAGACGGGGGAATACACTAAGGACGGAAATAATTAATAAGAGAGAATTTACTCACCACAGAGATTGGTTGACCACGTATCCAACAGGAGTAGTTGGAGACACTTTTGGTAATCCAGTCCACCTTCCTTTGTCACAGTTCTAAAGCACTGAAGAGTAGTCGCGGGAAGTACGAGCGTTTCGAAAGGTCCAGAAGACCGACCACGTACCGCACAAACGAGGGTTCTTGAAGGTCTGGACGAGCAGCACAGATTTAGAGAGAGTTAAAGAGGTACGGTACAAGGAGAATTAAAGAGGCACACAATCACTAAGTATTGAGTTTGAAACGAGACCCGCGACCTTACACTCTGGAGAGACTAAGCGTGAGTGAGTGTTGTGGGGCGCGAAACCGACCGCCTGAAGGAGAGTTTATTCCTGAGCACCAATTGAGGAGCTCGAATTTGGGGGTGGCGTGATGTTTATTCTGAGGGGAAGACAACCCTCTCTCTCTCTCTCTTGGCTTTAGTGAAAATGTGAAATTACCAAAAATCAAATCTTATAACTACAGAATATATCAATTATGTACAATCATCTTATTACCTAACATACCGGCCACCTGAAGTTATTGACTTCAATAAAGAGAGAAAAATGAAAACATTACACACAACATATAAGAGGGCGATGAGTTACATGATAAGAGCTTATTATTAAGTTACACTAAATTCTTAGAAATTAAGAGTCACTTGGTTTAGTGGCAGAGGAAAAACCTTGATTGCAGGTCGAGTGTAAGTCCCTGAAGGTGTCTTGATTGTGACCACTCGCACAGTGCCATCAGGTCCAGGGTGAACGTCAGTGGTACCTCCAAGAGGCCAGGTAAGAGGTGGTGTCGGGGATTGCACCAAGACGACATCTCCAATTTTGAGGTTCTCCTGGGGAGTGCTCCATTTTGAACGTTATTGTAGAGAGTGGAGATATTCCAATTGCCAGCGATGCCAGATGCGTTGGTGAAAGGCCTGGACTAGTTGCTAATGGCGAAGTCGATTGGTAGGAACATCAGAGAGATCGGGTTCTGGTAGGGGCAGCCAGAGGAGTCACCAATCAGGAAGTGAACCAGGTGTTAATACTGAGGTTTCAGAAGGGTCTGGGGCTGAGAGCAGTAAGTGGGGCGAGAATTTAGCATTGCCTCTACTTGAATTGATAGAGTCTGAAATTGTGGTAAGGTAGCATGGTTTCATTAATCACTCGTTTGAGATGGTATTTTGCACTTTTAACCACACTTTCCCACAGCCCGCCCTGATGAGGTGCAGCTGGTGGGTTAAAATGGAACGTAATTCCTCGAAGGAGGTAAAATTAACAATTTTGTCCTGTGCAACATATGAGAGAGTTGATTCACGAATAACTTTTTGTAGTACTGAGTCTGCACCTACGAAGTTAGTTCCGCAGTCTGAATAGATGTTTGAGCACAGACCACGTCGGGGACACAAAACATGTGAGAGAGGCAATAAAATCTTCTGTAGTGAGATCAGTCACCACTTCTATATGAACGGCTTTAGTAACCATGCAGATAAAAATGCACAAGTAGACCTTAATGTATCGCAGTCTCCTAGGATTGTGAATCTTGACGGTGAAGCGTCCGACATAATCCACACCTGTTGATGAGAACGGTCGAGCTGGACTAACACGGTGTGCGGGTAAGTCACCCATAAGAGGAGTTTTGTTTTTTGGTTTATTCTTAAAGCACACGAGACACTGGAAAATACGTGAGCGTATGATACTTCTAGCACATAATATCCACACTTTGCATGTTAGTAGTGCTTGTGTCAATTGAGGTCCAGAATGGAGATGGATGCGATGATAAAAGTCTATCAACAGCTTTACAACATGATGCCGTTTGGGAAGCACAATGGGATGACGAGCGTCATATGAGAGGTTACATTGTGCCAGTCTACCACCGACACGTATAAGATCATCAGAATCCAGATAAGGATTCAATTTCCGTAGGTGAGTGGAGCACGCAGAGTCTTTCTTCAGTGATTTAATGTCCTCACTAAATGCTGAACGTTGTACTAGTTTGAAAGTACTTACTTCAGTGGCATTCAGTTCACTGGCACGTAAATGACCAGAGATTTCTTTCTTTGATCGGCACAAGTTAACAAAACGTAACACGTATGCTAATACCCTTATGAGTTTTGTCCATGAGGAATATTTAGAGAGTATTTCCCACTCTGTGGGACTAATTATAGTGAGCACACTAAGAGGTGTAGTCTTGATTTCATCCGCAGATTGAAGTTCTATTAATGTGAAGTTAGGAATCAGCCAGTGAGGCTTAGATAGACTTAACCATGAGAGGCCATGCCACCACAGTGGGTGGTTGACGAGTTCAGATGCAAGAACACCTCGGGAAGCACAATCGGCTGGATTGTCTGTACCTTTAATGTGTCGCCAATGATGACCAGGAATAATTTCTTGAATTTGAGCGACACGATTTGCTACAAAGGTTTTCAATCGGTAGGTAGGTGTTTGTAGCCACTTGAGCACTACCGAAGAGTCACACCAAAGTGTCAGTTCATTAATCTTGAGATTAGAAAGCTGTCTAAGGCAATAATCAATTATCTTGGACAAAAGATGAGCTCCACAAAGTTCTAAATGAGGCAGGGTCACCCATTTCAGAGGAGCCACACGAGTTTTTGACAAAATTTGTCTCACAGTCACTTCTCCGCTAGAAGATTTACAACGAAAATACACTATTGCGGCATAACCAAATTCTGAGGCATCAGAAAAGCCATGTAATTCAATTACATTAGCGTGGGCTAACGGAAATGCTCGAGGATCTTGAGTTGAGAGAGGTAACCACTAGTGTCGTTAATAAATAATTGCCATTTATCGGCGAGATCAGGGGGGAGAGCATCGTCCCACCTTAGGCCTTGAGCCCATAGGAGCTGCATATAGCATTTAGCTACCATGATTAATGGAGCTAGAAAACCGCAGCGATTGTACAATTTTGCAATGAGGCTTAATACATAGCGTTTGGTTAATTTGTCTGTTTGATAGTGAAAAGCATAGCGAAAACAATCTTCTTCAGGGGACCAGTGCATACCCAGGATGGAGAACTGATGAAGTTGTGCTTCTTGCAAGAAACTAGGAGTTTCTAGATGTTCCGAAGGGAACCTGTCGAGGAGCTGGTTGGAGTTGGACGCCCACTTCCGAAGTTCGAAGCCGCCACGACCTAAGAGTTGGATGAGTTGGTCTTGAAGCTCAAGAGCCGCCTCCACCGAGTCTGCCCCAGTGACAATATCATCCACGTAGGTATGATGACGTAGTAAGTTAGCAGCCTGAGGAAAGTCAGCACCTTCATCTTCCGCAAGTTAAGTCAGAGTTTTAATTGCTAAGTAAGGAGAGCTGTTCATCCCGTAGGTGACAGTGGTGAGTTGGAATGTGGATATTTTCGCGGAAGGATCATAACGCCATAAAATGAGTTGAAAATTTTGATCATCAGGATGGATTTTTATTTGACGAAACATCTGTCGTATGTCACATGAAAACACTATTTTATGAGACCGGAAGTTCAAAATAATGTCACAAATATCAGTCTGTAACTTTCTACCGGTGAAAAGAATGTCATTGAGAGAGTAACCTAAACTGGTGTTGCTACTGGAGTCAAACACAGTCCTAAGTTTTGTTGTACTGCTAGAGTCTTTCAATACACCATGGTGAGGGAGATAATAGTGAGGGGTGTCCTCAACATGGTCTATTTTGATCATTTGACCGAGAGCTCGATATTCAGAAATGAAAGAGCGGTAAAGCTGAGCAAACTGAGGTTGTGCGTTAAATTGTGGTTCAAGAGACAGCAAACGCTTTTCAGCAGTACCCCGAGAGAGACCAAGAGCAGAGGGATCCGTTCTGAACGGAAGTCGCACAACATAGCGACCAGTTGGGTCACGAGTATGAGTCTTTACAAAGTATTCGTCACAAGTGATCTCTTCTCGTGATTTAACACTGATGGGTGGTGCTTCTTCATGTTGCCAGAATCGTTGTAAAGATGAGTGCAAGAGATCATCAATAGCAGACAAAAGAGATATTGAAAAGTTGACCGCAGCATCCGTAGTCGAAGCACAAGGAGCTTGACCCATGAGTATGTAGCCGAAGCGTGTGCCTATCACATGAGGCATGTGAGGCCCAAGCGAATGATTCTCTTGAGTAAGAATTAGAGGTAATAGAGAGCTACCTATTAGTACATCAATGCCACCAGGTAAGTGGAAGGAAGGGTCAGCGAGTGTATAAGGCTTGACCTTGTCCCACACGTCAGAAGCGATACGAGTGCGTGGTAAATCCACGGAGATTTTATCTAATATATGAAACTGATGTTTGTTGGCCAATGCGTGGCCAGAGAGCGTTTCCAAATTTAGATACATTGTTCCCTTTGTAGAGGAGGAGTTTTGAGCGAGTCCAGATATTTTTAGATTTGAAGTATGTCACTTGCCGTTCAATATATTAGCAGCACGTTCAGAGAGAAGTTCACACATAGAGCCCGTGTTAAGTAATGCTCTAAATACATGAGAAATGCCTTGAGAGGTGGTTAGCTTAAAGCTGTACCGAGTAACACCGTATAATTAGATGAAGAGAGAGAGTTAGAGCTATTTAGGGCAGATCAATTTAATATATCAGCAGAAGAGAGATGAAGTTGTAGCTATATCCGTAGAGGTAACATTGATCTTGAGGTCTAGAGGACGTATGACTATCTCGAGAGGGTTGACGAGAGAGATTAACATCAAAATGTAGCATTGTATGATGTTGCTTGTTACATGTGCGACACGTTGATTGAGACTGACAATCTTTCGAGCTGTGATTACCAAGGCATGAGAAACAACGTTGGTGTTTTTTTACTAATTCATGTCTTTCATGAGGTGAGTTCCTTTTAAAGGTATCACAAGCATATATTTTGTGACCTGTTTTATTACAAGCAAAGCATTGCCAAGCGTTGTGTTTATTAGTTCCCGACTGTGACTGAGAACTGGTTTGTATTGTGATCATAGAGACACCACTGTGTGAAGAAATCACCTTTTTTACCAAAGTGTGTTTTTGTTGAGTTTTTAATCGTGATGAAATATTTTTGTTCACAAAAGGAAAGTTGTGTATGTTAGCGTCTTCAGTTTGCGAGCACTCAATGTTCAAATATTTTATTATTTCTTCCACACTAGGTAAAGAGTGAGGACTAAAGTCTTCATTCACATTAGATCGAAAACTTTCAAGTTTTTTACAGAGCTCATTGTCAAATTTACGCAACAATAATGCAGATAAAAGTGGGTTGTTTTGAGTCACATCACATCCTAATGCCTTCAAGGCTTGTGAATGTTCAGTAAAAATGTTCACTAATTGACGAAGTCCCTTCAAAGATGTGGCACTAACAGCAGGTAAGTCTAAGAGTTGATTAAGGTGTAGAGATTGCAACCTGCGAGTATTGTGATATCTATCTCGTAGTAAATTATAGGCCACGAGATAATTAGGTGCGGACAGAGATAAACTTTTTACTAATGTTAAAGCATCACCTGAGCACACACTGAGTAAGTATTGGAACTTAGCCACGCAGGAAAGGCTTGCATTACGATGAATCATCGTATCAAACAGATTAATAAAACTTGTCTACGTTAGTAGGTCACCAGAAAACTTTTGCAGGTCTATTTTTGGTAACCTGACTAGAGAGGATCCAGTATGTGAAATAGTACTGCTATCACCACTCAGTGAGCTAGGTGTTTTTGGTTCGACAGGAGGAGTAAGTACCTCAATGATTGCTGTCAAATACGCAAAAAGAGTTTCAATTTCATCTTGATCGGAAGATAAAGTTTCATCCGACACACCATCTTCAGAATCAAGAGCTAAAACCCGTTGAAGGTTATTATCAAAATCAGCCTTTTTCTTTTTTATTTCATTAGAGAAGGCGTTTAGCTGTTTAACTTGTACAGAGGTTAGAGATTCAGTTTGAGTAGAGAATTCTTCTAGAATACCCTTCAATTTATTAAAACGCACTTTGAGAAGAGCAGTTACACGTGAGTAAATGGAACTGTTAAATTCACCCGTTTTGGGAGGCATGGTGAGATAATTAAACGGTAGTTAATTACAAGAGACAACAATACAGTGATATGAACCAAAACATAAATTCATAAACATAAATTGTTGTCATAAACAAGCTAATTATTTTGGACACACTGAGATGTGAGATAATTAATCAACTAAAAAATTATATACAGGCCCAACTTTAATCATTAACACAGTTTCAAAGAGAGTGACACAAAACAATTTATGAGGTTTTCAAAAAAACCCCTTTTTCAAAGAGTAATTTTCCTTTACAAGTTACAGTAATTAGTAACATGAATGACAAAGGAATAATAAAAAACATTAAAAGAGAATAAGTAAAACTAATTCTAAAAAAATACCTTTTGTTAATGTAGTAAAACGTTTAAGTTATGTGGCAAACTTCAATTCAACTATGACCGATTGTCAAATTTAACAATACTAAACAAAAATGCTCAAACGAAAATTGACAAAATGGATTACTGTCATTTACAATATATACCATTCAAAGAAATCAAAGTAGAAACAGCAACATAATGTGTACAGCATTAAATGCATTAAAAAATTATTTGATTGATAAAAATCAATTATTACGATTGAACTAATTAAAATATGAATGAATACCTTTGTGATAATTAAGAATGATTACCTAACAACCTACTATTTGACTGTTAATGCTGGACACTCAATGTTACTTTATAAGTGAGAAAAATAACACTTTCATATAACCTTGTTAGAATAGAAAATATATGTCTAGATTGCTATTAAAATAGAGTGAATAATCATTCTAATACAGTAGAGTGTTTAGTATTAGTGCAACAAATTAAAAACAAAAATAATATAATTCATACAAAGTAAACCAATACAAGTCAAGAATGTAAACAAACAACAATGCTGAATTTGACAGTTGTTGACATTTCAACCTTGCGTAAGAGAGAGAGTATTACTGGAGTTCCAGTTATTGATCGCCTCGCTGTTATAACTGGTACGAGGGGTGAGAACCGGTTTTAGATACTTGAACTCTACATCACAAGACTTAACATTACCAAATTGTTTCATTAGTAAAAATAATGATTGATTGCAAAAGAAAGTCGAACAATTAGCAAGTCAAATCTAAGAGACAATATTGAGTGTATTTTCGTCCTTAGTTGCTTAGAGTTTTGTTGTAATTAACATAATTAATTTGATACGAATAAATGGCTGTTGTCCACGGATGATACAATTTATCCGTCCCGGAGCTGACCACTAAACGTCGGGTAGAGAATGTTAGGATTTCTGTTAATAAACACGGAGGACCACTGCTCTTCCGGAGCAGACGGGGGAATACACTAAGGACGGAAATAATTAATTAGAGAGAATTTACTCACCACAGAGATTGGTTGACCACGTATCCAACAGGAGTAGTTGGAGACACTTTTGGTAATCCAGTCCACCTTCCTTTGTCACAGTTCTAAAGCACTGAAGAGTAGTCGCGGAAGTACGAGCGTTTCGAAAGTCCAGAAGACCGACCACGTACCGCACAAACGAGGTTCTTGAAGGTCTGGACGAGCAGCACAGATTTAGAGAGAGTTAAAGAGGTACGGTACAAGGAGAATTAAAGAGGCACACAATCACTAAGTATTGAGTTTGAAACGAGACCCGCGACCTTACACTCTGAGAGACTAAGCGTGAGTGAGTGTTGTGGGGCGCGAAACCGTCGCCTGAGGAGATTTTATTCCTGAGCAACAATGAGAGCTCGAATTTGGGGTGGCGTGATGTTTATTCTGAGGGAAGACAACCCTCTCTCTCTCTTGGCTTTAGTGAAAATGTGAAATACCAAAAATCAAATCTTATAACTACAGAATATTTCAACTATGTACAATCATCCTATTACCTAACAAATATACTGTACTAGTTTTTATAAGAAAATAATAAATTAAAATGACAGTTGAAAGCATTAAAATTAATTAATTGGTTCCATATAAACATAACTTTCCAAATACAAAGGTATTATGGAGTTATAATGTAAACTAGGTTATTTGGGAGATATATATTTATCCCATTAACATAATCATCTAAATACACAAGTGGTTGAGAGGTTAAGGAATCTACCTTTAATAACTAAGCGTCTACCTTTAATATTATTGATTTAATACAAACAATTTAAGTTATTATGAAACTGAGTTTTTGTAAGTTGACTTGTCTTAAAGTTTTTTTTCAGATGTCTGTTGTATTTTAACTATAGGAAAATGTTAACACCAAATCCATATTATTATTTATTTTTTTACTGTAGGCCCGCTTCCAGGAAGGAACACGTTTCATCACAAATTTGATGTTTTCTGTAAGCCGCTTACATCTTTCTCCTATAAATCCGTTAGACTTCTGCTTCTTCGTTCAATTTAAGGTAGCTTTATTTCATATTCTCAATAAATAAATAAAATAAGGTACTTCAATTTATATCTGATATTAAGATGTGTTTTTAATAATAATAACAAAAGTGCAAAATAATACAGCTTGGCTTCCTTTATACATTAGCTCAGGTGATGATGTGACACACCAAAATTAAATGAAATTTTTTAAACCATCTTGAGCTAAGTTATATAAAAATAAGATCGTATAACGCTAAACTATTAATCATAATATAAACACCTCAACAGAGTCATACAACTTTTGTTTTAATACTTCTTAGTGAGAGGTTAAATATATTCAACGGCCAAAAATATGTATTATTAAAGCATTGCCAGAAAAGAAGCTTCATTTCAAAAACTGAGATCTAACCACTTACAAAGGTTTTTGTTCTTTATTTATGTTTAATTACACTGGAACCCAAAGTTAATACTTAGCAGAGAACAAATGAAAGTCGTAACAAAAATTTGATTCGGAAATCAATACTTTTGTATAGATAAAAAAACATCAAATTCACTGTACGTATAAACATACCTTTTTCTAAAATAATATAATAATTTTTTTGACCAAATATAGATATTTTGAAAGAATTTAAGTAGATTAATATAAAATTATCTAAAATAAAATACAATACTGAAAAATACGATGTAATGTTAGTTATTTTACGTTCGTTTTCTTTTACAACTAATGGTCAGTATGAGTTATGTTACTATATTATGTTATGAAAGTTTCAAAATACACATTGTTCTTTTATGAAATATACTGGCTTCTTTAAATTGATGCCTCAAGTAGGTGTACTAAACAAAACAGAGCTGTAAAAATAATGTAAATGTGGTTTCCTTCTTAAAATCTGACTTCGTCTGCTTTTGACGTGTGATAATGTCCATTAGCATTATTCCAGTCAGTGAAACATAAACTGTGTTTGTACTCGAATATCTGCTCCAGACAACTTTGTTGCGATACCAAATTCAGTTTGTTGTTTTGTATTTCCGATTCAATTTATGTTTTTTACCTTTATATCAGAAACAACTGTAATTACTGTAAATAACAAAACGATAGTTATATTTTAAAGTTTACTTAGTGATTACATGATTAGTATAACTCTAGTTGCCTAGCTTTTGTATTAACAAACATATAATTTAATGGGTGACGGATGGACTTTTTATTTACAATTGACTTCATGGAACAGAGAAATAGAAACAGAGGTAATTTTCTTATGGCCATGGCCAGTAGCTTGGAGACAGTTGTAAATAGATTACAGCTAATGCGCATATTTATAAATCTGAAGTAATAATTACAAAATGTATCATTGAGTATTTCGTGTTATAAAAGAAGGAACTGTCAAGGTGAGGGCTCTTCCATATGCCTGACAAATAGAGAACTAAATACTTGACAAACTATCTTGATACACTGCAACACCTTCACACAAATAAAACTCCAGGCACATCGAGTGTGGCTCCCACAGCTAAGTCCATTGGTACACAAGTGAATTGATACAGGTTCCAGGAACAAAAGCTGGTGACATGCCTCGATTCCTTAGCAAGAGGAACCTGATGATAGGCCTGGTTGAGATCGAAAACTCTAAAGAACTTGGCCTTACCGAACCAGTAATATGAAAAATGCAAGTCTGAGTCGACGGACACCTAGGTGTTCAAACGTTGATAGTCGATGACAAGCCTAGACCTCCCATTGGGCTTGGGTAGTAGGAATGGTAAACTGCATAATCTGAGCATGAGGGTTCGACAACTCCCTGCTCAAGCAGATCTTTAATCATGCCTCGAAGAACTTCCATTTTGCAAGTTTGTATAGGTGGGACTGCACCGGCAAAGTGTCAGTTAGGTGAATCTAATACTTTAAAAGGTGAATAACTCCTAGCTTGGAAGTCAGCACATCAGGAAAGTTCGAACACAACTCCCTGATAGTTTTTTCCTGCTGAGGGGGGAAGATGACCAACGGGATCCACCCTAACCGTTTCCACCTCACAATCTACTTCTCAGACTGCAAAAGACACAGAAGGGCAGTCTCCAAGAGAAACCAGCACCCTGCGATAAAAACAGAAATACCCATTTTGGTTCTTTAAGTCCAGAACCAGACCACTCTTAGCAATGAAATTCGCTCCCAGGATAATGGTCACACTAAGGTCCTTAGAAACCAGAAAGCTCCACACCCATGAAAAGCCAGAAATTTTAATCTTAAAGGAGCACTTGAGAAGTATAGGCAAAAGAGAGTTCGATGCAGTCCAGCTAACAAAGGAGACGACTCCTTAGTGTGTTTCAACAGACCACGGATAGATAGATGATGAAAGACAGTGAAGGAAGTGAGACTGCGAGCCGAGTCAGAATCAAGAAGAGCTCGTGACTCAGTTTCTCCCACACAGATGGTAACATAAGAACACACTGAGGACTTAGCCAGAATGCCCAGAGTAGCCATGCCAGCCATCCCACGATACAGTGAGTCAGTCCTTTTTACATAAGACCTTACCTCAGAGTCAGAATGCAAACGAGGAGTTAGGAAATTCATATGGGAGACAACCCCCTCAAGCATGGCGAGGTCACTGGCTCGAGAACTACTACCGGTAACAGGGATGGAGCACACGAAGGGAATTGCGGAGGCAACCTCTCCACCATAGGCGTCGACAGACTTGAAAGAGTTTGAGCGACCCACTCCAACAGAGCTAAACCTTCCTGCAATCAAATTCAATCGGCCACCTCAAGCTCCCCCGCCTGGTTGATGAGCCGCAACCTGGCACCTAATTAGCTCACCCTGACGAGAAATTTTCTCCTATCACTCCTGGAGGAGGATTATCACAAAAGTCTCACTTATCGCAACAGTTCCCTCTCATTCCTTCAGAAGGGACCTAAACAAAACCAGTTCCTCCGAGACGCTCATCCCTTCCCTCCAGGCCACAGAAGAACCAGCTGACAACAAGCCCCTAAGCTCCCTCCGTAATTGCACCACACTGGCAACCGGCACAACCCCACTAACCTTTACCTCATAGACTAGCTCCTCTTTATTAAGGTAGGCTACATTAAAACTCATCTTAACTCCACAAAAACAACAAACTAACAAAAATCAGAAATTCTCAAAAACACCAAGATTCACAAAATAAAGAAATTTGACACAAGGCTTGGCCTTCAAGAAAATTTAAAACAGCACACAGTGACACATGAAACAATCTGAAAAACAGAAACCTAGAAACAATATATCCCTGCTGAGCCAATGCAACGACCTTTTTTTCATTTTTTTATTTTTTTTTTCAAACAAACCCCCTAATAAAACTACTACTTTTCAGTAACCCTTTCTTTAATTTTTTTTTTATTTTAACTTTAATCCATTGCATAGGTGAGCAAAACCACGCTCTGCTGTTATTTGTAACCCACCTTCGCACAATCGGACTCAGGAGTACACAGAAAATAACACAAGTTACGGTGAAAATGTAGTTTTTTTTTTTTTTAGAAAAATAATTAGATTTTTATTTTTTTTTTTTTTCAAGAAGCAAAAAAAAATTAAAATAAGAAAAAAGTCGACTGCCCGTTCCAAAGTAAATCAAATTTGGGCTTAATCAAAAAGATAAATATAAATATTTAAACAAATTACGAATAGACTACAAAAATAGATAACTTCAATGAATAAGCCCTAACAAAGTATAAATATCACCTTGATTAATATATAGCAATAAGAAATAAATAAATAACAAAATACATAACCAAATAGCCAAGAAAACACAGCAACAAGAAATAATACTTAACAATTACAAATAAAAAAGCTAACTTAATAATTACTAATTTTAACAAACAAAGATGTACAAAGGCATCACTACTATCCAAGGCCTAGGAAATACAAAAGTAATGTTGAGGTTAGGCTAATTTGGAAATATTAAAAAAAAAAACTAAACAAAAGAGTTCAATTAATAATCACGCTGAATCCAGCGGGCGAAATTGGGCGGTTCCTAATGGAAATGGTAAGTTAAAAAAGTAAGCTCCTTAGAACCCCGTTCAAAAGAAAAGACCCTATCACTACAAAAAATTAAATTAAAAAAATATAAAAATTTAATCTAACGGTACTTTCCTTTACAGCCCAGAAAAACCCACTCTTAAAACACTAAGTTCCCACAAAGAAACAGTCCCACCCTCATATTAAGGCAAAATCTCACCGAAGCACTTCACAACAATCTTTTTGCTTTACATTCTGCTTGTTTATTCTGTTTTTATTTTATTTTTTAGACCAAAAATCAAAATGAGTGGCCAGGAGGGTGAAAAAAAAAATTAATGAAACGTTTTCACCTGTATTCTGAAGTCATCTGCTTGGAGAAACATTCAACAGCGAGGTGAGGAAGGGAGGAATAGGTAGCTGCTCCATCTGGGTTGCAAAGAAGGTCAAAAGGACGACCCAGCCCGTAGTAGGTCTTCCTCTACGTCTCCAGGTGACATCAAGTTGTAAGGCAATGCAGGTGACGGCCATCTCCCCTCCCGGACCCTGGACCAAAAGCCAAGAACTAGCCAACCATGCGACGAAGATAAACATCAGTAGTCCAATGACGGCTAACAAGACAGAACCAATGCGAACGATAAACAAGGAACAACGAAACTACACACAAACTAAAACAAACAACGAGTAAGATGATTACTCGAAACGACACGACTCTGTCCTACGTCACAACGCATTTTGGCAATATTGAAAATTACTTCTGTTTCGTTTGTCTCTGTGGTAATATCAAACAAGTTTTATACTTCAAAGAGTCCAAACCTGACAAGAAATACTATATACAATGGTAATGCACGTAGTAGCATTTGGTGAAGTATTTGTTTCGTCTGGGTGAAATAATGAGTCATACGTTAGTAAAGGTACAAATCCTACTAGCACGAAACACTTCTGAGGGTAGCACAAATTTATTACGTTGACATTTTGGTTTTTTTATCACATGTCTATAATATAGTAAATATATTATATTAAAATTCCTCATTCACTCTTAGTGATTATTTTCATTTTGAAACAAACCATAATTAAAACAATGCCTCCTCAACCACCTGTAACCATGACCTGCCCGTCTCTCTTCCTCACTGATAAGCGAACAACATAATACAAGGAATGTCGATTGCAACCATATTCCCCAATGATCGTTTATATACTGATGAAAATATATAGTATTTGGTTAATATGGATAGTTTGTGTCATAAGGTATTTTTAAAAAATAACATGCATTCTTGAGTTTAATAAGGAAATAGGAAACTCAATTAAACTAAATGAAATATATACTTTTGGTTTTCGAGGTTAGTTTTATCAATAAACCCTGTAAATATAATATATTTTAGAGGTGTTTATAATAATAATTACATTTAATAGAGAGAAGAACATCCAAGTCCTAGCTAAATATTATAATTGTTTCTAAACAAGTTATAATATACAGAATCTTGATATCTTCATTCTTTTATAAATTATTTGTTTGTTTAGTTAATTTATATTTGTGAATTTTAGCATATAAAGATTCTTAGTTGTTTATGTTAATCAAAGTTTTTATTGCAGTGGACATTTAACATGTATTGCAAAAGTCAATTTTATTTTAAAAAATATTTTATATCTCGTAAAAAAATTTAGTTTCACCCACACTACAAAACAATCTCTCAAACATACAACATTTTTGCACTTTCATACATCCAATTTTCCCACCTCCAGTTCGGTGTCAGCCTACCCACTGTGTGGTCTCCAAGTTATTCGCCAAAAACTCACCCACACTATAAAAAGCATGGTAGGCTAGAAAGCATTTTAATTGAGTTTTAAACGCCTTCAGCGTTCTGGCGATTTTCATACAATTTGGTAGTTTATTGTAAAGATGGACACCTGCCTTTGAGGGCAAATGCTCGTAAGTAACTATTCTGTGCTTCCCAGTCCTAGAGTAGTCCCTGCCTCTGGTGCCATGTCACGCCATGCCTTCGTGAATGTCACGTCCCCGAATCAAAGCACACTTAGAAATAAAAAAAGTTGTTGTTTCTAGAATACAGAGGCAAGTTAAAGGCAAGATTCTTAATTTTTTGAAGATTGGCCTGCACGATTCTCTGATATCAACTTTTTCGATTATCTGAATCGCTCTTTTTTGTAATCTGAACACTCTCAAGAGCTGATTACTTGCACCAGCTCCCCACAGCACTATGCCATAGACTAGGTGGGGATAAATTAAACCATAATACGCGTCTTCAGTACCTGAATAGGGCAGTATTTGACTAAAGTCCTCAGAACCAGATGTTAGTTTGGCACATACCGCATCAATATGGGCATTCCATGTCAAACCTCGATCTATGTGTAATCCAAGGAATTTTGAAGTGAACACCTCTTCCAGCATTGTGTCTTCCAACAATACGCTGGGGACCAATTCTAGCTTCTGAGGACGTAAGGTAAAATTTATAAAATTTGATTTAGATTTGTTTTCAAGTTTATGTTTTTGAAATATTGAATGCATTTATTCAATTCTACAAAAGTTTGTTGTTCCACGATTTCAGGAGCTTTATCTCTAAAACACAGGGTTGTATCGACTGCATATTGCACGATATTTTCCTGGCGCAGAGATGCTCCAATGTCGTTGACATAAACTAAAAAAAGGGCTGGACTGAGAATTGATCCCAGAGGGACACCGTGGCACAGGTTGATAACTTCGGATGATTGATTTGCGATTTGTACTAATTGAGCTCTTTGTCTGAGGTATGATCCACGCCACTCCAAGGGCACACCTGTGATGCCATGAGATTCCAATTTGCTGAGTAGTATCTTATGGTCAGCACAGTCAAAAGCTTTTGATAAGTCGATAAAAACGCTGTGGGTGGATTTCCGACATTCTAATCCCTCCACAACCATATCGACCAGACTCACCACTGCGTCTATAGTCGATTTACCCTTTTTGAATTCTAATTGGTACTCAGAGAGCTGGTTGTGTTTATTTAAACAATTTAGCATTCTAGTTAAAAAAAGTTTTTCAAATATCTTGCTCAAAATTGGCAAAATCTAGACCAGCCGATAGTTATTGATTGAGCAGGGGTCACCTTTTTTTAAATATAGGCGTTACCTTAGCTGTTTTAAGGAGCGAGGGAAAGACTCCAGTTTGAAAAGATAAGTTTATTAAGTGTGTCAGTGGCCTCAAAATATGCTTGTAGCATTTCTTTAGGACTGACATTGACATACAATTTAGATCGTTTGAATTTTTGGCTGGGAGCTCTCTAATAATTCTGCTGATTTCTTCCTCATTGGCAAGTTCCAGCACCATCGAAGATGTTCGCTTTGCCTTTTTGAGAGCTTTGATTCATTTAATGAAGAATAGTGCATATTTTGGCCAGCCACCGAAGCAAAAAAGTTTTTAAACTCGTTTGCCAGGATTGAAGCATCACTGACCAACTCATTTCCAATGTTTATTTGTTTATGCTGATTATTATTGTTGTTAATGATATACCAAGCTGTTTTAGAAACATTTGTTGAATACAGAAGTGTTTTCGTTACCTCATACGCTTTGGCTGCTAGAATTACTTTTCTGGAAACATTTTTATATTTTTTGAAAAAAATTTTAAAATTTTCATCAAGTATTGTTTTATGGATCTCTGGTAGAAACTTTATTCTATTCCTTGACACTAGGATCCCTTTTGTGATCCATTTGTTCACTTTATATTTGCTGTAGAGTTTATTTGTTTTCATGGGACAGCAGCTGTTCAGGCGGAAAGTCAAATAGTCATGAAGCATTTTGAACTTTTCCCTCACTGGTAAATTTGAGATTAAGAACAGCCACTCTTCCTTTGAAAGAGAGGCATTGAGAAGGATTATATTTTCCGGCCTTGTGTCTCTTATTATATTTGTAATTTTTGGCTTCCTTTTAGATTGTGTTCCATTTATAAGGGCCTCTTGGCCGTAGTGGTCAGATATGGCTGTATTGACCACTGACACCACAACATCAGGAATGTTTGTTATAACATTGTCGATAGTAGTTTGAGTTGAGGCAGTCACTTTCGTAGGGCATGTGATCTTTAAATTAAGATCAAATGACCTCAATAAATTAACAAGGCATTTAGTGGAGTGGTTGTCAGTTTTTTGAGAGTCAATGTTCAAATCGCCCATTATAATGAAATTTTTCTGTTTGTTAGTTAAGTCAGTTAGTAGATATTCAAATTTAGAGAAGAAAACATCTTCATTGCCACCTGAAGACCTGTAGATACCAATTATGTTCAATTTAGATTTGTTTGTTTGGAGTTTAATACCTGCCACTTTCAAAAACTTCTCCACGGCTAGATTAATCTCCAATGACTCGCATATCAAATTTGATTTCGCGAGAATCGCAACTCGTCCTCTTTTAGAGAGCTGTCGAATAAACGAATGGGCTAATTTAAAGTTTGGCAGCTGACAAAGTCCAATATTAGTTAAAGTTGGTCCTTATATTAAGTAGTTGTCATATACTATTTTATTAAGTCATATATTATATTAAGTTGTTTTGTTTTATCCATTTGCTATTTTTGGATATTTATAATATACAGAGATCTATGTATTGTTATTTAAAAAAGTTTTGGATTAAGGAGTTCCTAAAGAATATGCAAAATAAATTGGGCTCAATATTAAGTAGTTAATTATAGAATTTATTTATAAACGTACACTTTGAAAAAATCAGTTTTACACATTTTGTAATAAAATCCACGTTGTTCTGCTCTCAAACATCTTAATCTAGAGAGATGAATAAAACACTGTTTGTATAGAGTTTTTATTTTCAATCAATAAATATATTTTGAACTATGAATATATTTAAATTACCCTTGCATAAAAGACATTTTTATTACGTTTTAAGTTATTATTGTCACGTCATCAAAAAATTAGACCAAAATATTGGGTGGGATTTAAAAACATTTTTCAGTTATGATATATTTCTAATGCGTCATATTAACAAGAATCATTTTCATTCACACTCTTTTGTAAAAGCAGGCACATAAATGCAAACAAAATCATACTCTAACATGGACGGAAATTATATGAACATGTCAATACGTCAGTTCAAATATGGTAAACCTAACTATGTTTCTTTAGATACAAACATAACTAAAAAATATGATTTCAGTTTAATGTAATTTATGTTATGTGGTAAAGATATATCTCTTTCAATAATTTCATTTATATTAGAGTTACATTTTTCTGATTTATTTTTATTTAGTTTTCTTTGATAGACAAATTATGTAGTTTCTCACAATTGGTAAATATATTTGTTAAAATTTAAGATACAATTGATTGTATACGTCTTAGAGTAAAATTATGTTGCCAGGCAACATGGATTCTTTTAATTATATGTTTAAAATATGTTAGTTGTAATAATTTAAAATGATAGGTGATCATTTTTGTAACTATAATCCAGGTTTAGGTAACCATCTCAGAAGCTCAAGAAGAACATCAACCTCAAGCAGTAAGGCCCGACAGTCAGCT
This sequence comes from Stictocephala bisonia, assembly GCA_035578905.1. Lineage (NCBI taxonomy): Eukaryota > Metazoa > Arthropoda > Insecta > Hemiptera > Membracidae > Stictocephala > Stictocephala bisonia. Next base: position 209,673 of record JAQJVL010000304.1, read on the forward strand.
CTATTTCACTTTAAATCCATATTAACTTCTCGGTCAGGTAGAAGGTCTACAATCCAAGAGGTGACTTCATCAAATCCCATCACATTGTTGTTCTTCGGCACTCCACACAACAGGGAAAGCCGAGAACTCGTGCAAGTACTGAAAGACCTTCAACAACATGGACAGAGAATCGGCAGAAATTTCGATGTCGTCTACATACCACTTAACACATTCGAAGAGACCAGGGAGGAAGTGGAGGAGGACTTCCAGCGGTCCCATGGGGACTGGTGGATTGTACCGTTCATGTCCAGGGAAGCTCAGGAAGCACAGTATGCACACCAACTGTGTGTCGTGCCAACCGTTGTTGTTCTTGACCAAAATGGCTTTGTAATAACTCAGTGTGGACAGAACGACCTGAGAGAACTTGGCCACAATGTATTAACAACCTGGTTCTAAAAACATAGCTCAGTAACCAACTAAACAAGGTATGACTTTTGTAATTAACGTTAAAAATATCTGATATACTGATAGAAATAAATGTATGAAGGGAAGATTTGTGTTTATAGTTTGTTATTATAAAATAGGATAATAGGTAGTTGTTAAAGGTGTCCATTGTGAGTAAATATCGCAATTTGACTGCTTATTTTACCTGATAGTATTTTAAACGTGTTATTACGTTTGATGTTCGTCATATTTTACGTAATCAATATTATACCAGCCTGTATAGTAATTTTACATAAGATTTTTAATATATTTAAAATCTTAAGGCATCAAGACATAATAATTTACATAAATTAGGCTTTTTTCAAAGAATATTATTGAATTTTCATGCAAATATCATACAAAGATTAAACATTTTTGTAGTTTCTTATTACCTACTAAATATTATGTAGGCTTCTATTGATTACAGCACATTGATGTTGTAGTGAATGTTGGCTTACATTAAATGAGTATCCGAGTTTGTAGGTTGTATACAAAGAAACTAAGACACCTATGAAGCATCCACTCTACCCCTCGTTAAATTGTACGTTAAGAAATATGCTATTTAGAATTAGGTTAAGTTTTAGTAATTTTTTTATTAACAGTTTCAAAAACATTATTTTACCCGTATGAGTACTTAAAAAAAATTAGTACGGCTACTTAAAAATGTACGTTATGGGATGTATGGAAGGGACGAGTCAATAACATTGTATGTGTATAGGTGGGAGTAAAATTGACCGTACCTGCATGCCTATGGATGGGTGCAATGCCTCTGTACTTGTATGGGTGGGTGAGTTAATAGCAGTGCATTTGAATAGGTGAAATATGTAGAGTAAATACATTAATATATTATTATTAAATCAATTACCAGGTAATACACGTCATTTATTATTTTGAAACATTAATACATTCTTTACCTATAATTAATACAAAACATCCATAAATGTCACTACTACAAATTGCCATTACAATTACTAACTGAAACTGCATTGAATAAATAGTTTTGGATTGATTTATCGATCTATCTATATACAGTCACAAACATAATTAAAAGGTCAGCAAAAGATAAGTTTTAAAAAAGGTTAAAATTTTAGTTATCCACAAATTATATCTGAATTTCAATAACAACTATAAGATGGAAATAAATAAGTAAATCAGAGTAATTAACTTTCATTGTATGTACTCATTTCTTGTTATTTTTAACCATTTTTATATATCAAAGATGCCATAGTGAAGAAATATACGTGTTACGTTTTAGAACTTATTTTATAATTAAAAGTAATAAGATTTCTCATAAAATAATAATATCCTCATGTAATGTGCTATTTTTTTAAACAATTTATCCGTTAATAGAAATTTGTATATATCACTTGTACTTTTCTAAGAGAGTGGATTAATATAAACTTAGAGATACTAATGTTCTGTAATTTAAAAACATGCCAAAATATATTGTATTTTTTAGCTGGTAAACCAATATCTGCTTATAATCATTTTGTTAAAATTTTTGCCTGAGAATATAAGCTATATTGCCAATAAAGAGAAGAAGGAAGGATGTAAGCGGCTTACATACAACTACCAATTTGTTGTGACATGGATGACTCATGTTCCTTCCATTAGGTAAACCCAGAGCTATGATAGAGTACATTATAACAATAACAACCAATTATTATATAGTTTGATTATTGGTAATGTAAAGTACCACTGTACGAGTATAATAAAGTAGGTGGCTCCCTAAACATTTTGTCTGCAGGGTGGGTGTGGGGTTGCATTAACACCATATGTGTTTGGGTGGGCAGTTGGACCAACAAACCGTACGTGTGAATAAAATGTTTATTAAAATGAAAGTAATAACAGAACCATATTAAACACTGTTTTCAGGTGTTTAAAAATAAAATCAACAAGAAAGAAGTCTAAAAGTAAATGAAATTATTACAATGACATGTCCCTACTACTGATAAAAACATAGTGCACTAATCGTTAAATTATTTTTTTTCAATTGTTACATAATTTACCATAATAAAGATATTAGTTTGGATGCATATGCATTATTATCATTAAACATTTAGTAGGCTATAACACTTAATTTAGTTAAATGTTTCATTTATAATGATATGTTTACAATAGTTTTCACAATACAAATACAAACATTTTTTTTTTAATTTTCCGTTACTTATAATATATGTTTCCAATGACTGCAACACCCTGAAAGAGGTTACGATTTACAGAAACGTCTGATAAAAATACAATTTCATGATATTCAATGTTTAGTGATAAATCTGAAAATAAAAGATATGGTGGATATTTGGTGGCCCATATTTAAAGTTAATGAACTTATAATTAAAATATTTATAGTACTTCACCAGTATTCTATGTGAAACTTATTTGTTCACTTTTGTATTAGCTTTCGTATTTGTTATATTTTACATTTTTTGCTTTTTTGGGTATATTACAATGGACAATAATATGGTAATAGTAATTTAAAATATTGTAGTTATTTAAATGAGTTTTTATAGAGAAACTCATGTAAGGTCTAGTTTTTTTTCTCAAAATTTAGTTTTGGATTAGTTTGCAATAGAAAAGCATGGTATATTTAACTATGTATAAAACATATACTGCTCAATATATGTGGTTATTCTCTATTATTGGATTAAAATAGTTTTAAGTTATTTTATTATGTATCATCCCAACTGAAATAAAACTAGGAAACAGTTAAAGAAAAGATATTTAGTAAAAACAGCCCATCATAAATGTATATTGTGTATGGAAATTTAATTTTGGTTTATTAATAAAATCCAATTAATGTTTTAATGTACGGGTTTTTAAACATACTTGGTAAACCCATAATTGTAAAATGACATAGGCCTACATGTGATAATATTGTACCTGTAATATGTATAAAGCCAAAGGTTCATGATAATATTGGCTCTATAATATTACTTAAAAATAAGGACAATAGTTGGCAGTAATGAAGTTAAATATAATTTGAAATATTACTCTCCTTTTTAAATTATGGAAAAATCAAAACTTAAAAATAATCTATGCCGTAATTATATTAATAAAAATGTTTTATTATTAATCATTGAAAATGTCCAATGTATAAAATGAAAGGACACTGTTAAGTTATGAGAAATTTAAACGCAAAAATTTATCAAATCCAAAATATTTCACTTAATATTTATATGTCTCGACTGAGATAAATAAATGTAACTAACTAGGTAACTACGCAAGATATTCTAAATTAATTAAACGTTATTAGTATAGCATTCTAAATTTTAATGCAAACTGTTGATGGATGTTTGGTGGGTGTAACTCATATTCAAAATTATTTAACCTATAATTGGAATAGGTAAAGTAACTGCGAAACTGAAGTAAATATTAGTTTAATATGTATATTTATTCATGCTCTTAAAATAATAATTATTTTAATGGGGTCAGCTTTATTCTTGAATCAAAAAAGAGTCGAACCTAGCAACTATTAAAAAAAAATAATTAGCGTTGTTAAAAAAATAAATAAATAATAATACCACAATATTATACTCCCCTATGACTATGTTATGATTTAAAATGTATTGTGTGGTTGATTTCCTGTTTCGACATATTTGGTGGAATTAATTTACTTACAAATAATTACTGTAATTACCTAATTAATAATTTAATATGGCTTGCTTGTATTCAGTTACTTTCCAGCAAAGGTATTGCTTGACGTTCAAGTGTACCTTAATAATTTGTAATATACTATTCATTGTTTATATGTTTCATTTTACGTACCAACTTGTATTATAAACTTAGTTAACATTATTGATTTTTTATAATTGTATCCATTTAATTGAAGGAATGTCTTAAAATGTCTTGTTACATCCATTCTTCAGTCTGCTGTCACTAGCAGTAGTTGTAAAGTTTATCGGTAATCCCAAAGTTCACCAGCTGTTTCCAACTATGTCAATAAGGCTTGTTAAATTCCTGTCTAACAAGTTAACCGTCCGTATCCCACAATATAAGCATCTCTCAGTTGTAAAAATACCACAGGAGGTAAAATGTATACAAAAAATAAATACTTATAGTAATGCTGCCTGCTTAATATATTGCTGATATATAGATGGTATGTATAAAAAACATCTACTGGGAAATGTACATCACATTCTATCTCCTTTCATCAAACATAAAAGAGCTTTTTATTTATTTATTTTATTTAAGTGCTACAAAATGGCTAATGCCTATTACAGAATAGCGCTAAGAAAAAAAATTTTGTATTAAAAAAAGACGAAATAACAATATTTGTTTGTCAGATGCACCACATAACACTGTTTTTCAGTTATATAAAACAAAAGTCTAATATTACACTATTTTAACAGAGTTAATTTAACACTCTTCCAACAGAGTTCTCAAAGCCGAAACAAATCGATAAAAATGTAAAACATATAGAATTACTTAACAAAAAAGATATAACTTAATAAATATATTATTATAACAAACAAATAGAATTTATGCACACATAAGTATATGAAACAAGAAACTTCATTAACAAAAGCAACAACAGTAAAGATCTAAACATTTTACAATAGCAACGTGTAAATTAATATTGAGCAAACAACAAGAAAATAAAGACAATAGTAATTGAGAAAAAAAATAATATTTAGATAGGCCTACGCCTGTTCTTAAATATTTCAATTAAGTAACATTGAATGACTTTAAATTATACCTATTATACTTAAAATTATACTTTAAGCATATTACACTAAAAAAGAAGATGATTTTAATACTTGTTATAGGTTTCTCCCAAACTATTACTAATATGGCGCACTTTTCATGGAAATGGCATTAATTCTTGTAAGCTATGGAATAACACGTTTTTACGAGCCAATACCATATTAGTAATTTAAATCAATATTTCTCTTGATTATATATACATCAAACTTTCTCTTAACTCTAGATAGGTATCGTACGTAATTTGTACGTGTATATATATATATTGTAATAGTTGAAAGGTAACTACTTACATATAATAGTCTCCTTAATTACTAGGACAATATTGACGCTTGTAAATTTCCCATCAATTTTTAGTTTTGGAAATTTATAATTTAATACAATAATCCGAATTATTTAGCTAAAGTTGATAAAGTATAGTATTTAGCCTTATATTTATTTTGTATATATTAACAGTAACAAGATACAACAAACAAGAATATATGTATAATCAAACAAATTGTAGTACACTGTTATTTAAATTTATAAATGTAGTCATTCTTAACACTATTTACTTGTTAACATTATAAATTGATCTAACTTAAATATCACGCAAGGATATATAAATCAATCTAGTAGGATGGCGTTAAGTAGATAGGAGAAGATGTAAGCTGCTTACCTAGAACATCCAATTTGTGATGACATGCATAACTCATGTTCCTTCCCGGAAGTAGGCCCAGAGCTATAATAAAATAACCAAACCGCAATACAAATGTATATTAAATATGCTACCCCCAATATCACATTTAAAATATTGCTCGGTTTAATTTGTTTAACATTCTCGTAATACGTACCCATACTATTAACCATTTGTATTTTGTGTCGCTTGGTTACGCAACTATAGTTAGGCAGTTTCGTGGAGTCAATGTTGCTTCTGTGATAAAGTAAAATCAGCTTAAGAACATTTTGTTTTTTAATCATTCCTAAATTAATGTAAGAAAATTTCGCATTTTTGAACTTAGTATACAGGGCAAGGAAACCCCCCGTGTATGTAAAGTGGGTGAACGGTTTGGTCTGGTGGCTAAAAAACAAATGATTTCCCAAAAAATTGCACATGGCGAATTCATTTAGAATATTTCCCTTAAATATAAATACAGTGTCTTCAAAAACTGATGTTCGTGGATTTGAAACTCGATTAAAAAAAATCTAAACATGGGACAAGTAATATACATTTTTAACGGAATTGTTGAAAAAAACTCATCTGTAGGAATAAAATTAACTTTCTTAATCTGTTTCAAAATGTTGGAAGTTTTTTTAAACGTTTTAATTGTGAAAATTAGACTGTAATCATGGATTACAGTAAAATTTTCTTACCATTCGAATTATTTCCACCCCCATTTCAAATTCTTACAAAAAATCAGATTTACAGTTTTATCTACCACATGACTACATTTATGGGTATTTTGCTGTTGGTCTCATAACCCGAATGTTGAGCAATTGAAACATCCTATAAGTCTATTAAATATCAGCATGCATCATATTGAATGTTGTTTTAAATGTTTCGTTTTAAGTCCAATTAAGTGGTTTTAGAGAAATAAGCGGAAATGGTATTTTCCCAGTGTTTTAGGTTACTTTGGGAACTGACTTTCAAACCTAAACGAATCGAGGTCAATTCTCTAATATTTCTAACATGAGTTTAAAATATAAAATAAATAGTGAAATCTTCTTGTATTAAACATAATTTATATTAACCCCTAGTTTGACGATAGGGAAAAATTAAATCTGATTAGCAAACTAAAATGGACAACTTCTTTGTTGGTTCTGGATAATTTTTTTAGGGTAAAGTAGTATTTTTTAAAAGTTAAATCATATATCAAGTAATACAACATTATATTAAATATCCTCTTCGAATAACAGTTTTGTATCAAACAACTTATATTTCTTTCTAACTGTTAAAAAAAACCTGAAATAAACTTAGTATGTAGTTCATGAATGCAACTAATTAACACAGCAGAGTTTTATACCTACCTTCGTTTAAAATGATAGAATACCTATAATTTGAGTAAAAAACTTTAAAAATTTAACTGTCCAAACTATCTTGCGTGGTTTTCATACTCACTTCAGTTCTGGTTAAACATTTAAAAACAATGTTAACCAAAAATTAAAACCTGACAAATAATCTACAAATAGATAGTACAATTTGGGTCCATTTAGGTTGTGAACTTCACTAAAAATTATTATAATTAAAATAAAGCTATTACTAAAATTAATGTAAATAAATAAACAATTACTATATAACGTATTTTTCTTCAGTAGGGTTCAAAAAAATAATTGCATCCAAAATGCATTGTTTTGTTGCATGTTTTTCGTATTGTACATTCTTAAATTAATGCTCCATTGTAATTGGGTGTTTGCATGTTGTGTATCATTTTGAAATTGAATAAATAAGTAAATAGACAATATTTTTAGGGTCATCAGCAGCTAAATTTTCATTTAAAATTTTTACTTTACAGCTTTCCATATACAGTCTTATTTAGTATAGCAATGTGCATTGCATTTTCAAAAGTTAAATTATACATCAACTGTATATAACTTGTAATCAACAGAACAAATTTTTTTTAATAGTGTATAATTCATTCAATATAATTAATTTTATATTTACACTGTGTGAATGATCAATAAATACATGAACAGTTATTTATGTAAGGAGGTTATTACCAGCTAGTACACCAATATTTCGTCTATTAAATTCTTTTCATGTCATAGTGGTATAATTCGCGGCTTTCTAACCTCTTAACCTCAAGATCTTCAGCTCAATCCCAACTAGATCCTTATAATTTTATGTTATGTACTATCGTTCTAATGAAATTAAGCATAACAAATTTTAAAATGAAAACTTGAAAATTAGGAAATACAATTTAGTCACATTTTGTGATACTTTAGGTGTAAAATAGATTAAAATTCAGGTAAATTAAAATTCTGTTTCTTCAGGGATTTTTCATTCGAGGAGTTTTTCCGTTAAAATACCAAATAGCCATACAAACCGTAAATGAAACATTTTAGTACATGTATTCTAGAAACGTTTTTATTTTTTTAGCTTGGTTAGTAATTAAATAATATTTCCAATCCTAATTGTAAAACCCCCTCTATTACTTTAATCGTGTCTTATCTAAAAAAATTTTTAATTTCAATAAAATATACATATTTGAAATGAAAGGTAAATCCTAGCTTAACTCTTGCTGTAAACAACATTTTAGGAGCGAATAATGTTTGATTCATATATTTTAATACAAGCAGTTTTAAAATCCTGCATTAAACTAAGTTACAGCCAATGCTCGATAATTAATCACAGTCGTTCTGGATCAGAACACCAACACGGTTTAGTTAGTAGCCCGTGTTGCTGACGCGTGTAAACATCAGCTGCTGATCTACGTTCCTACAGGTGAATAACTGTGTGGTCCACCTCAGAAGACATTCATGGCATAAACAATGTCAGTTATTAGACTACACATAAGGCATAGTAACGTATAAATTTACTAAGACTGCTAACGACATAGTAAAAAATGAATTTAAATATTTATCTTTCAACTGTTATATATGCTAAGTATATTCAAACAATTCTGTGATTAACTTTATAAAGTACACAAACATTTTAAGACAAATATGTTTTATGGATCTAAAGTGTACAGTTTATGATAAAAAATAGATTCTTTTTTAGAATTAAAAAGCAGTAGTCTCATTTAGAGAAAGAAATCATTCAAATGACTCTTTAAATAAGGAGGCAGTATTATTATTTTTATTATAGTACCGTATTATTGTAATTAAAGGAAAATGTGTTCTTCTGCTCTAACCAATAATAACCCTAAACTAACAGTTTAGTTATAAAAGTACTTCAATCATGAAACAAGTTTAACCTATGCCATATCTTCAACATTCTTTACAACGACGTTCTCTGTCAAAGCTACATGTTGTTGTTCATATGAATAGTTTAAAAAGTACAAGTTTAGATTCAGTTTTGTATCACTGAGCGAGGTGCAATAACACGCCTATACTACTCATTGTTAATTATGATAATATATATTATTGTTATTCCTTTTATTTTGTTAAAGATAATATTGTTATTTGAAACACTTTATACGAGCCTAAACTTGTAAACATTACAGGATCTGGCTAAAAAATTAGAGATAACATATTAACCTTTAGCTATTTTTTTTTTTTTTTTTTTTTTTTTTTTTTTTTTTTTTTTGAGTCCCAATTCACCTCTTTACGCCACATACCCATCAGCGACAACGCCCAACTGAACTCTCAATAGTGCAAATCAGCATTAAGGTCTACCTCTCAATATTAGGATAAATAAAGAATTCAACATCATACAAATCATGAACATGTATAAAAGATGGAAAATTATAACAATTATTCAATTATTTGATATTACATTGCATAAAAAATTATAAAATGATACTAAGAAATAAAAAACGTATAGAACAGGTGTTTGTAGAGATAAATTGTTTAAGTTAAGCTTTAGTGTAATTTTAATAAAATTATAATAAAAGTGGAAAACATGGCATTTTCATAATACTCCATTAAAGGATTGTTAAAACGTGTAAAATACCTTAGAAAGAGCTTTTTCCTGTTCACTTAGGAACATTTTGCACAGTTTTTTTGTCTCCAATTATTTACTTTAATTTCAAACTATTCTATCTCACCTTTTTAGGACATTCTAAATACTCAGACTGGTTCTAAAAAACTTGTTAAGACCTTTCAACATAACAATTACTACACTGATTGTTATATTACTTTCATATCAAAACTGTTTATGAATAATTTTTAAATATTCTATGCTAAATCAATTGTTTTTGTAATCAGTCATTTGTTGTACCCGGCATACAGCCCATCTACCCGACAGCCATCTTTAAAACATCGGTCCCCAGGCTCATTTTATGATAGGGCTTCTTACCCCTAACTTCACCTGGCAGAATAAAATCTACTCTTACTTCTCAAAAAGATGTTTGGCGGTTTCATCTTAATTTTAACTTTAGTGTTCAAATTAATGACGGGTATAATATTTGATCACTGCTAGTTTAACTTTTTACTTGATTATTTTAAAAACAATATGACTAAAAATTACTCTTCGTATTGTACTCTATCAGAAACAAATTTGTTTTATATAACCAGATATCTCGAAAAGACTTATCACATATAATTACTCTGTAGGATTTCCATAATATCATGTCGAATAGACAAACATTTTATTTTTCAACCAACTATCCTGCCATAATATTTTACTAGTCTAGATCCAAAATATTATGAATCTCTTAATAGAGGCAATAAACTGTCAGTTATGGGTTTGTAATAAATATAAACTTATTAAAAAGGCACGCTTTATATCAAAGTAGAGAAAACGTCAAAAGTTTGCATAATCAATATAGAAAATGAAGGCAACAATTTCTATACATCAACAATTTTGGTAAGTGAATAGAGTGGTAGAACTTTACATGGCCGAAAGGTTTTATTTTATATGGTTATACACTATTAATGTTGATGAAGAATGTATTTTGTAAATTTTACCCTGACAAAGAAGTTCTAGTGGTAACTAATCACATACTAGCAAAGTAATTAACATAGTAACACTTATCTCAAGGAATTAAAATTTGCTGAAAAAATAATCTATATATGATAAGAAAATACAGGTAAATGTTCTTTATTTTTTTTTACAACATAAACCACTTTAATTTTTAGAATATTCATAATATGGTTTAGTAAATAGTATTGTATATTTTATATCAAGGTTTATTCAGATATAATTTTACTTACATTCTGGTAATGATGAGAAGTATTTTGTTGTAGTTACGTGCATTAGAGAGCTGGTTTAATTGTGCAGCAAAATAAACAATATAGTTTTGTTAAGTAAGGTTATTTAAAAGCTTGACGATATACAAAAAACTATATAAGTAACTACTTACAGTAGTTTATTTTTTATGTAAAACGCGAGGTAAAGAATGTGACATTACATGAAATGACTTGTCATAGTGTGACTCGTTAAAGTCAACTTGGAACATCAACCTGCAATTGAACTGGAATAACAAATACCGAGCTGAAAATAATTTGGCTTCACACTTGTCAGTGACAGGTTTTCCGCTTTCAAACAAAATGTATTATTCAGGGAATATGAATATCAAAATAGGAACTGTGTTTTTTTCTTTTTGAAAGAGGGAAAAAAATAAATACTCTATTAATATATACTTTCCTTTCACAATCGATTGGTATTTAGTACAAATAACAATGTAACCATTAAGTAGTTTAACATAGTTAAATATACATACTCTGAATATTGTTTGTACTTTAAATTACGTAGATTCGTCTTTTATAAGATAAATGTATTTAAATGGTTACCTTGTTGTTCCATCCTTTGAAGTTCTGTGACCAGAATACTCGTACATACCAACTGTCATATAACTCACTTGTGAAGCTACTTTTTGTTACTGTCTCTTATTTAATATACATAGTTTTAATATTACAAACGGTTTAACCAGTGAAATTCCATAAAATACTGGACAAAATGTGTTTTAAAATATTAGTTTTAAATGTATTTTTTTCATTTGAGTAAAAATACTCTTGTTTATTATTTTTTGTGTCTTTTCCTATATTTGGCCAGGAAAGAAATAAATTTTCACATGTATGGGTGGTTTGTATTATGTTATGTGTTATCACTTACCAAACACTTGCTCCTTTCAATCCAACCTAACCTAATACAAACCACCAATAGTTGTCAAAATGTATCTCTTTCCTGGACAAATATAGGATGTATTGTGACATGTAAACACATATTGTATGTGACATATTGTGTTGTCTTATATTTCGCAACAGTAGAATATTGTAATTTCGTCAATTACAAGGACATCTACACTAAATGTAGCCATGATAGTCTTTTTGATGTAAGCATGTACACTTTGTTTTCCTTTCATGCTTATATTGTGTACTAAGAATCATATTCCACTGTATAATATTCATAATATATGTTTATATTTTGCACATTTAAAGACAAATTTGTTTTGTTTTTTTTTTCTCAACTTAATTCTGCATCACTTGTTGCCAAAATATTTCACCGTAAATGAATAAAGTATTGCAAATACCCTAAAAGATAATAACCCTATTTTTGCGTATTATGTGGTACTTTTTGTAAACAATGTGTTTTTACTGTAAAATCAATCACCTGTAAGGTTGTGTTAATACAACTGTACTAAAATGGACTAATTTTAACAGGATACACTGAGTTTGTAGTCGCAGTGCATATGCACAATGCTGGAATAATTGCATCATAGAATTTGGCTCTCCAACTCGTTATGGTTATTTTAAAATGATTGTCATTAAATTAATAAAAAAAACTGTGTCTACTATTACTATGACTTATTAAAAAGTCATAAATATATAATAGTTAATTGACGCGATTTGTATGTTTTTATCATACTGTATAAGCAAGGCCAAATTTTTATATAACGACAGAAAACAGAAAAAGGGATTCGTTCACTAATAAACAGCCTTCTAGAAAAACATGTTATCAAAAATATAGAACAGACATTATATTACATCTGAAAAAAAGAGAATCATTAAATTAAACTACACAGATAGTCTAATTTTACTACACTTTACTAAGACAAATATAACTAACATAAGCACATAAAAAATAGGTAGAAAATAGCATTGAATAAATTGTCCAAGCATGATTTTCACAAAAGATGAGCCAATGGGCTTTTTAGAGGGGAGGAATTTTTCATGTTCCAGTAACTGAGAAAACACAAATGTAAATAAATATTACGGATGGATCAGAACTAAAGTGTTAAAATATACCTGTCAGCGTGTCACTAAGCAGTTAACAAATTAGATGGAAGTAGTTGTATTCGTCAATAATAACTGGAAACGTAACAAATTCTTTTTGGTTAGGCTGCTATTTTTTTAAGTAATCGATCAAATATTCTTGTGACAAAATATTATATATTCGTTAAATTTATTGAACAAAGTAAAATACGTTGGTACAAGAAATGTTTACTTGAGGAGATCTGCAATATATACTTTCTCTTCCAAATACATACATTTAAAAGTAATGTCTGAAATTTAATGAAACGAGCAAATTTTGTTACACAGTATATTATTCAAAAACAACTTTATAATAAATTAAAACAACTCTAAAATATTTCCTTAAACTGAAAATATGTTTGTTCTTGCAATATATTAACTATAAGTTATAAAAAAATAATTCTCATTTGTTTTAGATTTGTTAAGAGTAAGTGTTTTTGTTTTGATATACTCTACAATAAATATGTGAAACAAATAAATAATGGCCATTGTAAATAGTGTTCAATGGAATTCCTCCAATATAGAACCATCATATTACAGACAGATGATATCACATAATGTTTGATGGTTTTGTGATCTAAGTCCAGGACTGATGACTTAATCCACAACACTGTATCCATACCAACCGGGTATTGTGCATTTATTTTTAGTCTAATTACGCTTTGGAATTTTTAACTTATCCTACAAACGCTGTTTAATAAGTTAAACAGTCCAAACCTATCTGTTAAGGACGTTTTGGGAGATTGTTAAATTTAGTGCCTTTTCGGAGGACCTACTAACGTCCACGTTAGTAAAAGAAATAGTACAAAAGACGCTACCACGAATGATCAAAGGGATACCCTTTTTATATGTAGAAATTAACGAAAAAATCAACTCTACCTTTAAAGCAGATAGTGCGTATCTTGGAGCGAAGAACTGAGAGGATGAGAGATGCCCGTAGAGATGGATCCACCAGGCCTGAGATATCGATGTAGTCTAGCGGACAGTTCGGAGAGTTCACACACTTTATGAACCTAGAATGAAATGCTGGGTAGATCTAGATAAGAGATTGAGAAAAAAACACGATCACTGGTTAATGAAATAAGAATTATCCACTGTAAGAATTATACACGGCAATCACAATGTGAGATCCGACTGAACCGTTACGCATAGCATCATAAATTCAATTGGTGTTTTAATTTTAGGTAGAGGGGTGAAGCGTGTCGACGGGGTTCACACAACCGGTTACAAGGGTTAGACATTGTCACCTGATATTTGACTTTTGACAAGTGCATGTGCATAGAGGCCAGTAATATTATTTAAATTTCAATATAGTAACAGGTGAATATGTTATGAGTATGTGATTAACAATTTATGGTTAAGAAATTATAAAGAACAGATAAGAGGAACAAACTATTAAATTATTTAATTACGAATTACAAGTAACTATATGTATAATATTTATTACTAAGTACAGAAAACCATCGAACTAATTTTAAGTGAACCTGATGGGATTTAAATCCATGAAAATCTTTATAATATGAAGAAGGAACAAACTATTAAATTATTTAATTACGAATTACAAGTAACTATATGTATAATATTTATTACTAAGTACAGAAAACCATTGAACTAATTTTAAGTGAACCTGATGGGATTTAAATCCATGAAAATATTTATAATATGAAGAATTGATAACCACTAAGCTGGCAAGAGTCCAACAATTATAACAGAAAATCTTGTTTTTAGCGTAAAATTGTAAGGTCACAAATTTATAAACTACAGTTAACTATTTTATTTCAGTCAACAAACCGAAGTTGAGAAGGACTGTATTCAATCAGTGGACATATTTTGGTGAACATGTCACACAAACAATTTATATTTTACTTTACAAAATGCTTAAATAATCATTTACCTGTGTGAGAGTTTTAGAAAGTTAAATACATTGATAATTAGGAACATATTATATTTAATTCTTCTAAGCATAAATGTGGCTGTATTGAATCGTATATATTGAAATGAAACAATATTTATTTTATCTATATCACAATAAAGATATATTTTTTAACGTTTATATATAACATAATGTCTTAATATATATCGTGAAGTATATTATTATGAATTAAATAAGTATTACATTATGGCAAATTAATGCATCTAGACTATTAAATAATTTCCTACACAAAGAACACTAACTAAAATATTTATTTAGTGACAGATTTATTTTTAATCACTTTTAAAAGGTAATCTGAGAACCTTGTGCAATACAATCTCTGAGTCATTAGCAACATCTCTACTAATGTAAGGCGTTAGAAAGTATCGTATGATATTCGTATTATTGTTATGAGTTGTTACTTAATAACTAATTAATTATAGATTTAAAACGATTTAAATGGTCTATAGTTATACATTAACTGGTGATCAAGTTGAAGCTTTATCACTAAATGGTTTAAAAAAATAAAATAACTTTCTAAACTTAATTATATATTGAAAGAACGTAGTTATTATACACAGTGTGTGACAGCTGGTTGTTCACTTAATAAGGCGTTATCAATTTATAACCTGATCAAGTTATAAAATAATGAGCATGACATTTTGACGGCTAAACTAATACCTTTAATTCCTAATAAATTATAAAAAAAATACAAGATAGTATACTGAATATAATTTGACCCTGTATATATGTTAATTGAAACTGTATCTGTAGTATGTTTTTGCAGGAAATAAATTATTATATTCTATTCTCAAGATATTTCATAACATAAAATAACAACATATTCTATAAAATGGTAAATCCCATAAATCATTTCCTAAAAGTACCAATACCAACTTAGTGATATTGATTTTGAGATCTGCAGTAATAATGTTTGGCCAGCTGTGACATCGGTTAAGTTACCACTTCCATTTATATATGTCAAGGAACCTCCGTAAGGATAATTCTGATATTAATGTAGTTATTGGTGGTTTAGAAATACAGTGAAATACAGTCGAATGATTAATATAACGATTCTACAAGAAGTTTTAAATAATACCCAAAAAATCATATCCTCGTATTTAAAAAAAAAAAAAAAATTATTTGTAAATAACACGTATGAAACAATCCTTATTACTTATAAATATAATATCCTTCATGTTACTTAAAAAAAAAAAAAAAAATGCTTACAGATTTCTAAACATTCCTTTTACTAGGTTTCTCGTTATACACGACTCCCTTTATAAAACTGATATCATTTTACTGTATTTTGTTTGGACCATTGCTGCAGGACATACTGTATGAACATTAGCATAAAAAAAAATAAATAAAAAATAAAAAAACATCAACTTAAATTTGAAGTAATTTAATGGCAAAGATATTGAAAATTATTTCATTAAAGTATAATAACTGTTACATATTTGTAATTATAAGTACAGTAATATATATAATAATTAAATAATGATATAGAAAGGTTTAAATTGTATTTTATTAATAATGCGTTACTTATTAAAGTTAAGGCAGGGTCATCCGGCTTAAAATGTTGCATACCTAGTTGTTAATGTATTTCTATATGTATTAAACATGTCCTAATAATTCAAGTAAACTTTTAATGATGAATGAAAGTATGATAGTGGTTGAAGGGTTTTATACAGGGTCCGAATCACTTAAAATTAAAATGCGGTTTTCCTTTGCTTTGGAATTTCTTGCTAGGTAAAGTGTTTGTTGTAAAATTAAATTCTAGAAACTAATACTTCGCTGTTAATAGGCGTGTGGCACTGTCATTTTATTCAGAATTAAATTTTCTGCAAGTTTCTTTGTAAAAACGTGGGTCTTCATTGCCCATTTAACAAAATAATTGTCCCTTAAACCTTAAAAAAGTGTTTTTAAAATTATTTTATTTCTGTTTTTTGTAGTATAACCAAAAAACTAAATGAGATACAGCTATGAGATGAACTTTATTCAATTTCTAATCTAAAAATCCGTTAGAAAAAGTTGCATTCGCCTATAAATTTCTCTTCATAAACACGCAGCAAATCATCATTTGACCTCGTGCACAAAATGTTTTGTGAAATCTTCAATTGGCCATAACTCAGTAAGGAAGCATTTCCAGACCCATGTTATAAAGTTTCTCATTTTTATATCATTACAGATTTATAAAGCCTAAAATATGTTAAGTTGGGTGGAAATATATGTAAAGCCAAAAATTGGATTTCATATGTTATTAGGCTGAACATAAATAATTGAAAGACATAACTTATAAACAGAAAATGATCATATAAGATGATAAAGTACTTGAGATTTAAATTAACTTTACGTAAAAGATCGTGTGTTCTATATATATTCGTTTATAATAACAACCATTTCGTTTAACACTATATCAATTTTATTAAAATATTACTATATTAAGGACGTACGAGTCGATTATCATAAGGGGTATTGTCATACTGTTTTTATATTATTTATGACATGATATTGTTTATGTCATATTAAAAACGTGTTTGGTATTTGAATTATTCAACACTTTACACTCTTGAAATATTCAGCAGTGTAATCAGTAAATACTAGACGTTTTCTGACGTAATTCTTTCATAATAAGTAAACTTTTAGTAGAAACTGTTATGTACAAATTGGTACATTACCTCTGAAATACCCAGCTCTAGAACAACAATTAAACTTCAAATGTACCCGAACTCTGTTTTACGTGACGTAAGTATTAAAAGCCATTATTTTAATGACGTAGGATATTTATTCCATCTAAATGTAAAACCAGAACCATATTTCAAACGTTGTACAAATCTTAAGAATACAAATCAAATGTTGCAGAGGCAATGAAATGAAAAGCTGTTTGAAAAGCCAAACTAGGAAAGTAACTGTATATTTTGTTGTACTATTATGTTAAGGTAAATATTGTATGCTTGTATGCTTGTTAACTTCATCGACAGTCAAGTTGTAACGTAACCTTAAATTAAAGTGTTATTTTCACGTAATAATTACTTGAGTTTTTTGCTTAGCACGAAAGTAATGAATTATATGTAAATTGGTACAATGTAAGTCAATTAGATTCAAATTTAATGAGTTTTATTACATGTTATAGAGTTAGTACTCCATATTCAGGTTAAAAACAATAAAATGTGGTCTAGTTTAAAGGAGTGTTGGTACATTAAATAAAACATATGTTTAATGAATCAGATGTTTTTTATCAAATATAGTGTATTGACTTTATAAAAAAATATATTAAAGTCTAATCACTATTGATATGTTTGACATATATTGTAACAGAATATATTCAATCCTATCCACTAGTGGCTATATACAATACATTTATATTTCTTTGATTCCAATATCAGATATAGAATTTGCAAAATAAAATAACCAAAGTATATTTGTATTATTGTAAAGTTTATTATTAGTTATTGACCCAAATTACTCATAAACGTGTTTTTTAGTTTTTTATTAATTTTTTTATTAAATCCTAATATTCATTGTATAAAGTTAGTGGAATAAGTCAATTATTTTCTTTAAACTCACTATGTGTAGTTATTGATGCGTAAATAAATCGATACAGTACGTAATTCGATATGATATTAAAATAAAATATCTTCTATTTAATCTAGACTGTGGATGCATCAGAATTATGTTCATAGAATTAAATTATAAGAATTATTAGAAATAATGCAGTCTGTAAAGATTTCAGTTTAGTTATTGACTCCCAACAATCTCCAATAGTGATTTTTCCAAAGTAAATATTTAACGGTGATGGGAACTGTCGTATTTTCCTGCCATTACAGCTGGTTAAACTTGATTCCTTCAGTTATTTATAGTGGCAGTAACTCTAGTATTGGATGTACCAGATGCAACTTTAGACGTTAGTCATGGTCATTCGCCTTGTTAACTCTGAGAGAGTTGATGATGGTAAATCTGTACTAAAAAAATATTATTATTGGATAAACATATCCTAGATATCCTTAGAATAGGCTGAGGCTATAATGAATAATATAGAATCATTTCTGTCAGTTAGTAGCAGCAAAGAAGGGATAGTAAAAATTAATATTCTTTCATAAACTTAAAAAAGATTTAAATAGCAAGGCAATTTAATACATTTTTTCAATTATTTGGTAATCATTCAGAATAATTGGTTTCTTTTTTAATTTTTTCCTTGTTATAAATCACATATTAATCATTGTTTACTAATTTTCCACTTTTTAATTGGCTATTTTTGATCAAGTATAAATATTGTTCTAACAATATAACTTGATAATATTTTATAACAAAATATTAAATAATTTACTAATTTAATTCAAAGACCCTTATATTGTTAGAGGGCGGATTGAAAAAATAACTATAGATAAGAAACTGGAATAAATAGCTTTCCCGTAAAAATTAAATTCTATACGAGTAATTTTTACGAATATTACTGAGAGCTCTTTAAATATAATGTTTTTTTTCTGGACATCGGTATCTATTTAGAAACATTTAAACGATTTTTCACTATCAGGTATAGACCAACAAGCCACAACATGTTGAAAACATGTATTATTGTCAACTGTTCTGAATGATCAGTTACTTATG
Organism: Stictocephala bisonia; assembly: GCA_035578905.1. NCBI lineage: Eukaryota > Metazoa > Arthropoda > Insecta > Hemiptera > Membracidae > Stictocephala > Stictocephala bisonia. The sequence continues at coordinate 229,192 of JAQJVL010000304.1, forward strand.
GTATTTAATGAATCACTTGATTAAAACTGTAGGGATATATATATATATATATATATATATATATATATATATATATATATAAAGAAAGATCATTTGTAAACTCAAATGATAATAATTTTTACAAAATGAGAATTTAACAAATTTTAAACATTAGTCCACACTTCTAAGAGTACTAATGTTATTAAAGTCAGTGTTCTTTTAACTAATTACACTTTTTAATCCATATTTAGTTAATTATAAACTATACAAGTTATTATTACAGTTTAGTAATATTATATAACGAATTTTAAGAAAACACTTTTGTTGTTAATAAAAAGATGTAACTAAACCTTGTTCTCAAATCGGCCCCGTCGATTTGCACACTGTTGAGAGACAGGCAATCTTCGTAAAACACTCGAGCGATGCAGAAACGAACCCGTAGAGGCCAAGACTACGTCTTGTTTCTCAAACGTAACCCCAATGAAAGCTGAAGTCTCTTAAGGGTCTGTTAATCCACCCATTTTTAAACATATTGCAATATTTATGTAACCTAGTAAGTAATTGTTGGAACAAAGCCTATTTGTATAAGTTAACAGCTTATTACAGTAGTTTCGGTTAAAGAGACTCACAGTCAATAAGGAGAAAATAATGTTAGTCCATTTTTCAATGGTAAAAAAATACTATTAATAAATAAATAAAACCATGACATATGTTTCTTGTTGAGGGATTCGACAAATATAACATCTGTGATACCGTTCAATATCTTAGCCTGCTTATTGACAGCAATCTTCTATTTAAGAAAATTTATACTCTTGACAAAGGTAATTTTTACCTGCTGATTCCTACCAGACAAAAATTAAAAAATAATATTTATCCTGGATTAGTGAAAATTTTATGACATGTACTAGTTTGTTTTATGTCCATTTCCAATTATTTTATGGATATAACTAAACACGATATGGTGTATATTGAGGTTAGGTTTCAATAATTGCTTCCCAGGATACCTTGTGTAAATTAAATTTTTTTTTTTACTTACAAGCGTAATGTTATTTGGATATGCAGTTCAAATGCAGTTCACTGTGGAGAAATTTCAATTGAATTGTCTAAAATTTACAAGAAAAGTTTACTGTTTGTTGGTGGAGGCTTTTGGGGATTTTAAACTTCGTTCAGATATCCTAACAGTATAACCTGGACCCGGTCACTTACAAGGTAAACTTATAAAGATGTATTTAGTAATAGTGATTTGCGGTCAGAAAAGAACTGCAAAGAATAATTACATCTAAAATATTTACAAAATTCACGTTTCACCTAATATTTGACTTATCAAGGTTAAAATGCAGTAACGAAAAGCCTTTAATGGTTCTTGACCACAACATTGTGGTGATAAGATGGAAGAGATCACACCACTATTTCTCTTCTGAAGATCGAATTTCTATGTACCCACTTTACACAAAACAGCAAATAATATTATATGCGTCCGCTTTTCCCTCAGGGTCAGGTGGGTTGGTTAGGTCTGGAGATGCTTGTAGTCCCTTGGGGGTGGGTGGAGTCGCTTGCAATCCCTTGAGGTGGTTTCTCTGGTCCTCAGGATAGGCTGCAAGTGCCGTCGTCTCTGAGGTTCAGGTTTCCGCTCGTGAATTCCTCCGGGGGTTGATATCGCAAGGGGTTGGACCATGGCTGCAAGTCCTCCTCCTAGCTCGTCCCGTGTTTGCTCTGCAGGGCGGGTTGACGAAGTCTAGGTAGTTGGACCACTAGGTGCTGGTCCTCCCTATTGGTCTATTTCCCGAAGTCCTCTCTCTTGCCGAACTCTCCTCAGACTCCCTCTCTTTTCCAACTCTCTCCATAGTATATCATTCCCCCTTCCACTCACTGAACACGCCTACAATTTCGGAAGAACCAATTATTATCGGTGGTCCTATTACGGATCACCCTATAGGCCCGTTTTCATGATGGGCGGAACATTGGAACTTCTGCTGAATCTCCGTCGCATCAGCATTCATCGGCCTAATTTTGGTGAGTCTCAAATTGTATTATTCTGGTCATCCTGTGTACATTGCTGACCCTGCTTCCTTGACATCCAATCCCTTGCTTTCTGAGTTAACACTCGCTGGATGCCCTGCTCAAATTTTACCAACTCCATTTCCTGTACCGCACTTTCTGTTGTAATAAAACCTCTTTCTTATTTTTTTACTGATAATATTTATTTTTATTTTATTATTATTATTATTATTAGGGAATCTTATGCAAACGTGTAGCAGTTAAGTAAACATCAAAGGTTTACAATATTCAGTATGTAATCTTCTATAAAGATGTCACTTTTTTTGTCTAATTTAATTATCGAGGTTGACCAATTAGTCGGTATTTATGCTATGGTATTTATGGGTGGGCGGGTGGGTGAATACCACTCTACGTGTATGTGTGGGCGGATGGGTCAATACCACTGTAGGTGTATGGGAGGGTGGGTGGATCAATACTACTGTGCGTGTATGTGTGGGCGGGTGGGTAAATACCTATGTACGTGTGTGGGTGGGTCAATATAACTGTAGGTTGTATATGTGGGCAGGTGGGTTATAATATATTACTTATATGTACGTCAATACATTTAAGAGCGAGAATCACTTAAAATAAAAAACATTTTTATGTACAGTAATAGATAATAAGTACAACAAGGAAAAGTTATTATGAATCTTAAAATTATCCTACAATAACTGACATACCTTAATGACTTAAATGAAGGGGTTAATAGAATGAATTCTGACATTAAATCTATTGGTGACTGGGCGTTCAGGCACAGCTTAAGACTGAACAACAACAAGACTCAACCTATTATTATTGGACATAACAGACTGATGGCACAGATTGATCTTGATACAGTACCCCGTATCTCTATTGATAATAATTCACTTAACTACTGTGACAAAATTAAGAACCTGGGACTCCTTATGAATGCTACACTTACATGTAATAGGGTTTTTGCTGGTATTCACACTCTTAAGAGATATTATAACTGTTTACCTTTAGATGTTAAGATTATGCTAGTGAAAACTCTTGTATTTCCCCACTTTGACTACTGCGACATTGTCATCAATGACATGCCTACCCATCTTTCTGATAAACTTCAACGAGCGCAGAACTACTGTCTACGTTATATTTTCAATCTCCGTCGAGATGAACATATCACTCCTTACTTCAGACGGCTAAATTTACTAAAGTTACTTGAGTACAGAAAGGTCAAAATTTTATCTTTACTGTACAATATTCTTCAATCCAAAAATCCTTCATATTTAGCTTAAAATTTTGTGTTTAACTTCAGCATAAGTAATCGGGACACGCGTCAGGGTTCTTCAATGTTAACTATTCCAGCTCATCGAACAGCACTTTACAATAGATCTTTTACTGTCACTGCCTGCAGATTGTGGAATAAACTTGATCCTTCAACTCGAAATATTGATAGTCGAGCTCGGTTTGTTGCGGCACTAAGGAAGTGGTTGTCGGCGGTTTCGTGGGGGTTGTAGGCCTTGGCCGTGCTGTCAATGCTGGACTGAGTGTATGTGTGATGTATGTTTGTTGTGATCATGGAATACTTTTTATTTATTATTATTTTATTCATTATATATTTTTATTTTTTTTATTTTTTTATTTATTTCATTTTATTTATTTATTTTTTCATGTAAGTAATAGTTTTTGTTTTCTTTGTTTTATGTTCTTTCATGCTTTATGCTTAATTTGTTTAGTTTTAATTATCTTAAAACTTAAATTGTGGTTTAACTTATAAATAATGTGCTCAGCATTAGTGAACACGTAAGAACTCTTTAGATATACTCATTTTAATTATGTATTAATTTTTCTTTATGAGGTTAAGTGTAAGAGAGGACCTAATGGTCCTATCTTTGCCTCACAAAATAAAATGTTTTTCATTTCATACCTATAAAAATTGTTTTTGAAGACAAAACTTAACTAAACAATCATATATTGTAATACTATATATTGTAATAATGAATATCAATAATCTAATAAGTCTTTTAGTATATTATTCATACTACTTACTTACTTACTTAGTTGGCCACTCAAACCGTAAAAGGTTTTTGGCCTCACCAACAATTTGCCTCCACTTCCTCCTGTCTTGCATCATCTCTTCTTCCACTCCCATTTTCCGCATATCGCTTTGCACCTGATCCATCTCAGCCTTGGTCGACCCAAAGGTCTTCTTCCTACTGGTCTTCCTTCCATTACTCTTCTCAATACAGATTCCTCCTCCCTTCTGTTTAGATGGCCTGCCCATCTGAGTCGTCTTGATTTTCCTTCTGCTACTATGTCTGCTTCCTTAAACAATTCTCTAAGTTCCTGATTTTTCCTTATTCTCCATTGTTCTTCTTCTTTCACTGGCCCATATATTGCTCTTAATACTTTATTTTCAAAGGTTACTAATTGCCTTTCTGTTTTCTTGCTCATTGTCCATGCCTCAGAGCCATATAGGACTACTGGCCTTATAATTGTCTTGTACATTTGTTCTTTGGTTCTTCTTGATAAGGTTTTGCTTTTCAACATTTTTCCTAAGGCCCAATAGCACCTATTTCCGTTCAGTAACCTTGTTTCAATTTCTGTTTCTTCTTTATTTTGTTGATCAATAGTGACACCAAGGTATTTGAATTTTTCACAACTATTGAATTTATATGGATTCACTTCTACAACCTGCTCTCTTTCTAATGCATTCCGTTCTATTTTAAGTTATTTGGTTTTTTCCTCGTTGATTTCTAAGCCTACTATTTTTGCTTGAGTAATGAGCTCCTCAGCCAGACGTTTGAGACCGTCCTCATTTTCGGCTAATAAGGCTACATCATCTGCAAAAGCCAATAATTTGATCTTTGCGTCTATCCACAGACCTTCATTCAAACTTTTTGTTCTTTTTAGTGCGTTTTCAATTGCCAGATTGAACAGTAAATGTGATAACCCATCTCCTTGTCTTACGCCAGTGTTTATTTCAAATGTCTCTGAATATTCATAGCCATTCATAGCCAAAACATTCATAGCCAACTAAAATTTAACTCCACAAAATCACATAACTAAATATTTAAGGATGTTTAAAGCGTTGTTTTAATATGAGACAAGTATCTCCTTAAATCATTTAGAATTTTACGAGATCAATAATAATGTCTATAGTAAGTAATATTAATGAATTAATAGTAACATACATAGTACAAAATTTAAGATATTAAAAATACTTATTTAGTGGAGTCTCTATAATAAATACAGCAAGACATATTTCATAAATAATTAGCTTTTATGACTAATATACGTAATATAAATTTTAGAGTGAGAATGTAATTGGTATATTACACTTGAATTATTGGAAAATTTATTGTTTTAGCGTATTCCCAGATTCATGTAATACTCAACAATTAAATAGTCCTACTTGCTTCAGTGATTGATCGAATTTAAACTTGCTAAAATAAATTATATTTGTGTAAACAATCATCAGTGAACAACAGTTACAGAAGCATACGTTTGATTTCAATATCCAGCATGGATTTTAATTAAAATTGTTCTGTAACAAATGTAATATATCAATAATTTGAAGCATTACATATAATTTGTGTTTTAATTAAATTCTCCTTTTCCAGTATTGTTTATTGCATTTCCATAAACTATTTAAAACGGTGTTTATTCAATTTAGTTCACTGTACCGTTGTACTATGTCCTAAGTTTGACTGTCGGCAAACATGTAGAAGGCCTACATGTTTTATTTTAAAAAATATACCAAAACTTATTGCCGAACTTTTATCTAAGAATATAATTTCAGTAACTCTCATTTTCTTGGATGTAAACGTCTCATGGCTCATGCGAAACAGCAAATGATCAAGACAACAGTATAGACGTTCTTTGGTGTTACTTATTGTGTGACTGATGAGTCACTTTTCTCTCTATAATTGTTAGTATTCAGTATATCACAATGATGATATTTTAGTTAAATTTTAAAATATTTTGAAAAACAAATAATAAATACTTACGTTTTAATTATTTATTACTGCATATTTAGGAAACATGTAGAACTACACGAGTTTATTTTACATGCATCATCACCACGTCAAACCCGAACTACTCTGGACCTCATTACTCACACTAAGTTATTTTGCGTTTAGTTTAAAGAGTTGTGTTTGTGAAGCAGCCTGTTTAATGCTCAATAATAAACCCATTAGTGACATTCATATTTTACTTTAAAGGTAAATCAATATCCACAACAATTCATATTAAATTCACTTAGCATAACAGCCTTACGAACATATAAATTAACATTAAACTATTTTTAATTTTAAAAGGTAATTTAAGATCACAATATTTTTATTTAAGGTTGGATAGGTATGAGCTGAAAAACTATTTGTTAAAACGTAAAAATTACTGATATAAAATATGTTAGTAAGTTCATACTAACGTGTTATAATACGAACGTATGGACAGAGCCTGAGAATATCCATATTTAAATGTTTATGAATTTTCTCTGAAGTAATTGTCCATGTATATACTGCCAGAAAATAATTGTCCATGTATGTATTGTCAGAAAGTAATTGTCCATGTATATACTGTCAGAAAGTAATTTTCCATGTATATATTGTCAGAAAGTAATTGTTCATGTATGTATTGTCAGAAAGTAATTGTCCATGTATATACTGTCAGAAAGTAACTGTCCATGTATGTATTGTCAGAAAGTAAAATCGATTAAAATGTAAATCAAGCTTGGTGGTCAGTGATGTTTTAAAAGTGTGGAAACTACGACGATGTAACTGTTACAAATGGATATTTCATGTGGATATTTAATGGATGTAGATATTACTGGCTCCACTACAATAATTAAATGCCATTTTGTAAAGTTAATAAAGTCTTGTAGGGAAGAAATATGAACAATTTTGAATGTTAAAATATACTTTAAGAATTTAAGAAAATCCTATGTAGTTTGTGATATTTCAAGTGAATAAGTGATAACTGGAATACCAAACTCTACGATAAGATTAAGGATTTGATTGGAAAATAACTAGTAAATAAAAGTAACATATACAGTTCACGTAGTTTGGTTTTTTTATTTGCTTACGATATTCAAATATCACTGATAACAATTAATAAATAATTTCTAGTTAGCAGTTATTTAACTATATTAAATCTAATTAGACCATGGTTAGTTTTCTACCTAAAACTTGTTATTTCGAGGGAGTTTTAGGAAGTATAGTTCAGCTAAATCTGCTTTCCCTGCTTTTATAGCTGAAATCATCTTGTCAATATTCAGACTTTTCCCTCTCTTCTTATGTTAACTAATATTACTTTTTTTGGTTATATATTATATATCAACATGATTTTTTTAGTATAAAGATAATACGCTTTTTAATAGATGGAGCATTTAAAAACTATTTCTGGAGTTTCTGGTAGTTTTTAATAAATGTTTAATTTTGTTAAATATTTTTTATTTTTATTTGTTTTATTTCAAATTGCTGTTACGTTTAATTATTTTATTTTTAACTGTTGGCTTCACAAGTTGTTTCAGCAATATGACGTATTATGAGCAGTACTTTTTTTCTTTTTTGCACTTTATGTTTTCGAAAATGGCTACTAAACGTTAATGATTGATCTAGCGTTACTTCCAGGTACTGTATTTGAACATTATGGTGGAGTTTTACACTATTTAGAAAGATGTTTAATTTTCAATTAGCCAATCTGTTAGTAAGGTGGAAGTAGGTTTCTTAGGTTTTTGATGGGTTAGGATTAGCTACAAGTTATAAAATATTTTTCAAAGGCTGCAAGGTCACTTGTAAGTGTTTCTTTAGAGATTTGAATTAATTGTGTTGGTACTAAGTAATATCAACTGAATATATACATTTTCTAGACTTTGTAATCTGGATGTCAGTGGTTAACATGTTGAACGAAATTGGAGCTAGTCTAAATTTAGCTATGTAATAGAGCTTTCTTCACGACCCAAAAAACGTGTATTAGCCTGGTAATAACCATTGACTGCAAAAATTGCAAGAGAAAGAGACAGAAAATTAGGCTCTAGAACTTTAACAACACACCTTTGCTCCATACTGTGCAATAAGCCACTTTAAGATAACCAAAAGCTGCAGATTTTCTCAACATATATCAAACCCATTCACGATAAATGATATCAGAGCTGGTATCTGGTTGCTACAACTTCGGCCAAGGTGAAATCCAATCTGCTCAACTGGAACATCAGAATCAAGAATAGGTGGTATTCTATTGTATAACAGCCTTTACGACAACTTATACCAACAACTAAGAAGAGATATTAGGCGACAACTTTCCATTCGTTCGGGGTCTTTGCCAGTTTTCACAACAGCTACTGCTTCCCATCTCTTGAATGTTTTTGGAAAATTTACTGTACCTAATATCTTATTGTTAAATATTCATATTCATATCTTTATTGTCATCCAACAAGTTGTACATGCATTGAAAATGTCATTGTATATAATCTAAAGTCTTATATTAAAAACATGCGTCATTCCTAATATTACAATCTAAATCACTAGAAGTTAAGATCGCTAAGGTCGTGCAAGTACATTTAATCTAAAGAATAAAAGACTTTACCTTTTAACCATTTAGTTAAAATATGCTTAAAATTTGATATGCTAACTGTTCTAGCTGTGGTAGGTAACTTATTAAACAGTTGTACTCCTTTATACATATATGTTTGTTGTGTTTTACTAATCCTAAAATTCCTTATGTCTATGTTGTTCTGAATCCTGGTATTGTGCGAATGTATCTGACTTCTTAAATTAAAAATGTTAAGGTTTTATTTTATAAAAACCAATGACTGCAAAATAAACATGCAAGGAAGCATGAGTATTTCAAGACTTACAAAATTTGGCTTACACGAATCTGTAGATTTGATACTCATAATGCTACGGATAGCTTTCATTTGGGATTTAAAATCTTCTTTAGCTCCAAATGAGTTACCCCGGAGCATATACCATAAGACATGTAGGAGTGAAAGTCCATAGTGAGCCGTAATGAGCACATTACGACTAACACACAGCCTTAACTTCCTTAGGCAAAATATAACCCTTGACAGACGAGAGCAAAGAGAGTTAGTATGAACTTTCCAATTAAGCCCTGGGTCCAAACTAATGCCAAGCAACTTAACAATTTTTTCAGGGTCAGATAGCTGACGTAAACTAAAAATAATGTCATCTGTTTTATTATCATTAACAACTAAACCATTTGCTTCAAACCAGAGAACAGCTCTTTCTTTCATATAATTAATAATGACCTTATTGAGTTCAGAATTGCTGTTTGAAGTCAGTAAAGTTGTATCGTCAGCATATAGAATATATAGACAGTTGGAAGCCATTGTGTCACTCTCCTAACATCATGCAACAGAAATTCTGGAAAGATACTGTCAAGATTGTCTGCTTTCCCTGCTTTTATAGCTGAAATCATCTTGTCTATCATTTCCTTTGTGAAATGTCTGGAGACTTCGAGGGTTTCCAGTTGAAACTTTTTGTTTCATTCAAATCGTACATTGGTATTGATCAACCCATACACGTATAGTGAGTGGTATTTCACGTCCACCTACCCACTCTCGGTAGGCAGGTTCGTAGTTCTGATGTTGCAAAAATCAATGGATTCCAAAATGTCGTATTCATTGGTTCCCCCTTGGTGCGTAGGAGACTCTAACGAGTCTTGTTAGAAAATTTGAGTAATATGGTCATTCATCATGGTCACACTAGCCTACTAACACAGAATTTAAATTTACTGCATGTAATTCAATTTAAAAGCGGGATTCCATTGGATATATGGTTGGTCATACATCACAGGCACATTAGGCTGCTTACAATATGTATGTTATTTACCGCAGGAAAATCGATATTAATGTGGTCTGTCGTTACGCAGCTGGTTGGTCATTCATCAAAGTCGTACTAGCTTGCATAATACAATTACTGCAGGCAGCTTCAATATCAAGGTAGGCTGTCATTAGACAGCTATTTGGTCATCCATCACAATAATATGAGCCTACTCACACAACATAATAGATTGACAGTTGGAAGTTTCAATATCGAGGTGGCCTAATGACATACCGCTGGTTGTCAGTTCATTACAGAGACACTATCCTACTTAGAGTGCATAGTTCACTGACTGCAGCTGCTCAATATCAAGGTAGGCTGTAGTTAGACAGGTGCTTCTGGTTCATCATAGTCACACTGAGTTAAAAGCACATTATATTGCCTACAGGCAGCTCAATATCCAGGTGGGATGACTTATACAGGTGCTTCTCGTTCATCTCAGTCACACTGGGTTAAAAATACTGCAAACTATATTGCCTGCAGGCAGCTCAATAACCAGGCGAAATAAATTATACAGGTGCTGCTAGTTCATCACAGTCACACTAGGTTAAAAATACTGCAAATTATATTGCCTGTAGGCAGCTCAATTTCCAGGTGGGCAGAACTTAGACAGGTGCTTCTTGTTTATCAGTCACACTGGGTTAAAAATACTGCAAACTATATTGCCTGAAGGCAGCTCAATATCAGGTGAGAGAACTTATACAGGTGCTGCTAGTTCATCACATTCACACTAGGTTAAAAATACTGCAAATGATATTGCCTGTAGGCAGCTAAATTTCCAGGTGGGAAGAACTTAGACAGATGCTTCTCGTTCATCACAGTCACACTAGCTTTCATACATTGCATATTACATAGCTTGCAGGCAGCTTAATATGCTCCCTAGAACACTATCCTTAAATTGTTGTGAACAACAGTAAATGTCTTGGAATTCCGATGCGATCGGTTTGAACATTTTCACAGTACAATCTTCGAGTTTGTTTTCGTTTGTCATTAGACACATCATAAAATTTCAAATTTCACATGTATTTGACAGTATTCCTCACATGTATATTTATTCATGTTTTTTAATTAATTTTATTAGCTGCTTAGTTAAAAGAAGAACACTACAATATTAACTGTTTACTTAAATGCTTACTTTTCCTTCTATCAACAATGCGTTACTAAGAAACAGCTGATTCACAGTTTAAATTAAATAGTTAAAAAATAGCTGAATCAATGTTAACGTGATGTGGATGTAAAGCAGCTGTTAATGATGCGCTGCAACTGAAATGTGCTGTTAAACAATGTTTTATGTACGTAATGTGGTATTATGGAAATTACATAGATTTACAACAATTGTCATACCTGGGTGATTTATTTTAGTAAATAAGGCGTTGTTTGATTTGTCTCTTAGTTATGCGTCTTTTACGTTTTTTAAACGTTTTTAGTGCTAATTACGATTTTTGTGGAATTTGACACTAACAATTTTAAAAGGCCACCAATTTATTTATTAATTTAGTTACAGAATTATATTTTATTCAATCATTTCAAAAATTAAAGTACACATTTAAACTAAATTTCAAGTTTCTATCTTAAATATTTCTTGAGTTATAAAATAGTTTTAAAAAACACATGTAGACAGGCAGTAAACTAGTCACCGTAGACCCATGTTTATATTGTGAAATATGTTTGTCTTGACCTAAGGAACAATATTGAATGAAAGTTCTATACAGTTCCTGGACACCCTGTATTTATATTTAGAAATGATTTCCCATAATTATTGTCTATGAATTATTATTGAAAAATGTGGATACTTATTTTTTACTCTATCAATATTCTAACATATCAGCTGCACACAATTTATGTTGCTTTTTTTAAATTTACTTACCTTAAAAGCTGTTTTAGTTTCAAAGAAAATTACTCTAATGAAACAACTTGATTAAAGATAGTCGAATGGAAATTTCTGGTGACAGTTTAATAGAAGCAAAAAAATACCGGTAACATGGATGTATTGCCAAGTAAATATGAAGGTCCATACTAAGTAGGAGACGGAGAAGTAAATACTGCTAATGACGACATTACAATAGTTCACCTGTCTGAACTAACAAAAGTTCATAAAAATAAACTTTTAACTTTTAGTATTTTCCCTTTGATAAACGTTAACACACGGAGAAATGTGTATTTTGACTCTTAATCGTGTTTCAAGCTCAGCTTCGCCTCACCCGTTAAACGATTGTCCAACCACATTTGGTCTTATTGATGTAAACATTTATTTTCAAAATATAAATCCATAGTACTCTAATCATTTTATAAATATAAACAAAAGAAGAGTTCGAAGTTATCTTTTGTTCTGTTAAATCATAAAGAATATTAGTCTTAATGATATTATTAATTTCATAAGGAATTTATTATCTTAAATGTTATAACTTTCTTGTTCTTCAAAATTTATACTTTTTTTAACATTACACTTTAAATTATTTTATTCAATAGTACGAATTTCGCTAATTTTGTATATACGTGTAAATTACAAATCATGTATGTTACATTGTAATAAATAAGAGGCTTGTTTATTACACAACTAATAGATTGTGTAGTTATTTTATAACAATTGATCATCCAACTTGTTATTGTGATCAGTAAATGTCTTAGTTTTTCAATATTTTGTAAATGAAATAACATTAATTCACATGCTGCAATTGCTATGAAATGGATGGCGTGTTAAACGCCTGCCGTGCTATGTTAGGTCTCAAAGTTCTCACTGAAGTTCTCTAAAGAAGCTGGAACAATATCAGACAGTGTGAAGATCATGAAGAGGTTGTCCTTGGGGAATATATTCAATATACAATGTGATGACAGGGTCAGAAACATCTCAGCCCCTCTCTCATTTCCCCAACTTAACGAACTTTTACCTGCCATGTCATGGCTGGGCAGACACCTTTCAGTCCCTCCCTCATTTCCCCTAACCGAATAAGCTTCTTAGTTAGTCCTAGCCATTTCGGAATGACTAGGAGTCGGTGCTGAAGAACCCGGGGTGGAAGAACCCGGTGCAGATGAACCAGAAGCATCGTTGAACGTCGAAAATGGATAGTTCAGAACTACATGATAGGGATCAGCATATTCACTGTCGTTGTTCTCCTTTTCTTCGTCCTGCAGCCATCTCCACAAACAGTATCACGACCCCAGATCCACGCCACCAATAACTGACGTAGACACTCGTCCCATTTCAAAAATAGAGAGAACTTTAAAAATAATGTTAACTTGTAGAGGTCATATAAACACTCATATCGTTTCCATGACGATCTGGTTTGGGGAGTATTCCATACTGTAGTCTCTAACACCGATGAATCTACGTCTATGTCTAGGTCATAGGAGGTGGTTTAGTGGGGTATTACATAAAGTGGTCTCTAACACCGATGAGTCCATGTCTAAGTCATGGGAGGTGGTTTGGGGAGTGACTCATATAAGAAGACTCATATATTCAAATGTAAAATTTGGCATTTAAGAGGCATGAATACTACGACTGTAGACTATAGAAGTTGCTCAACAAGCATCAAAGTACACCAATGTTGTTTACACAATATTGGAGTGGACTATACATCACTACTATTGAGGCTGTTTAAAATTTGTCAAGATTTTTAACTTACATTATTAATTAATTGTTTAAATACAAAAATCAATGAGGAAAAAGGTTACGATATATATTAACTTAAACCAAATAATTAGTAGGACTTTTGAGTTTATGTTTGTTCTTTACTTACCTGCGTGTTTTCCTTATGAAAAAGAAATTTGTATTTGATTGAAAAGCAACGATAAAAACAAAAGCTGAACAACATTGTTGCTTTTCACGATATGCTTTTATAATAGCATCGTTAATTTGAACTTTAGTTTCATGTTTGTATTAATAGTGTTTGATAACTATGCATTGTCTTGACCCTTTGTGGTCAAATATATATTATTTACTTTAGATATGAAGTTATTCCTGATTCTCTTGTCTGAACTCGATTAATTTTAACTCTACATTAAATTCGTGTAAAAATTTATTTTCCTACCTCTTATTTATATTTTCTCTACAAAAATTTCAAGCATAAACCTTCAAATGGAAGCAAGTTTATTATACAGTTTTGCAATTCAAAATGATACATTCGTTAAGTTACATTGGTTTTGACAAAGAGTTTAGGTTCAAAGTATATGGCAGTGATAGATGTGCTTTCATTTACAATCTTAATTATAGTGTGCATAAGAAATTGCATATTGATATCTATAATAGTTTCTGAAATAAAGAGTCGTTTGTACTAAAAGAGTAGTTTTTTGGTAAACGGAAGAAAATATATTTTCCACACACGCACTGCAAGAAATTTAGATTTTGCAAGCCAAACAAGAGAGAATGTTTCTATAAATTTCCAAATATCCATGGCAATAGTTGCACACAGCATTATTTTGTAAAGCATCTTCACTTTTGTTCAAATAAATTAAATAATACATATTATTTACTTGTAATTTTCTAAAGAACTTGGTTTACTTTTAGAGGCAGGTAGCCTACGCTCCAAACAATCTTGAGAAAAGAGATAGGTGTTGTAGGCTTATTAGTCTTATTCCTATTTAAAAACTTTTGAATAATCTATTTTTGAATATTTTCTTACTAGTATAAGACACTAACTATGAAAATTACAAATTGACTTCTAGCATTCTTTGGTCACTTTCTAATAATAAACTTCATTTAGCATCAGAAAGACAAATATCAAAACGTAAATAAATAACAGGTGGGTTGGGTTTAGAAACTACATAAAAAACAAATGTACTACTTTACACAATGTAAATGCGTACTATAACTGATTATCTTTTGAGAATGAGCAGATTACATGTTGGGAGATTATTTTCAAAAACGTACATAGATCAATTGTATTTTTATTTACTTAATACTGTAATGTCATACACTAATTACATACCAATTTAAAGAGGAGAGTTAAAGCTAGAATATACAATAAAAATCCAAAAGCAATAAATATATATATATATATATATATATATATATATATATATATATATATATATATATATATATATATATATATATATATATATATATATTATCAAAGTGATCCACTTAAAGATGCCCAATGTTTTTAATTTAGATATTTTCTAAATAAATATTCTGGAAATTTCCTTGGCAACTAATTCTTTCATCAAATTTATGATGCACAAACCTGGTTTAAACCAAAGATTACATTGAACTCTGAATTATCATTAAGGATTTCCCTGTCCGAATATAAATGGAAGTGGTAACTTAACCGATGTCACAGCTGGACAAACATTATTACTGCAGATCTCAAAACCAATATTACTAAGTTGGTATTGCTACTTTTAGGAGGTTACTCATATGATTCAGTATTTCACTTGGTGTGGTATTTTTGTAATCAGTAAAATACCTTTGATTCGCCTTATAAAATGTACATTATAAAAGTATAAGTGCTTACCAAGTTAAGATGTATGACACTATTTTACTCGTAAATTATATTATTAGTAAACAAAATTGTCCTATTTAATCTCACAAAAAGTCAGTTTAACATATATCCACACCAAAAAAACTATTTGAACTAAACTAAACATTTAAATTAAAAAGGAATAAATGTGAATTGACAGATCAGCGAATCGCACTAAAGCATGATAATTTAACAAGCCAACGAAGTTTTGTGTGGATTCACGTCACAACTCAGTTCAGTTTGTTCGGATGTTAGTTTGGTAATTAACGTAACTCATAGTTATTTACAGTTCTTAATGTGTTTACCTAAATACAATATAGAAACATAGTTCTCAAATGTAGACTATTTAATATTCAATAGTATAAACTTCTGTTATTATAAAAATATTCCAAAAACATCCATTTGGTGTTAAAAATTAAATAATTAGGATTAGCTAATACACTTCCAGTAGTTAAATAGTCAAAGATAAATTATAAAACTTAACAATAAAAACTATAAAAAGTAAAATGTCTTTTCCATTACATTCCTGTATTGGAATTTAGTGTAGCCTACGTGGAATACAGTAATTAAGGGTAGCAATTAGTAAGACTGATATATTTTGTAATTTTTATAATAAAACAGGTATTTGTTTAAAGAAAAATGTTAAAATAATTAAAATATAGCAGTATAATTGGGGAAGTTCAAAGTTTTACTGGTAGCTTGAGAGTGTAAGTCTATATTAATAGTTTCACAGTTACGTATGACGTTTTAATGTTCACAAATGTATAAAGGGTGCTATATATGCACGAGGGTTACTACGTAATGAGTAGTTGAAATTAAAACATTTGCAGTTGGGGTTAAAAAGCTTAACATAATTTTAAGAGAGTGTTTTGTAGGGTAGTCGTTGATTATTCTTAAGAACATATGTTCACTACCATTGATTATTGACAAAAAGCGTATCAAACCATTAATTACTAATATTAGAAGTATTATATGATATTTTTATGGGGAGGGAGGCTGGTTTTCTATGTAAATATAAATTAATGTTTATCTTAGTTATTAGTGTAAATATAGAACTACTGGTACTAGTGCTTGTTGGGTAGATTTAAATGTTATAATATTTGTTATTAGCTGATTGTTCATTATTTTTTCTTTCATTCAATTGCTCCTTTAAAGTATAAACATTTTCAGGTGCAATATGTAAGTACAGTTTTATTTTATTTTGTTCATTAGGTTTCAATCTGTTTACTTGTATATAGTAGCGCACAGTATATTTTAGACATTTCCATCATTATAATGAAAGATGCTGTCGAATATAGATGAATGAATTTAAAAAAAGCTGTGTACTAGCAGATATGAATCAAATGATTATATATATTGTAAATAGGGGAACATTTAAAAAACTTGAATTTTCACTTTCAACCCCCTCCTCCCCGGTACCAATGTGTGAACTTTATTGTATACTTAATCCTCAGCCTCTTTGAATTTATATTTAAAGTGACAGTAACTAGCTATTTACTATGCATTTTTTTAAATGTCAATACATTTGACCGGAGGGTTCCAACGTTATCGAAGATGACGTCAAGAAACAACGAGCGTAGCTGTTCCAAGAATTGGTGATCAGTGAGTAACCCCACCCTTGTACGCAGCCTGCCTATCCGGTCACTGGTGGTGATTCGGAAATGAGTTTTAAGCTGTTGGTCCCCAGAGTAAGTGCTAGATAGTGCTTTTTAGCTGTAAATTTACTTTGTAAAATAACACTTCCTTGAACTTTAATTTATAAAAAGCTTATATTTTAACTTTAATAGCCAATTTCTGTAGTAGACAAATAACTTAAATGGAGATTATCGATTGAATAACTTTTTAAGTTTCACTAGAAATTCTGCCTCTTCCACTTCTATAACGATACGTATATACAACCGCTACAACGATACGACGTTTTACTGAATCTTATATCAGTGCACGTGTTGCTAATGACTCCTGAGATTGTACCCCACAGCTTTCTCAAATGTCCTTTTCCAAGCGGTTAAAAAGAAGTTAGTCTGAGCTTATATTTTTTTTCTCTAAGCCCTTACAATACAAAGAAAATAATGTTTCATTAGTAAACAATATTTGAATACGATAGTTCTACTAATAATATCTTTTATGCAAAAAATGTAATATATATATGTATGTATATGTATATACTATTGGTAACTTTATAATCGGGTTTAGGAAAGCCAAAGTTCTCTTTCATATAAATGTAAATTATTTTCTCATTATTATTTTACCTACATTCGTTGACGATGTTAAAATTAATTGTAATAGCTTGAAATTATTCTTATTATTTTCATTCCTTATGAGTTAATATCTTATTATATTACTAATACTACATGTTTTACATATTTAGTTAGTGAACTTGATTTCTCTAACTAATTCTTTCATTGAGTATTATATAATGTTTAGTTCATAAGATGTGAACTTATATATCTTATACTCACTGAAAAAATTATATATATGGAAGGTATATATTTACTTTAGTTATTTGTTACATACATTTCTTACTCCAAATTCTTTAAAACAGTATAACATTTCATTTCAGATGTATGATGTAAACGATATTGCGAACAGGACGTTTTTCATGCTCAATTTATTCAGTGAACCAGAAGTGATGTAACAGCTACACAATGTTTCAGGATCCAATACTTTCTTGTAAACATTCTTGATACTAACTTTTTCAGTTTCTTTGAAAATAAAGACTTTTACCTTAAAAATCTTTCCCAAATAAATCACATACATCTATGTAAATTAGTACAATTTAGCTGCAGGTTGCCACTAGTCAGTATTATGCGTAGTAAAGAAAAATATTCTTAATAATGTTAAAAGTTTTAGCACAGGTGATCACACAATGGTCATTATTGAGAAATGTACTAGTAATAGAAGTAAACTGCTAATAATTTAGGGAGCTCAATTATTTTTACTTATTTAATTTAATATTTAGCCTTTGGCATTAAGGCTCATGATTTATGTTCTTTATTTCTGAGTAATATTGACAATAATTTAATGAGTAATTTATTGTTAAAACCATACCATTATATTTCAAAATATAAGGTTGCATGTAGCCAGAGATTTTGTAGTCATAACATCGTTTTATCTTCATGTACCAGATAAGTAAATTATTTATATAATAAATAAAATAAACTAAACCTGCTTTAACTCTATTCTTTAATATTTACAAACAAAGTTCATAACTATTTTAAGTTTGAAACATAACAGTAAGTACCGACCAAAGTGTAATGTTAGATTTTACACTCATTGAGTTATTTTATTTACATTTGATGAGTTAGACGTACTGTACATGACAAAGTGATATTTATTGCTAAAGTACAATAAAACCTGCGGTTACTGAGTCACGAATACTCATACTTATCCTACTGTAGTATGTTCTGTTTATCAGTATCCATCTACAAATGTAATAGCCTTTGTCTAAAAAAACTGTTTTATTGCAACAAAAATTGATACATTTATTTAACAATAAAAAACAAAAATTAAACCTTGTTTACAAATAACTCTTCAACATAGACTTCTGAACCATGGCCATTTATTTTCCATCCAATATTTCGTGGAGTATAAAATTAAAATTTTACGTGAGAGTTATCGTTTTGGTTAGTTTACCTGTATTTAGTTTAGTTATATTGATGTGATAAGAACAGAGCTATGCTGTCATAGCCCTTTATATTCATAATAACGTGATGTTCTCATTATATTTTAAATAGCACGTTTGTTAATTGAGATTAATGACTTTTGTATAATTTATTTAATAAATAAATTTTTGGCAAATTAAATTAATTACAGATCAAACGTAACAGATATTTAATAGTTTAGTGTATTGATTATTACAATAAGTGTAACTCTAACAGTAGTTGGGTTTATAACTTAACCTCATTTACTGTCCCTTATTATTTCAAGTTATAAATATTATTTTTAAAGAAAAATGTAAGGATCGTGATAAATTGATGAATGAACAGGTTAATTTTGATTCCAAAATAGTTTTTAATAATGTATTTTCAGCGACTAAAAGAACAGACGTAACATCCAATAGGTATTAACCAGTAGTATTGCAGAAGTCACCATTTTGACGATTCCAATTAATGGGGTCACGTGATCATAGGCCTATAAATAGAGTTGTAGAACACCATTTTCCATTATTTTGTGAATCTCTCTGGTCTGAGGAAGGTGAGCGTGGTTCACCGAAATCGATCAACACAACATTTGTACACTTATTACTTGTATTGTAATATATTTGTGCATTTTGTCATTATATAGTAATACATTTGTGTTGTGTGACGTTTCCTTGTACTGTGTGTACTGTGTTATAAATATTGTGTTTTGAACGACTTTGAACAAATAAAATAAAATATTTACTTTATAAATCCATAAACTAAATTTATAAAGTTGGGATGATGTATTAGTTGTATGAAAATGTTATAAATGATAATTTCTTCGTTTTTTATAATCAACCCTCTATTCATTTTTAGTGATTCATGAGAGAAGTTCTGACTGTAGCAAAGTTTGTTAAGATCACAAACTAGACTAATAGTCTCCTGGGGCCTATGTGATATACAGCCAGTGTCAGAGTAAACAATATACCACAATCTAATTTACACATTGAAGGAATATATTTTAGAATATATTGGTTTTAGTTTCTTCTTAAAATTCGTTCTTTTACTCTAATATATACCTGTATATTATATACTAATTTTAAAATTGTCACCATACAAGTATTTAGTTTGCTATAAAAAATAAATAATTTCAAAACTTATACAAAGCAAACTACTAGAATTTAAGTAGAAACTAAAAGAATATAATTTCAAAAAAGCACGTATGAAATTATTATGTTGGGATTTCGTATGAAAATAAGAGTGTTTAAATAAGAAATGGAAACATATTTCTTTTAAAAGTATTAAGAAAACCATTGGAAATCATCGTAGCAATCTCCTTATATCACTTGATTCTTATTTTGTTAGTATAATTAATATTAAATATATTTTAGATATGTTTAACTTCATATTTATATCCTAGTAAATATATCTCTAATTTTAGTACAGTCTTACTAAAAACGTCATTATTGTTTTTTTCCACCCTACTGATAAAAAGCTAAATATTTTTGGATTAAACTGTGTAGCATTAAAGGAGGTATTTGCAAAATTGAGGTGACAATTTATTTAAAATAAATAATTTTATTTCTGAAAATAATAATGAAAAATACTAGTCAGTACTATACTTAATTTACCGAATCACTCGACTTTATTTATATGAGTGAGCTTAGAGGCATTTATTGTAGATCTGACGTGCGGAGTTGCCAAGAGTACTGTGTTTGACAAACGACAGTTAATAACTTGTTGAGGTAAAATACTGCTTGACGAGTAATTTATAATTAGTTCAACCAATAATACAATACAACAATTTATGATTAATATAATAAGACAAATCTCTATACAATACTCGTAGGAAACATTAATGTTAGTCCACAATCATAATATTATTACTCGTGCTAAATTTCAAAATATCAAACAAGAATGTTGTTCACAGAGAAGTGAGCGTGGCAACAATGCAATTTGTAAAGGTTGCGTTATGATTGCAGCTGACCTACACCGTCACGTCATTGGGCCCTGACATTCTCAAACTCCTCGTAGTTTCAGAACTTGCTGAAAGAGAACGTTCAATTACTCGCTTTGATTGATCACATTACATAACATATATGTCAGAGGTCATGAAACAGACTATGAAACGTTTATATTCATGCATAGTGGTGATCTAGTTGCAAACACTAATCTAACTCTATAACTATATTTACTACTACATTTATTTAATTAATCTATTTATTTTAATTTATTTAATTAAATACGTTATAGAGATTCTAAGCACACTGTCGTATTACGAAAAAACATAATAATATCAGATCTTACACAAGATAAATTGCTTGATATTGAAAAAAGAAAAATGAATGTAATAAAACTTCAAATTTAAAGTTCATATAATAATAATAATAATAATAATAATAATATTAATAATAATAATAATAATAATTAATACATTTTATTTTTTCCAAACATGAATATACAAATAATAAATACAATAAAAATAACAATTTCCCAGATTAGTATGTCCTTATTATAACAATTCATGAAAAATTATATCTACGTTGTACAAATTCTAATTTCTAACTCACACATACAAAAACTCCTATACATTCATACACACAAATAAAATATACAATGAATTTTCTGAACAATATAATTGGTTGTATATACGTAGCCTAAACCTACACATTTTATATGTATACACATCTAGATGCAGACTCACACTGACACTCATATGAATGTATACTCAGGCTGATCTGTACAATAGCACTTAAATCTAATACAGCGACCAATGCAATATAATAACTAAAATAAGAATATATAAATATATATATGAACATGAAAATAAAAACAATTATTCTAGGAAATGTGGAAAAAATATTACCCCCAAGGCTTAGCCTGTTTGGAGTAATTACAGCTGACAAATTATAATTAATATATGGCAGTAGAATCGGGCTGACTTTGTGTTATGTTCGGTTATAAATAATAAATGAATACATGCTTTATAATAGCATTATTGAATATATGTTGTATCTCACAATTAATTAAATTACGTATATTTATCACAGTATTAATTAGTAAAAGTGTTTTATAAAGGAATTTAATATGTTATTAAATTATAGATACATTCTAATAAGTGCCTTAGCTTCGTGTGTTTAGGCCATAGTCAAGTATTTCATGTTTCAAACATTGTCGATTAGTTTAATTAACACTAAATTGTAAATTGTAGTTAGTTAGCAAGTTATTGATCACATAGGCTACGGGTTTATCACAAATATGTGTGAAAATATCATGAAAAACATTTATGTGTGTTTTATTTACACACATGTATTATAGTTTTCATTTCGTAAGTAGGCCTAACTATTAGTTGATCTAATGAGCTCATTACAGGTCTTAGCTAGACGTCCATTTATAAACGTCATTATAACGTCTCTGACAAGTAGGATTGAGTGAAAGGCTGTAATTGTGCAAAAACTAAGGAAATAAGGCTTACAGAACAGCAATATGCAACACAATTAATTAATTAATTAATTGTGTTTCGTACAAAACAGTTTTAGTTAGATAAACAGTAGTATCAGGGAACTTATTATTAACCATACGCTACTGTATTTTCGAATGCTGATAATTTTTTTATTTTGTGTATGTTTCTGTACACTCTATAAATAGAAAAAAGGAACGTCCTATGGACAGTTCAGGACTGTAACCCTCTCTCAGAATGTTTCATTGTAAAACATGATTTTGGGTTTTTATCTGAATATAAATTAAAAAAATATGATTTCGAATGGCATATTAATATCAAATTACTTTTAATTTAGTTACTATCAATTTGTATTGACAACAGAATGTTAACTTACTATACCAGTAGAAATAGTACTTACTATTGGAAACTCCTTTTACACATCCACGTTAGGCATGCAAAACTGTATTTAAATTGGTTTCTCCTGAAAGTCTGAGCTTATTTTGAAGACACTACAATACAACCACAATTGAGCTGCATCCATATTATAGCTGCTACATGCTATTTATTTTTATTGATTAGAAGTAAAATTTTACTACAAGTACCAAATTTATTTTAATTATATTTGTTATTTATTTAAGCTCATCCTAAAAAAACTTACGATGTTTAAAACGTTATAAAGTAATTTCAACAAAGGCCGATTAGTTATGCCATAAAATAATAGTTTATAATTTGTCTAAGAGTACAAAAAATTATTTAATAAGTCCACGGGGGAAAAATGGTTGTATCATCTTGGGTATAGTACACATTTAAAAATAATTGAAACAAATGATGATTTAGAGTATAGAATTTCACAGTTAATATACCATTGAACACAAGACTGAATACGGAAAAAAGTATATAAAAGCAAAATAGCAATTATTTGTTAATATAATCCTTGTTATATAGTAAAGCACTACTAAAGAAGGTTGTGACTCAGGATATTCATTGCTGGGGTCGAATCATTCTTTGTTATATCAAAACAATTCAAACATCTTAAATATAAATTTAGATTTACAAATAAAATGATGATGCTTCAGGGTTTTTTTTAGACTATACAACTAATAAATACTTTTAAACAGAAAAATCTAGTTGAGTCTATTATCCTTTCACAAACAATCAAATTATGGGAGCAAAGGTGGAAAAAGTAAACATTTGAATTGTTGTATATACAGTACTCTATATTGTACAAACATTATTAAATCAGTAAAACACTTTATATGTTTTAATAATACATAATAAAATAAAAACTTGTTATCTGCGTAGTAAATGATAAGAAGAATCCAATATTGATTCTTAAACAAAGTTTTAATTAATTGCATTCAATGAACGTTTCCAACAAAGAGCAATATTGAGCTTCATTTTGTGAACAAATCCAATTACGACTGTTAAGGACTCCCATTTCCTTGAAACAAGAATAATTCCAGCAGACAAATAATTACCCAGTCTGCAATTTTTGTGTTAAAGAAAATACTATGGGCTTGGTATTCCAAATAATCAATATGGAAAAGTAAAACCTAATTTGAAAAAAATTAATCAAATATATAGTGGTAAACAGAAAAAAATTATAAAAACTTCCAATGCTAAGCTTATTTTTCACATTCCATGTCCAGTAAAATATGTATCTCTTTAAATGTACAAAATTGTTTCCTCACTACAATACATAGAATTTACTTGTGACGACAAACGTTAAAGAAGATAATTCTAAATATTTCCAATTGCAAATCTTTTCTGTTATACCTTTAAGTATTCGTTAGTTATATCTAGTTAAACTGCAGTTCCTTATCGTCACTACTTCGTGATGAACCACCCACCCACCCATACAGTTAAAGTTATAATGACCCACCTGCCCATTCATACACGTACAGTGGTATTTACAGACCCACCCACTCATACACGTACAATGGTATGTTACTTAGATTTTGTTTTAGCTAGGATAGAAATAATTGACTTCAATAGTAGGAAGATTTATGTTAGCTTTACTATATTTTAATTTACTTGTTTATATTAATTAAAATACCGTATTTATTCTTATTTTAACAACAAATTTTTAATATTATTTAAAGGTGTTTTTAAACGAAAAGATTAAGTATTTATAAAGACAGTCCCTAGACCGTAGTCTTTACATGTATATATATATATTATTAGAAAATAAAAGAGTTAGCTGGTTCGGATATTTCTTAGAGTTTACTATTATTAGTAATTTACTTTTTGTTTTTTATATAAAATATATTTACAATACTATTTTGTACAACGGATAAGTATAATAATACCTTCATATTAATCACTTAATGGGAATTGCCTTATTAGTTAAGTAAGTTACCATTTTCCTTCCATTGATATCGGTGTGAAATAATGGGGAGAATAGATTGAGGGTTTTATTAAACTCGCAATAAATTTCTTTTAACAGTTATTCTGACTTATGTCTAAATATTTGGACAACATTTAAAATATAAGGATTAATACGAGTTACTTTTTTCAACATTATAAAATACAATCCAATAGGCCTTCTCCAGGAAAATTTATTAGGATTACAAATAAAATAAAATTTGTTATCAATAAAATAACGAAAGGGGCCCAATGTTGTTCAATATTTCTCCAAATGACTCAAATTAAAGTTCCAATTGATACTGAAGTCTCATCCATGCTTATGATAAATAATTGACTTATTTACTACATAATTAACATATATTTATGGTTAAGGAGATAAATATATTTCTGGACATGGAATGTAAGTTGGGAAATGAAAGTGTTTATACATTTTTGCTGTTTACCACTAGATATGGCTTCCAATTTTTCAAATTAGGTTTTATTTTCCATATTAATTATTTGGAATACCAAACCCATAGTATTTTCTTTAACAGAAAAACTGCAGACGTAATGGATAGTTATTTGTCTGCTAGAATTATTCTTGTTTCAAGGAAATAGGAGTCCTTAACAGTCGTAATTGGATTTGTTCACAAAATGAAGCTCAATATTGCTCTTTGTTGAAAACGTTCATTGAATGCAATTAATTAAAACTTTGTTTAAGAATCAATATTGGATTCTTCTTATCATTTACTACGCATATAACAAGTTTTTATTTTATTATGTTTTATTAAAACATATGAAGTGTTTTACTGATTTAATAATATTTATAGAGTATATACAACAAATCAGACGATTACATTCATATAGAATGCATTGACTTGTATGAAGTGCTCAGGACCCTCGTTCATTCACATATTGAGTGTGTACATGTCGCAGGTCAATGACAATTACATCCTGCTTACTTCTGTATTACACCTTGTAGTTACAATCTTAGTGAAATAGCATTTGTAATTGGCATGTCTTGAATCATAAACCGATTAAAGAGGACACTTGTTGTACTCCAAATATGTGAGATGGAGTTAGAATGGAATTTCATTGGCTGTTAAGTCATGGAATTTTCGAATGACTAATTTTTGCAGCATTACAGTTTTATGTTCAAATAAAAAATGAAAAGTACATTTGACTAGTACATGGAAACTTCAGAGTTATAAATTAGAGCTAAACCTGTATTATATCATTTAAAACCATTGGTTTAACGTACTTAATGTTGACATAGCAGTGGATAATATACGCAATGAACTAAGGGACAGTTAATCTATTCAGTAATAAAACCACAATTCAGATAGAGGTAATTTCAGGTGACCAATTGCAGATATTGTGTTATTAGTCGGAGTAGTTACTACATGATACAGTGTTTAGTTTGTCCAAATCCCAACATATTCATATCATATTTGCAAAAGTAAACATATAAATAAACTTATTTTGAAACACTAATGAACATTATGTTATACTTCTAACATCAAGTTAGGCCCAAACAATCCAATAATAATTATTAATACAAAACATAAATGATACATAAAGCCTATGTTTATGATTTCATGTGAAATCATTAACTATTTATATTTCCTGCAATGAAAATAAAATACAGAAACGTATTTAAGTATCTTATATTGTTTTTAGTATAAAAACCTATTTTAATTATTAGAACATATACATCTACTAGAATAATACACATATGATAATATGTTTCGATAATAATTAAGTCTTTAAGAGGTTCTAATATATTCATTGCATAGAAGTACATTATATAATAAACTTGAACTGCAATATTTAAACTATTGTAATGCTATTTTTAGCGATTTTTTCTTCGTAAAGAACATAAATGACAATAGTTTTATAGTCTTATATGGAACTTAGTTACAACAAAATTAAATTAACAACCATGAAATTAAATCATATCGCTGAGTTTGAGTACACCTGGTAGTAAGAGGGACACCAAATTAAATTTATCATTATAAATATTTTTGCAGTTCATCATAGAACCACTTTTTTTAACAAATATTTGTCAAACTGCTGTATTTAAATTGATATTACAAAATGCAATATACGTTCCCCGAACAAATAAATAAACATAGAATCGTGGTAACTATAAAACGAAAGCTCGTTGATGCATTGTAACGTTCGCAAGTGTTTATACATTTTCAATGAGTGTTAAAATGGGTTTTGTTTAGTCAAAGAGTATTTATTTTGTCATATGTGACATAGTGCCCCAAATATTTTAAACGGTATATTAAAACATCATGAAAAGTCACGTTAATTAAAATACAAACTATAAATAGAACTGTTTCTAATCTACAACTTAAATTTTTCCACTTAATAAATGAACTTATTAATTTCATTATAAAATTATTAATTACAAAAGTGTAAGAGAGAACGGTTGTATCATGTATCGTTGTATTAATTAAGCACCATTAGTTTTACTTATGTATACAATAATAATCTGTATGGTCAGTAATCTTGTAATAATGGATCTTGGATTAATATGTAATAATGCAGCAATCATTAAGAATATAATAGTCTGTAGTTGACCTAATGTGTACATGATCCAACAAAATAATACTACACAAGAAGAATTTAATTCTCAATGATAAAATAAATACATGGTATGAAAATTTTACTTAAATTATTACTAGAGTCAGCCTTAAAACAAGTATAAATTTCAAAATAACATAATGCAAATATAACAATATGTCAAAATTGTCTAAGATTATCTAGGGGTCTTTACGTAATGTATGTTAACAAAGTTACATAACTAATTAATGTAAAATGTGATGATTTAACTCTTATGAATAATCCATTTTTGTGTTGGATTCTCTACATATTGTGGGACATGGAACTATGTAGCCTGGTATGTTGAAGACATACTTCAGGAAAAGAGTCTAGACCACTATCTTAGAGGTTTGGGCTGTGGAAAGATTTCAAGGCCAACAACTATTAAATCATACTGAAGTAATGCGAGTGATAAAACGATTCTAGACTACCTGTAGTTGTAGAGGTGGGTTTGTAGCACGTATTTTTGGAAACCGAGAATCCCACACCTTGTTTGTAAATAAATGTTTACCTTGTCAGCCTGCAAAACAAAATTCACGCTAATCAATCTAATGTAATTTTTCTCAGTCTACGACAAACCAGTTTTTTTTATCTTTTTTTCTTTGTTAATGTTGGAGTATAAATGGCTTAATACCATATCAGAATAAACTTATTGTTTATTGACAGAACGTAGATTATCCATCACCATAGGGTTAAGAGAAAATCTAACCCATATGGAGTATATATATGATATACACCAAGGAACATTATAAGAAAGGATGCAGGATTTGACATTTAAAGGATTCAATAGATTGGGTTAATATACTATGAAAATAAATCATGTTTTATTATCAATTATGTGTGTTATATCTAGTATACATAATTGGTTATTTGTTTGTATATTTATACTAAATACAAACTAAAAAAAAACTAAATAAAAAATAAAATTTTCACAAATAGAAAATATTTCCAACTCAAATGTTATTCAAAATTTAATAATAAAACGTGAGTTAAATTTATAGTATTTGTTACGCAGGATCCAAACATTAATATATTTAATATAATCTAAACTCTACAGTAATATGTTGAAAAGCCAACTTAAGTAAGGTTATGGGAAATTAGCCTATGGTTTTCTTCCTCGTTGAAGTATTTACTTATTGGACAACTACATTACAACATTGGTAACTTCAAAATGAATTATAAACTAGAAACTTATATACAAGTTATATTGAAAGAAAATATTCTAAATATATACATCCTTCATCAACTAACAAAAACTAATAAAGTCAATGGCAACTTGGTTGGTCTCATTAGTAAACTTGAAAGCCACGTAAAGCTTACAGACGGTATTGGATGGTAGATTACTAAAGTTCACTGATCAGCATGCCAAAAATGCACTTTGCAAGGAACAAATATTTACTTACAACCTATGCAGTAATCAACTTACGTAACGTACATTTGCATTGTTTACCTCATTGTATCAGCCTGAAGCTGTATATTGTTGATGTACAGTGGTAACAATCAATATCACAATAACTTTAGTTTCTTAGTTAGAGTATTGATATAGATATAAATAGCTATTACACTATAGATCACATTAAAAAATATATTAGACTATAGTTACAAAAATATTACAGAAACGATTGTGATTGATTGTGGTAAAATACACTGGAAACTGCAGTAATCATTATAGCTGTGATTTACAAGATTGTTTACCATAATATTTATGCATTATTAATTATATTGCAATAGTTGACGTACTGTGACGTTCAATTTCATTTGACATGTTTAAAGAAATAAAATGTTAAATTTTGGAATACATTAATCAATGTAAATGTTACACTATTTACATTATTAGTTTATGGCATCAGGCTTTAGTTATGATATTGAGTGGAGATAAACTGTTTTTTGTATTTTAGTTTTTCTTTTTTTAATTTACGTGTCTTATGGCGAACAGAACCGTCAATTTATTACATAATCAAAATTGTAAAATAAAAAAATTATATGTAACAAATTAATGTATTTTCAATAGCTTCTACTTATAGGAACCTATAGTTTTAGTGGCAAAAATAATTATATATACGCCTATATATCTACTTTTCACTAATTAATACCCTCAGTTATTGTTATTCGCAATCAGGTTAAACAAACTAGCCAAACTATATATTTTTTTTTTGCCAAAAAAACCATAGTACCAAGTTACGAGTATGGGTGGGGTGGGTGGGTTCACCACAGTACGTGTATGGGTGGGTGGGTGGGTATCCACTAGCATTCATGTATGGGTGTTATTTAAAGAGACTATTTAATCATGTAAAATGATGATTAAATGGATGATTATGGATGATTTAAAAAAATATTTGTAGGGTGACATACAACACATGAACAGCTGTCACGTGACTGTACACATGAACAGCTGTCACGTCAATCATTCGTTGCAATATGTCTCTTAATTAGATCTTAAAAATCAAAGTTATTGTTTTATTAAAGAAATTTAAACGAAAAATAAACACTAGATAGTTCTGGTAGTTTTGGCTAAGAGATATATATTTTTCTGGCCAAAAATATTTTTTTTTGAGTCATTAAAAAAAGTAATAAACGAGTAAGCTCTTTTCCTTTGTATTGCACCTTGAACATTCTTCCTATCCAGAATCTTTTTGTTTATAAAGTTCTTAGATTGTTTTACATTAGACGTGGAAATAGAAGCAATAACAACCTCTTTTATTGCACAAGGAGCGTCGTCAGTGGTATGTACAGATTGCCAAAAGTCAAAAGATTGATTTTCAAACATTCATTTCAGTATTTGGGGCCAAAATAATTTAATTGTTTGCAAAATTATATAAAAAGTTTACAATTTCTGAACTACTTTTGCAATATTGTTTTCATTTGCTTTTCGCAAAGCAAGATATATCTTTTGTGAATTGTTTAAATTGAAGCAAATATACCTTATATAAATATATTTAAAATCTTACCCTTTTCATTTCGTACATTTATTTCCATTGCATATGTATTTTTCCAAACATATTAGTTTTAAGTATAACATTTTTACATAGCTCATTAAGTAGCAGTATTTTATTTAATTGTCACTTTTTAGTATTAATTCTATGATTATTCATCTGCAGATGTCAACAGTTAGAGATTATATGTATGTTTTTAAGTGAGATGTTCTTAAGTTTTATATATATCGATCGGGAGGGCTAGACTCGTTAAGTATTTGATATTTATACTATTGTAATTTTATTTAATTAAATATGGCCAAATTACTGGTAAAAGTGGTCACTAAATTTCCATCTGTAACAGAACATGTAAAGCATTTGAATTTTTTTCGTTTTTTTCTAATAAGTTCATTTAATCATTTCTTCTTTGGTTTATCTTTTTTTGGTTTGTTCTTTGGAATATTAAACAATTTTTGTCATTGTCTGTCAATGTCAGTTTGGGTAGCTGAATTGGTGCTTGCCACGCAGCAGACTGGCCTGGATTAGATTCCCGATGTTACTATTACAGATAATACCCCTGTTCCGGAAGTCACGTTTAGACGCCGGTTCAATGCACCCATAAAAAATAGTGTCATTTAGGCAAGCGATTGCCTTCATTGAACATTTCTCCCCACTTAAAGCCATACAATATTTGCTTTTTCATCTAACAGTATAGTCGTACAAGTAATACTAACTGACCTCACCGTCACCTTATGTTGTTTGACCATAACTTATTACCAATTGAACTAGACAAACACTATAGAAGATAACTAATTATATGTGTATTTATATTAGTGTTGTATATATTGAGAGTATCTAGGACTAGAAAACGTATTTTTATTATTCACAATATTTTAGTTAAAAAAATAAATTAAATAAAACTGAATGTAATCTATAAGGGAATACAATATTCATTTGTTTGTTGAGTAAACTGGTGGAACTTCCACTTGTGCAACTTTACAGATAACGAAACTGCAGAAGATAAGCCTCTTACCGCCTCAGTTCACCTTCTTCTAAAAGGCAAATTCAATTAGGGCCTATGTTCAATTATGTTTATGTTTAAAGAAAAGGAATATTAACCTTGTTCTTTCAGTAATATTAAAATTCCTTAAGATTATTTTTCTAGTTGGGTGTATTTGCGCTAAATACTTTCAATTACAGATTATTAACTTAGTCTTAACACATATTACATAATAAACACAACATACACTTGTTAAAAAATATTGTTGAAAAGGATTATATAATAATTTATTGAAAATGCAATTTACATAATTTGAGTATCCAAGAAAGAATATTTTTCTTGAACTATCTAAAATCATCAGGAATCAATCTGGGAAAATGTACCTGTAATATGTTAGCATTATCCCGCAGACTGGCGTGGCAATCACGCCGCAGATTGGTGGTGGCTCAGTGGCGGACTGCGGAGAGCAGGTTCCAAGGTTCGAATCCCCACTGAGCCAAAGGTCGGTACTCACAGACTTATAGGTCCATTTGAACTGGTGGAGCTTTATGTAAAAAAAATAAATAACCAGAAGGATGTTTTTATTCACGAAATATCGTTAAATTAATAATCTCATTTCGTTGCTAGTTCGATGTGATAATACCATGAAATGCTTAAACTCTCAATACATACCATATACTTATATTCATAGTTTGTAAATTATTATGAAACACACGAATATAAATGAGTTACAGCATTTATTTAATACACACGAAATTGTATTTATCATTCAATGATAAATTCTGTGTCTCTAATTATTAAATGTTTTGGGGTATAGTAACAGTTTCTGTTATTTAGGTACTAAAAAAAACTCTGTGGAATTGAAGTTGAAGAATATTTTCAATACACATGTTTTCAATTCAGAGACGAGTGGAACAGAAATGTATTTGTCAGATGATGGTGACAAATATAGAACCAAAAATACAACTGTCACTTTTGTTTTGACAGAAATTGAGACAGACAAATTTATTTAAGCTATTTCAGATTGCATATCTCTGATTTAAACTGGGAGAAGATAAATACATATCGTTTATTAAAATGTAGATCTTTTACTTTTAGCTATTAATAATAAAATAAATAATATAGAAAAATTATTTTATAATAATAAATTTTAATGTAATTAAATCAAATAAATTACTATTTTGTATTAAGTAGCCACAATTCATTATTTAGCGATGTTTGTTACTGATTATTACATTGATTCCCTAATTTATCAGGACCCATTTAACTAACAGAACAATTAAAACCTAATTAAAACTACCAAATAATTCCTTCAGTTTAAAACATCATGTATATTTATCATGTATAGAATCTTTGGTAGAACTTAAAATGTTTACTAGTTTATATATTCATACAAGTTATTTAGAGGAACAAGTGAATATTATCAATACAATTTATAAAAATATTCACATTGAGAATTACATGTATTTCTTTTATACGGTACATACTAATAATAACAAATAAAAAAAATACTTAAAATGTGCGTTAATAACTATACATAGTAAAATCTAAGTATCAGTACTATTTTCCTTATATATTAAAAAAACATGAGATATAGATTAAATGATAAAATAAATTATATTTAACCTCTAGTGATCTAATTATTTCTTAAAAGTTTCAACCTAACAAGTTGTAATAGTGTCTGAAGTCTTGTCTTGTCAAGTGAAGAGACACTTCGTAAAACTGAAGAGTCAAGAGAACTGACAATAAATGACTTTTCTGTAATGATTTTGTGTAAAGAATAAAAATATTAATCTTCGATTCAAGAAAAAGAATAATTAACTAACTGTATCTCTTTCATACTGTAAAAGAGTTACAATACTTGTTCCTTTGGAGACGTAGACAGTAAGAATCAGACCCTTATTAAATAAATAAAAAATAAATAAATAAAAAAAACACACTAAATATGTACATTTAATATATTCCTTGATTTTTTTTATTCGTCTATTTACGTTGGGATGGACCATAACACAATTTGGTAAAACTTTAGAGGTATATACATTTAAATTAAACAATTAATTTACATACTCTGAATAACATTCTAATTATTAATCACAAAATACTTATTTGTTGTGTATTTTTAATATATTCAATGCCTATTTCTCTAAGATTCGCTCAGGTAGTAGGAGATCAAGCATATTGAAGGTACCTAAGTTTAGCGCTTGTCCTATGCTTTTAGTAAATTAAAAAAAATTTCATTGTAATGCATAAAAACAAGGTATAAGTATTTAATTAATTTCGAAAAAAAAATCTGAAATTTTTTTGTGATTTTTCAAAATAAACACCACACATGTTATATATGTACATAAAACTTATATAATTTCAAAAGGATGTTGAAAAATTCAGGGATTATTAAAATCAATAAAATAGAATATTTAATTGTATTAAAAATGACTAAAATTATGTTATTATTTTTTGAGATTATTAAATATTTAACCTTAAATAGGTTATATAAAGATAACAAACACCTAATTCTATAAATATTTATTGGAATATTGAAATTATTTTCAACATTGTTGAGAATCATAAATATAAATAAAATAATTGTAATATAAAACAATATTATAAAAGAAACATTAGAAATATTGTTGTGTTATTTTTAGGACGTACGATATCACTTTATTAGACGGGACATTCAATAAACAAGCACCTTATACCATGTAACAAGTCTTATGGCTAACGTTAGGGGGAACTGACGGTTAGGTGTAAGAGAGTACTTTAATATTTTATATGTATAAGGTAATGGAGTTAATAATAAATGGTAAAAGTATAGTTCCCTTAATCAAACTAAAACCCTTGTCCAAATTAAACTACAGTATTACTATGGAGGAGCTGTATAGGCGAAGTTGTCTCAGTCCATATCCTGAGTCGGTTGGTGCGGATATCAGCGTCTGCTGACCACAATAGGCGCCGCTCATTTGGGGCTCTGGAAGATCCAGCTGACAGTTCAATTTACCTTTAACCAATCAATCTAACTGCAAGGGTTACTGACAAGGTTCATAGTTTGGTTAGTGGCCAGGATGTCTCACTTTGGTTACGTTGTGTTCTATGGACACATATACTAGACTCTGTTTGCCAATGTGAGTCCTGATCCATCAATTTTTATATGGGATTGCATATATGACTGAATCTTTAATCGGATGGACAAAATCGTAGTTGTAAAATACCAAAAGGAAAAATGTTTCACCAAAACACATTGTAGCTCGTTCCCCATAAGTACCAGAGTAGTTTTATCCTTTACCTCAACCATCCGAATTAATTATGTAATAAACCATAAAAATGTTTCAACATAAAATATTTATAAAAAAATTATACTCCTTTGTACAAATTTAAATGTGATTAGAATTAAATTAATTCACAATGTAAGTTTCATTTTGCACCATATAATATTTAATTTTATCCAGATCATACCTCATTAATTTTACTATATTTTTTTTAGATTCTTGGTTTGGTTCTATTATTTTATTCTTCAAACATACTCCATCCTCATGTTATTTCTACGTCCTATCTTATTTTAAAAAGTTTTATATAATCAAAAGCACAAGAGTCTCTTAGAGTGCTACTACATTGTTCAAGAAGGTAAACAGGGTGCTACTACATATAGTGTTCAATAGACTAGTGATCAAATAACTATTTTATTATGATCATTACAAAGAAAATACGTCCTTGTCCATTTTACTAAGTTCAAAATACTTATTTTAATTTATATCGTCACAATAGGAGTTATTATAAATGTTTAATCCAACAATTCTTCTAACTTGATTCTATTTAATAATTTATGCTAAAAAGATTTGAAAATTGAACTTAAGATTTTCAGTTTTGAAGGTCAATGACCAAAGCAACGTAAATCACTAGGGAAATTACGTTAAAACGTATTTCTGCTTACTTCTTGGAAACCACGAGAGGTACAAAAAGTGTAAATTTTAACTTTGATTTATTGAAAAGACATTTAGAATGATGTATAATATGAAATTTGTTGCTATTTCAAATTGTTTACTTAAATAAATTTAAAATTTTCCAAAATTCGTGTTAGGTGACCAACTTTAAATATGCATAAATGTAGTCAGATGTCATATCATAGTGAAGCAGATTTTTTTGTGAGTAAAACATTTAAGTTGTGTGAACATAACTCAGATTGTAAGGTAATTAGAGGGTTCAATCTTTTCCACAAAAACATCCACCATTTTGAATCGCATTCAGAAAATCGCACCAAATCAGAATTTTGTGTATGCCTCTGATTTTCTTTCAACACGAGCTTTAATATGATGTACGTACATGTCTAACGTTTACATTTAAGCTTTCGAGATAAGAACCCATGACGCTTAGTTTTGGAAGACTCTGTTCATAGATTTTGATGAGAAGTTGTGTATTGGACTTACCGTGTACTGCTTATTGGGAAATCATTTTGTTTTATGCTACTATACTAAAACTTTCACCCACTATTCATACCACACGTGTGGTCAGTCTTACTCTACATACGGTATTAGGATGGGACTACTTCAATTTTTAAATGCCTAATTGTTGGATCAGTCAGTATGTAAAACGAGTTTCCCAAATTTCAGGTTGCCTAAGACTATCGAGTGAATTTTTATGATTATCGGTACTAGGGCATTATGCGCTTCTACGCTGGGTATTCTTGATTCATGACAGTGCAAAAAGTGTTATTTATTTATTTAAAAGTATTATTTAAGGCCATGAACACTAGTTAGTATAAGTACCCAGAAGTTAAATATATGTTCAATGTACTGGTTACCAAAACTTGATTACCATATTTGGCAACATGTATAAACTTTTCTTACGAAATTATGAATCATACGGTAGCAATGGGTATGATTTACCAGAGCCTGGTTGGTGTGTTGCGGACGTAGATCATGGCTTGCTACTGATCAGAACATGGTCTTAGTGTTATATTTTGAAATTCCCTTACTAAGGGTTGTTGCTTTGGAAATTAGAAACCAAAGGTTCCTTACGGGGTATTTAGGCTGATGTACTTGTTATTACTAAATAAACTCAAAGTTCAATTTAAATTATCTAATTACATTATGATTTATTCTCACCTCAGCTATCTGTTAAAGATAAACTTTGTAATCAGTTTATATCCTGGTTATTATCACTCTAAATAAATGATTTGGACATAATTTACGTTCATTTTTAGCCACAATCTTAGGATCTCTTGAACAGATGGATTCCTTCTTCAGTATAGTATACATAGTGACAAGGGGGAGGAGTACAGTTCATCTTTAGTTACAGAACAGCACAAACCAACTGACATTTCATTGTGAGGAGCAAACCTGATAGAGATAGAGGCCTCTGTTTGTGTTATATATAAGCTCCTACAATAGCTATCAGGATTCGTATTTCAGTATCCTTGCGTTGAAGTCAACACCCACAAAGTCCCATCCTATTGCGATGAGGATAGTGACTAAAAGACACATTTGGACAGAGTAGTTTTCGTATTGTTTTCAACCGCAAACCCCTACCCACCCCCTCTTTCACATATATACTACATATAAATATAATTATAAGGAGATTTTCAGTAGCAAGGTATATTGGAAATACAGTGATGTCTTCATTCTTACACCAAATAAATAATTTCGTTTCATCATAAAAGTTCACGCAGCCTATGTATATCTCAAAAGGATGCTTGTCATGTCCAATACTCTATTACGTCATCCCCAATAAATATATTATTATGAATTGTTGGCCAGAACATATTCCATTGGACTTTTGGATGACGACTAATAAAAAAGTTAATTGGTTACATGAGTAAACTATTCCCTGAAGAATATATGACATGTTCTTTTGGAAATCATGTCCGAACGAGCACGTTTCATAAACATGTGCTCATCTGCAAAGCACAGCTTGTAGTGTCTCGTATGTCCAATGGTTCTGGTATCTACCGTATAGATAAGCCAGATTCTTTTCCTCTTCCGCATTTACCTTGTCTCTAGCCTCAAAAATATATAACCATGGTCGTGGGAATACCGATAGAAGATCATTTTTGAGGGCCATACTTACCGAGATCTTCGTTACACATTTACCACCGTAAGTGTACCACCTTGTTTGTCATAAATTTCACCAAGAAGACGTAAATCGAAGGATATTGGCTCCATGTCTGAAACAAAACCCTTTCACCTCACAGAATCCTGTTGTGTCTCGAGTGCTCTCGGACATCGATGAGAACGGTTTCTCCCTGTGATGTTCATAGTAACTTGATATTGATTTTATTGTGTTTTTGCATAAAGCAAACATTTTTTTTATGAATTACAACTATCTACAACTGCCTTATTTTATAAGGATTTCTTTTTATTTAGTTACATCTATTGTATGGATTTAAAAATATTCACAAGATTAATCGAATAAATACATATGAAAAGAGTATTTTAAGGCCATATTCAAATAAATCGATATAAAATAAATAATTATAATAAAACGCTTGAAACAACTTTAGAAGTGTTTGAAGAAAACACTTGTTCGTCACTGTTCAAACACCAATTTGCAGGAGTCACGTACTTTGGGTTTCCTGAACTGAATAATAAATTTACCAACCCAAGGAAACATATTATTGAATAATAAAATAATAATCCCGTAACGCAAAAATGGTGATGTCACATTTGAATATAAATGTTATGTTTTGCTATAATTATTGGTGGTATCGTGAGTGTTCAGTTTTTCCAACAATGATGTTGTTTTTATAGATTACATTGTATATTTAATAATCACAACACTAAACTATTAATGAAAGTACGAGTCTTAGAAAATAGTAGTTTTAGGATGGTTAATTTACTAAGTTATAACAATGGTATAAACGAATATACATCACTTGGCCTTTGTGAGGTTTGATTTTCCAAAATGCATAAATAATTCCAATAGAAAAATTAAAAAAAACTTAATCTATCCTTAATTGTGGTCCCTCTAGTATATATCAACAAAACATCTCAATTATATGCAAAGAGATTATACATATATGTTTTTTAGTAAAAATTAGTAAATAATGTTTATGGAATAAATATTTTACTACATTTACCGTACACAATTACATAATTTAACAGTTACCCTATAAGTTAAGAAGTCTTATAAATTGAGTTCTTTGCTTTGTATAAGCCGGGTCAGATTACATTAACTACACGTTTTAATGTTGTTTCAAAATTGTAACAGTAATTGAAATGTAACATTGTGAATTATTTGTATTTATATTTTCATAGAATTAAAATTTACTACAATTCCTAATTGTTAAATATGTTTGAATCGCAATCCAACATATGTGGCTATGAATAGTTAAATATTGTAAGGTGTAGTTATAAAAATCATGTTTTAGGTTGTAAACTTTCACCTGTAACACAATGTTTATATTATTCCTAACATGAAATAAAAATTAAATATTTACTAACTATCAAACTCGAATATTTCATTGTTAAACTCAAATACGCATTTACCAGCCCTTTGAGTAATTACGTAACTGTAGTGCCACTACTATACCAACGCCACTTACCGTTCATAATTGATAAACGAAAGTGCATGTCATACTAAACACAATAAACAGGACACAATATTGAATTTCCATAGGGAGGCTTTTCAGTATGCCATAAACTGGATTTCTGCTAAACACTATAATACTACAAAGTTGCTGACTCAAAGTGATCCATTTTCATTGGATTGTTAAGCAATTTGTTGGTAAGGGAATTAATTAGATTGGCCATATTTCAACTATCACATAAGACTATGTGAAGATTATTAAAACTGTGTAAAGTCCCCATGTATATTTACTACGCATATCAGACATGTTATATGTAATGGACTATCTTTTGATATTATCTGATTGTGACAATAGTAGTGGTGCTAATGAACACTTTCACCAATCGAGTTTAGTTGTGTAACATTTATCTCAATCAGTTATAACACTATGAAAATGACTATTTCCTAACAATAGTGTAACAAAAGGTCATAGAAACTGCATTGTGAACTAATTTTACAATGAATATATAGAGGAAGAACCCGATCTCTATATATTCTCGTTTCACCCAATGACAATTTCCCTGATGAGCCTCGCGATCCAACGTCCTCTTAGATCAGTTTTCCAATCAACCCACCACCTTCGGAACAAACGGTCTCACTCTTCTATCACAACAATGTCCCTATCGTTGTGACAGGAGCCTGCTGTATCGCCTAAAATGGAACAATCTGTATCTCCCTAAAGAGGAAAACGATAGGGACGACACTGGCAATTACCAGGACGGTCGGCTCGAAAATCTTTTGATACGCCGATGAATCTCAAAGAGTTCAGTAGTACTAAAAGCAGGAACCCAAATATAGAAACACTGTTGTACAACATGGACCAAGACATCTGATATAGAAGCAGAGACTGGACCACGGACATCAGCAAGTGGCACTTACCTGAGATATGCAGTCCGAAATTTGCCATGGCCCTGCTAAGAGCAGTAACGCTCTTTGTGGCCTTGTCGGCGGTGCGCACTATTAGACGCCAAAGCTGATCTTGGAGTCGAAATTAATGCCAAGGTACTTCAAAAACGGCTTTGTCTCTACCTTCACATCTCCTACCTGCATAGAGAAGATAGTATTGATTTTATTCTTGGTAAGTACCACAATATCTGTCTTGCCAAGTGTGACAGTCAGGCCGTGATCTCTCATCCAGCTGTTCACTGTTCTCATTACCATATTCAGCTTTGGTTGTGCCCGATCGACGGTCCTCACTGAATCAACACGGCAACGTCAGCAGAATACCCTACAAGCAGGTCTCTTCTGGCATCTTATATCTCAGAAAATTGTCGTAGATTAGTTCCAGAGATCCCGTGCAGGAATAGAACCCTGAGCAACTCCAGAAGTGACAGTGACACTACAAGGACCATTAAGAGTCGCGCGAAAAACACGGCCTTCAGGTATGCGTAAATAATGGACAATAGGTAGGGAGGAACTCGGAAGGTGTGCTCCAGTTTTCTCAGAATGTCTTACCATCTGGCGGAATTGAGGCGTTTTGCACATCTAGTGTGTTGAGGAGGAGGACTTCATGGTATGAGAGTTGGTTGTGATCCTCCGTCCTTTGCTTAGACT
This sequence comes from Stictocephala bisonia, assembly GCA_035578905.1. Lineage (NCBI taxonomy): Eukaryota > Metazoa > Arthropoda > Insecta > Hemiptera > Membracidae > Stictocephala > Stictocephala bisonia. The sequence goes on from JAQJVL010000304.1 coordinate 269,510, forward strand.
CCACAACTCGTCCATGGTGAAATCCAGCAATAAAACCATGTTGATTTGACAACGAATCTGCTCCTTAAGTCTAGCCTTAAGGAGCTTCTCAAACCTCCTTCCGTGGACAAAATACATAGTGGCAGATAGGAAGAATGTTGTTAGAGTGCAGCGTGTACATTCTAAATTATTTACGTGGTCTTGTATTATACTATGCTGCCAACACTGTATTATGTGATATGTCTACACCTAGGTTTATTTTACATAAATGACAATGTCAAACTCAGTATATACAAAAGCAGAAACAGACTATCATTAGCATTTTAAATACGGTAATTATCTATAAAAATGCCTGGTTGAAAAGAACAAAAACTTTCAAGTTGTGATGAATCAACTGGAAAGTAATGTCAAGTGCAGACTTCAGTGTGGTGAAGTATTGGTTTCCAGGAACTGTGGAGTAACTACTTCACCTCTTGAATGCTTTTGTGGAAATTCTCGTTTTACCATCAGAAACACTCTGTGCTATTCTATATTGCTTAGTAAATAATTGTATTACTACACCGATATGAATATATTTTACATATATTATAATAGCTTACCTATTTTGTTCCTATATTTTTTAATAAAAAAAATGCATTACAGCCTACTTGATGGTATTGTTTTGGGATTTAGGTAGGGTAGCTTTAAAATGGTTGGTATTAGAATTAAATATTTGGTTTACTGTGACTTTTAATTGCTGAATAGTATACTTGCCTTCCCTTCATATAATTATATCATCATTTTTTTTAATGTAATATACTTATCGCTCTTTAGATAGTATAATTAAAAGTGGGTTCAGATCAATAAAAGAATGGTTAAGCTTAATAATAAAATCAATTTAGTTATAAGTACGGAATGGCAAATACGGACTATAGTTTGGATTATGAAAACTGGTAACTACCTTATTAGCTAATAGTTCTTTCCATAAAATCATGCGGATCTGTAATCTGTGGTCTGATTATGTAATATTTCACAACGAAATCGATTTACAAAATTTAATCATTGGAATATTAAGGAGCATTTATTACTAAACTTTCTACAAAAGCTTCTGCTTAATGCTTGATTATGTCGTTTAAAATAAAGATATAACAATGAAGACTCTTCTGAACTTGTATTTCCCGCTTTAAAAGTACAGTTATCAGGATAATTGTTAGTTATATGTCAACTTGATTTTGTATGTTATCAGTCATGTAAAATTTAAGCATAACCTGTCATGGCAATGACGTAATTGCTGTTGGGGTTGGGCCATTGTAAATACCAACGTCGTGTTAGCGTACTTTACATATATCGTTAGGTGTGAAATTTAAACATATGCAAGACTATGTTTATAAACTATTGAAGGATTTATAAGGCTTTATACAAAATATAAGTATTTTACTGTAGGCCTACATAAGTTGCATCATTACTTAATTTTCAAGAGTAACTATAATCCTGAGAGGGTTCCAACAGAATAATTTATCCCGTATTCTGTTTACGATCAAATGGAAATTAAAAATTATTTAAAATGTTTCTTAAATTATATTTCCATAAAACAACTCAAAATTTAGGTTATTAAAAACAATAAAACTTCCGTCGTGGTTCACACACGAGACATGTATTTTTACGCAGTGTTGGTGTTTTTGCATCTACAGGTTTATAAAATTTTACCCTCCTATTTCTCATTGTATTGAGTTTAAGATCTTACGCTAAAATATATACAACGAAATAAACTATTTAAATATTAGGACCTATAAATTCGATATGTTTTGTTTTATACATTTGCAGTTATAAAAATAATGCAGTATTCGTAAAATATTTAACAATATACTGCATTCTAATTTCAAATTTAAACAATTCCAAAACTATCAAAATATAACTAAAATTTATAATTTCAATGAGGTATTTCGCTTAAAAGCTAGTCAACGCTATATACAAACAAACATATATTTTAATTGTTTGTTCTTGTCATGATTTTTAAACATTTATATTTTTTTTAGTTTCAAGGTTGTTTACTTTTTACTTCAAAACTGGTGTAAATAACTTTAAATACACGGTATAAAAAAGTTCTTAAATATGTAGACTCACTAAATGACTTAGCTTAATTTAATACCAAATATTAGGAGTAAAACTAACTTTTGAACTAAGTTTCTGATCACCAATATCCTATGTTTGGCCAGCTGTGATAGCGGTTAAGCTGCTACTACAAGTAATTGGACTGGTAAACTTATTATGGATGACCTACTGAGGTAAGTTGTTAATAAGTTTAACAATAAAATTGTCTTACATCTTATATTATAAATTATATTTTTCTTTTGGTAATTATTATCAACTAATTCTGTACAATTTAATCTTAACTGTAAGAAACTAAGTGGACATTCTTAATACTTTTAGTATTATAAAATAAACATTAGAACTACAGATTACATTTTTGAAAAAAATTGGTTTTATAGTGAATAACAAATGTTATTTGGTTTCCTTTAACTATGTTTCCTTATTGCTTGTTGATCTGTTTATTTATTTTTGTTTTGTTTGTTTTTTATTTTAAGATTACTCATACATTAAAGATAGTTCATTAAGATAAAATTAGTTGATCTCTCAAATAGCTATATGCTAGAGAGATAAAAAAATACACTACAATGTAATATCAATTCAAGAAATAATTAATGATTTAAAATTTGAATTTGAATAAGCTAGTGATTTTTCAGTACCATAATACCACCTGTGAGTATATTTATTTAAGCTAGAATTATTGTTTTAAAATCATTTAATTCACAGGAAATTATTTTTCCAAGAGTCACTGATTTATTATAGTGGAAACATTTTAGTATTTTTATGTGTGCAGCCATGTCCTATTAGCAGTTCATTGCTGTATCCAAATGAGTTTTAAAATGTTCTGATTTAAATCAGTTTATTCTCCTGGATAAGATAGTTTTTACGCTATTTAAATCGGTAAGTCTACTTCTTGAGGGTGCTAGGTAAGTTCAAATTCAAATTCAAAAGGTTTTATTGCATAAAAACCAGTTCACATGGTATCACAATCGTCAAAATAAATAAATAATTAATTAATGGTAACAATTAAAGTCATGGCATTCATTCGTCATCCATTCAAACATAAGTAAATGTGTCTAAATTAGTGCAATTTGCGTTTTTTGCCTCGTGTTAACTATTCTGTTGTGTGAGACCTCACTTACTAAACTATTATGCACACAACAACATATATGTCTCTGTTCAAATATTTATTTATAATATACATAATTATTATAGAAAAATGCAGTTTTGGTATAGTTTTATGATACTAATTGGTCAACGGTAATGTATTCCATTATTAAATGTTAGGGTAGTTGAATGAAATTAAAATAAAATATTTGTTTACGAACTTACAATACCCATTAAATATTTTGAAAAGTTTAATAATACCATGTAAAGTTTAATTTTAGTTATATATGATTATTAATTCAACATTATAAAAGTATGTTAAAAATTTAATCGTTTTTAACATCTTTTTTACTATTAACTAGAAATTCAAGAAATTGGAATTGTTTACCAATACTATTTCAAGGAATGCTTAGGCAACACATGTTTATTTGATTGTAATAAGAGAAGAAAAAGAAAACATCAATGAAGAAATTTTATTTGTTTTTTGATTGTAATAACAGAAGAAAAAGAAAACATCAATGAAGAAATTTTATTTGTTTTTTATTTGTTGGTAAAAATTTTATGAAAAAACAAACCATCATATAAGGAAAGAAAATAAAACAAAAAATAAATACTTGTGTTAAATTTACCTTTAGATACTTCAAAGCCTGGAGATCCTATTTCTAACAAAAATAATGGGTCTTTAATGGACAATGAAAGTGGCAAATTTAAATATCTCGTTTATTATAACAAGTTTTACTAAAAACTACCCACTGTCATGTATACTATACTTAATTTACTATAAACTTATTATTATATCTGTTCATTATTCATTCAAGGTTTTTATACTATTAATGCCTTGTTTTATTTTTACAAATAGTGTATCTTGATAGTACCTGTACTTATGGTAAATGACCCGATAAAAATGTTTATTTCTTGGTTTCCATAAAAATTAATAACATAATGAAAAATATACTTTGTGTGATTGTATTTATCTTCATTAACATTAACATTTAAGTTATCACCATAAACAGCATAAATTTTTGTACACGCTTTCATGTAGCACGCCCTGTTGTTTGTGCATCATTGCTATAGGGTGGTTTTCATGGGTTAAAGTGGACTCTACCACATGATAAACTTTTAACATTTCTCTTTATATTTTCTGAATTTACTTTTTCATTCCAGACAGTTGAAAACATAAATCATTATGTTTCATTGTTTCTGGCATTAAGTAATTGTAGTACATACAAATGAGATGTTATATAAACTAATAAATTGGTTGTTATGTAGTTACCATTAAGATTACAAATTATCATTAGTGCTTATTTTTGTTTACTTTTAATTGAATGTTTGTAAATCTAATGCAAGTTATCAATTTGTAAATTCCAGTTAGTTAGTGAACTAACTAGGTGAATGATTAACCTATTTTTTAAACTTTACAACTTTTTTAATACAAATTGGCTATCGTAGTGATTTTCATACCATCCATATTCATTCAATCATTTTGCGTTAAATATTACATTTTTAAACATATTATGTTTAAAAATATTACATTTTTGGGGGGGTTATATATATTTTTTTTAATTAAAAGAATTAATATAGGTCTATAAGGGTTTATTATATTCATTGAAATAAATCTAGATCCACGCAATAAATATTTCTTTAGATTTTCTTATCACATGCTTGTTTCTATGTAAAATGTTGAGCAAACCTCTAATGGTATTCTATCCTTACTAATAAGGTTAAAATAAAAAAAGTTGTTATCTTTTTATGTATTCAGTAAGGGCAATCCTAAAAGTCATGATTCAATAGTAAAAAATGTTAGCAAGGATTTGCTATCATGAAAATTTAAATATTATTTAGTAATATACGTCATACAATAAAAAAATATATTTCCTATACGTCAGATTACAAATTAAAATACTTTAAAAAAATCATTTATAAAATGTATCAAAGTTCAAAATATATTTATTTGAGCTCATTTTGTTACAGCTGCATGTACCATAATATATTTCGTGATTTAACATTATTACCAAGGTAGTGCGTTTATTGTAACTACGGGGGCAAATTTATTGAGCTGTTGATATTAGGTTAAGGTTACCATTTTTATTTAGTTCTACAGTAACAATAAAGAGCTAAATCTCTAGTAATTTATATTATTATAAAAATCGAAAATAAGTTATTAAATTTTGATGGTATAGTCTACAAAGCCATACCATTAACATAATGTAACTTAATTTAATAGTTGTGCAATTCATCAGTCGAGCAACGAGAGACAGTATCATCGCCAAGTACAGAGAGAGAAAAGGTTTAACAGCCCGCGATGTCAACCAGGCATTCCCTCAACAAAAGATGTATCTTAACGAACATCTGTCTCCGGACAACAAGGTATTTCTATTCAAACTAAAAGAAAAATGTAGAGAAATAGGCTATGCGTATTCCTGGTGTCGAGATGGAAAGTTTTTCGTTAGAAAGTCACAAGGGGAAAGAAGTAAAAGAGTGGACACCTACGATGAGCTTGATAAGCTTAAGTAGTCAAATTACTTCTTATGTCATGTGTATAAGCACTAATTCAAGATTTAAATTTTTTATTTTTAAGTTAGGGTTATTTTATTTTCTGATAAGAAGTATTTAATTTTGTATAATATAACATAACAGTTTTAATATTACAGTATATAATATAATATAAAAGTTTAAGATTTTTGTATAATATGAATTCACAATCTTTAGTCGATATAGATTTAAATCAGTTCTTTGACCCCTTAAAAGAGACAAGTTTAAATTTTATCTATACTAATATACGGAGTATGAGAAAAAAACTTTGACAGATTTATTTTAGAGCTTAATAGTATAAATAACAAAATTAATATAATTATATTAAGTGAAATTTGGATTGACACAAATGAAGTTAATCTATATAATATTCCTGGTTATAATGTATTTGCCCAATGTAATAACTCGTACAGAGCTGGTGGTGTTATATGTTATGTTGATAACAAAATAGATTGCAGTAAATTAGATATGAAAATGACAGCAGCCGACACCCTACTCCTTAGTATTAAACATAACAATTTATATTTAAAAATTTTTTGTGTATATAGATTGCAAAGTGTACCTGAGGGTATTTTTTTATCAGAATTGTCACAATCCATTGAAAACTTAAACAATAATGTTATTTACATAGGCGATATTAATATTAATATAGCTGTTAACAGCCTAATTTCTAATCGCTATCTTAGTCTATTGAATAACAATGGTTTCCAGTCATTTGTAAATACTCCTACTAGAATTGCTGTATCATCAAAGAGTTGCATTGATCACATTTTTATAAGAAGTAAAGAACTCAATTGTTTTCATTCAAATGTTTTTGACAATAGTATAACCGATCACTGTATTTTAGGTCTGAAATATATTAAAAAATCTAATATTCAATCCATTGAACATTCAGGCTTTTGTATAAATGCTCCAGTTCAAAAAAATGTAGATTTTAATCTAGTTAAAGAGAATTTACAGAATGTAAACTGGAATGATGTATACTTAGAAAACAATGTAAATATATCCTTTGACAAGTTTTATGTAATTTTGAATAATGTTGTAAGTCTAAGTAAGAAAAGTCAAATAAGTAATAATAAGTTTCTGAAAGCCAAATCATTGAGCCCGTGGATAACGCTAAACATTTTAAATAAATTTAACAAACGTAAAAAACTGTATAAAATTTTTAAAAGAAGGCCCTACGACTCGTCATTTAAGAACTATTTTCAAAAATTTTGTTCTGACCTAAATGGTCATATTTTTAAAACTAAAAACTTATATTATTCTAAAAAATTGGATAACTGTAAAGGTGATTCGTCACAGCAGTGGAAAATAATCAATAATTTGACTGGAGGCGCCGCAAACAAAACCGTAGACCGGATTGAATTGGACAATGGGTCAGTTGTCACAAACCCAAGCGATATCGCTGAGGAGATAAACAACTACCTTATCTCGGTTCAGTCGGACAGGCCTCATACTGTTGCATCAGTCACTCTCCCGCCATTGCACCGCTACCCGCAATCCTTCTTTGTGGCACCTACTACTGAGGATGAAATTAAAATGATTATTAAAGGTTTGAAAAATAAAAAATCTAGTGGTTTTGATAATATAAGTGTACAATTATTAAAATTTATTGTTGATGAAATTGCACCTGTATTAGTTTATTTGGTAAATAGCAGCTTCACTAGTGGAATTTTTCCCGAAGTTTTGAAATTAAGCTCTGTTGTTCCAATATTGAAAAATAACAACTCTAGTAAATTAGATAATCTAAGACCAATTAGTGTGCTCTCAATTTTTTCAAAATTATTAGAAAAAATCATGTTATTGCGACTTCAGAAATACTTAAAAAAATTAAAATTTTTTAGTAATCACCAGTATGGTTTTATTAAAGGTAAATCAACAGAGGATGCGCTTTTGAGTGTTACGGAGGAAATTTACCAAAGTCTCAACTCTGGGCTTAAAGCTTGTGGGCTCTTTGTTGATTTCAAGAAAGCTTTTGATCTTGTTGATCATGAAATTCTTATTAACAAATTAGAATCCATCGGAATAAGAGGAATCGCTCTAAATTGGTTTTCTAGTTTTCTAGTGGGTAGAAAACAACAAGTAAAGATTGGTAACAATTACAGCTCAACTAAATTGGTCGAGAGTGGTGTGCCTCAAGGATCTGTAAGCTCAGCTGTATTGTTCCTCATATTTTTAAACGATCTTTTAAAATTGAATTTTCATGGAAAAATTAGTGCATTTGCCGATGACATTGCTCTCTTTTATTCCAATAAGAACGTAAATATCCTTGGTGAACATATAAACCAAGATCTGTTACTTTTACGAGAGTGGTGTTTAGCGAATAAAATGTTAGTAAATGTAAACAAAACAAAATATATTAATTTCGATTTTAATAGCTTCGATATACCTTCTCCTATTAAATTTCATTCTGAAGCCTGTGATTTAAGAAGATGTAACTGTCAGACCTTGTGCAAAGTAAACAGTTTTAAATATTTAGGCATTACTCTTGATGAAAAATTTACTTTCGAACCTCATATTACTATATTGCATAACAATTTAAGGGCATCCATTAGGAAGTTTTATTTCTTAAGAAATATTTGCAGCTCGGAATTATTAAGATCCCTTTATTTTGCTTTAATTCACTCAAAATTGCAATATGGACTGGTGTGCTGGGGTGGCACCTTTAAATATTTAATAGACAAATTAAGAATAACTCAAAACTATTTTTTGCGTATAATATTAAAAAAACGAAGAAGAGATAGTTCATTTCCTCTTTTTCAGCAATTAAATATCTTACCAGTCCAACATCTTTTCATTTTTAAAGTTTTAAGATTATTTTTTACTAGAAGTGGAAATTTGGGAAACAATTTATTACATTACAATACCCGATATGTTGCTAATCAAAATTTCCGGTTACCAAAGGTTAAAAAAGCAATTTTTCGTCACTCTTTTAGCTATTTGGGACCAAAATGTTTTAATCAACTGCCTATAAAAATAAAAATATTTCAAACTTGAAATCATTTAGTAAAAACACAATTATTTGGCTTCTACTGAAAGATGAGATACACTTTGTTAATACAGTAGTCTAGTTGTTTATATAACAAGAAGTTTTTTTTAGTATTTTTAAATTTTATAATAAATTTTATCATTAATTAAGTTTATTTTTAAGATACCGCAGTGGCGACTTTTATTTTTGTTTTCTTGTAATGCTAGACTCTAGAATGATTAGTTTCTAAGCTATTAATTTTATGTTTATTCCTTTACTGGTCACACTACTAGTAATAGTGACCAGTTTAAATTTCCAATTATTATAATGTTACTTAAAACTGTCTTTATAAAATGGAAATAAATTATTATTATTATTATTATTATTATTATTATTTCATTATCACATTTGTAAACACTTTCATATGTGTTTACACCTAATAGGAAAAGTACCTAATAGGTGTACACATCATAGATTAATCACTGTAGTGTATAAAACTGATAGCGTATACAATTAATCAACGTAATAGTTATCTATTTAGCTATCGTAATGCGTATTGTACTGATATGTTGAGTGATATTTATAGCTTTACCACGAATTAAAAGTTTATTTAAATACTCGGGAAATGATCTTGCTGGAGAGAGAATTACTTATTTGTCTAGAATATTAAATATTTATTAAATTTTCAAGATTATACTCATAATCAAGAGTAAACATTTTGATACTAAAAGATACATATCAAACAAAGATAATTCTTAAAAGTTTTTCTTGAATATCTTATAATCATATCATTTCAATAATTGGCACAATGTATCATGTTATTTTTGTATCCAAACACCATACAAATCAATGCTCTACCCTTAATAATATTTCCTTAACAATAGTCTAAATATACATTATATGCAAAAGAATTTATTTTTTAAAATGAAGACTCTTATGCGGAAAACAAGCATATAATAATTTTAAAATAAAAAAAATTGGGTGTGCGTCGGACCACACGGTGGAAGTTATACTTCTTTGGCCATTCTCATACACCCACTCACGCACACAAACAGACAGGATATATAAATGAAATATAAGACATTTTTCAATATTATTCAATATATTTATCTTCAATATATTATACGTGACTTCATTATTATATTATACACCTATATTATCATTATCAGTAATTTCTTCGATTAAATTTCTTCGATTAACAATCGATTAATCGATAGTTCTTAAAAATTTGTTCTTAATTTTCAGCGTGACGCGGTTTCTCGACCAACACCCCATCCCAAAGTGTCTAACGGGCGCAAAGAAGTATAACTTCAAAAATATTAGTTTCAATCGGCCAAACAAACACCTTTATCTGTAAATTACACATATTTTGGTAATATATGTCAATGCAAACATTTACATCCTGCTCTCAGTACTAACATGTTCTAAAAACATAGCTTCTGTTGCTAATTTTAAAATAAAAATGAAGGAGCTGTTAAAACCAGGGCCTATTTAGATAAGTAAAGTGTTTTTGCTGCTGTGTAACTATTGTTATTAATTTTATTATGAATTTTAATTTAAGATTGACAATAGTTGATTTGGAAAACAGTTGTTCAAACTGAAATACGCTTGCACAATAAAGGAATTTTTATTTATTTATTATAACTAGCCAAACTGTGATCCACTAGGATTCCTAGCCACAATATACTCCGTGGCCTGATTGCAGAAGTATACATTATCGGTTTGGTAAGGAATTTATATCGGCACCTCTTACCTTAATCTCCAACTTAACTCTATAAAGTTTTTTTTTTAAATATAGTAACACTCTATGGTGTATTTCAAGCCTAAGTTACAGTAAATTTATATTTTAATAAACCTGGTATCGAGTAGTTGACAATAAATCTTTTTTAGGAAGGAGTGCCTTCATTCGTAAGAATATCGTTATCTCTCCGTACATTTGTATTTTTATACATGTTGAATTTTGATCATGATCGAAGTAAAATTAATAGTTTGACTATAAAATATATAAATCACCTTGTTTTTTTAAACTATGAAACGGAAAACATGACTAAGGTATTATTTACACACAACTTAACTCTTGATGTAACAAAAATTAAAAAAAACCTTTCCAATTTTTTTAGAAAGGTTTTGTAAAATCATGTTAAACTCCTTATTATTTTCTGGTATTTTGTAAAACATCTTAAAAAACACTATAACTATTATAACGAATATATTCGATTTTTTCCTGTTAGGTATAACGGACTTTACTCGTACTGAAAATATAGCGACATGTTCCCAATTATTGCAGTTTGTAGTGCTACCTTTTTGGTATATAAAACAACTATCTTATATATCACTCTTCATAATCTATAAATACCCTGAAAAAGAGGATAATAATTGATCTCTATAGTTGTTTCTTCAACAAGTCAACTGGAAGGCTGTGATCTAATTATCAGGTTCACAGACTCCTCCACTGTTATAAATTGAATATGTGACTCTAGATATTATACAGTTTCTAGCTTTAAAACATTTTGAAATTTTTCCTACCTCATTATTTTATAAATATATAACAAAAATCATATAATGTATATATTGTATTTCTCTAATCATGTAAATTGTTTCAAAAAATATACTGCGAAGCTAAATTGTCCTTTACATATTTTTACATTAATTTATACATTTTAGTTAAAATATGTATGTTAATAATTAGCACTTCATAAAGCATTTCACAAAACAGGTAGATAAGCATCCTCAGTATTGTCATGCTGTACAAAATAATGAATGACAATATTAGATTTTAAATTGTAGTACGTCGTATCTCTCTCGAATTTCACGAAGAATTGCTTTAGTAAGCTGCCCACAGTGGATGAATTATTCTGTAGGGTGTGAGATATAACAATAATTAATAACAAAGAGTAACTCACGTTATCGTCAACTATGTACACTTTGATGTGGTTCTTTTCAGAAAATCTATCGTTACTCATTAGGTGATTAATTGTGTCTCATCTATCAGACCGTCATTAGAGGGTTTCACCACACAATGTGTGCTTTAATGTTAACAAAGGTACCATGTAAGGGTAATTTGATTAATTATAATGATACGGTTCCTTTCAGACTATGTTTAACGAACCAACTAGCGTGAAATATATAACATTAAAGACCAATCATTCTTTAATGGAGGGTTTTTAATATAGAACCATATTTTCAGAAAAATGTCATGAAAAAATCGTAATTTGGTAGTTAACAGTAATTTATATTGTATGAAATATGTATATTGTAGGTAAAATTATGTATGATAGTAATTATATAGCCTTATTTCAACTGTGCAATTTTAATATAACTAAATATAGGAAGATTAAGTTTTTTCAGCCTAAATTCGTCTGATTTTAAAGGATTGGGTTTATTGAAACCATTGGTTTATAGTTCAAAAAATAATTAGTTAGGGAAAAATTATTCGTCATAAATTTCCAGTTCTTACAATTTTTATTGGATTACATATTTACCTGATATATTTTTTATACATGTATTATAAATAGTTAAAATATGAAAGATGATCGACTAAAATTGAAAGAAAAATTATATTTTTATGACGCGAAGAACATGGTCTAAATTTACAATGTAGCTAAAAAGTCCAGTATTTGTAAAATATCTTCCTTCTTAGAATTGATACAATAAATAAATATAGTTACTTAAGGGGAGCACGCCGCGGCGAGGCCTCCAATGCTATTTATATGGGAAAACATGTTACTATTTAGGTACAAGTTTCTCATAACGTATAAAAACTAGGCTGATGAATTTTTTTGCTTATTGTGTTCATGTTGGTTAATGAAGTACTCCATTATGAAGTATTAAGCTACAACAATTATTTAGGAAAAAATTTTCTTTTTTACACTATAAAAATATCTTTAATTTTAAAGTTCAAATTTTTTTTAGACTACTTAAAACTTAATGTAATTTCATAAAAATGGAGTAAATTACTCACAAAGTAGTGTAAATTATGTGTATAAATTTTGAAGTCCTTAGGCCTAATAGTTGGGGAGAAAATGGTACCTAAACACTGAAAAAAGTAACTTTCGGGAAAATCCATTTAAAGTCTAAACTAGCAAACACACACTAAAAACCTCCTGGAACATAATCCTGACAATCAGTATCTTCTTTTCTTCTCTTGAGCAACCTTCTCCTAACCCTTTTTTTCTTATTTTCCTCTTGAACCTCTTTATTTGCTTTTTTTATTCTATTTTCATCAATTTTCTTCAGTCCTTCAATCATAAACTTCCCAGGTGTTATTCCGAATCTTTCAAACACATTAGCTTTACCAATGGCACCCTCACTGAAGTTTATAACGGAGTCATTTACTCCAATCTGAAGAGTTTTAAACCCTACAAGTGTACCGGGTCTTTAGACCGGTACATTTCTTTTTTTTTATCGTAGTCTGCCGGGCTGCCTGAGATTCGCTTTTGCCCTGCGTTTCGCGTAGTTTGGTGGCTGTTGGCCCAGTTCCGTTTCGTTCCGTGTTCCAGCAGCTTCGGTCAGGTTGGCCTGGCTGTTCAGTTGTCTTGTGCTGCCTGCAGAAATAGACATGTTCGGCTAGACAAACTAAAACTCCAGGGTCCTTGAGTGGGACGTTCAGCCCTCGGCCTGCCATCCGGGGATTGCCGACCATTCTGCACTGCTAGCCTGGCCTGAGGACCATGTTGGAGCCTGGAGGCGCCCGCTACCCGCTCTACATCTTTGGGGTATAAGTCTCCTGTCCTCAGGTCAGTGTATTCCATCTTGTTTTCCCGGCGGCTGAGCTGGGGGTTTTTGATGGTGCATCGTTTAAAAGAAAAGAAAAAAACAAAAAAAAAACAAGTGCAATTAAAAAGAAAAAAAGTTTGTAGAACTTTTTATGTGGCCTAGGCCTAAAACTGGAACTTTTGCAGTGATTCATAAAACAGCCATGGGGACATTATTATATATATATATATATAAAAAATTTAAGAAAAGGAAAAGGAAAAAAACTTATGTTAATATTTATTGTTATTTATCTTTGTTAGTTTATTCTGTTGTTATATTTTTTTTAGATTTTACATTTGTTAGGTCCCTATGGTTAAGTTATGTTATTATTTATTTATATGTTTAGGCCTAGTTATTGTTATTTATTTTTTTGTTAAGTGTATTAGGGGTGTTCTGAAGGGAGTTTTTACTCGAACGGTACCGTTTTATATTTTTTTTAACTTGTTTAATTTTTTTAATTCTTCACCAAAAGGGGATTATTGTTCTTTTGCTTAACTTCTAATTCGGAGCTGCCCAGGGATTCCGGCTTACTCCCTGGCCCGGTGGAATAATGGGATGTGGGCTAAATTGCCGGTTTAATTGTTGTTTTCCTGACGTTTTCTAAATTTTCACTTTTATTTGTGGGCATTAAATTTTTCTTACGTTTTGGGGTGTCTCAGGCTAGGCTGCAGATAGGCCATGTAGTTGTTAATTTGGTAATTTTGGTATTTGTTGAGTTTGTTGTTTTGTAGCTTTTGTGTATTATCTTGTTAATTTTAGGGTTTGTTATTATTAATTTAAGTGCGAATTAATATTGTGGCCTTCTGCCGTTTTGATTAATTCATATTTTCTGGTTTTCATGTTAATAAATTAGTTTTGCTCAGCTGCCGAGTATTATTTTGACCCTCCAACTGCCACCCGTGATCCCATCACTCGACTTGTTTTGAGCCATCCCCCGGTTGGCACGCTTACCAGCTTTGGTGGGGGGGGGGATGGAGGTCGTGTGGTGAATCTCCGGAGGTTGCTGCGGGAGCAATTGAGACCCATCCCCCCCCCAACCAAAGCTGGAAAGCGTGCCAACTGGGGGGATGGCTCAAAACCAGTCGAGCGATGGGATCACGGGTGGCAGTTGAGCCATCCCCCCCAGTTGGCACGCTTTCTAGCTTTGGTGGGGGGGGGATGGGTCTCAATTGGTAGCAGAGCGTGGTTGCCTAAAAAAAAAAAAAAAATTTAAAAAGAAAAACAATTAGAAAACCAAATAAATAATTTAACTTATATGAAAAAAAAACAAAAAATTATTTAAAAAGAAAAACAATTAGAAAACCAAATAAATAATTTAACTTATATGAAAAAAAAAAAAAAAAAAATAGGCAATCCGCTGGGTTACTTTGTTGAATGGGTTTCATGGGTGGATTGGAGTGGTCGGCAGTGGCTCGGTAGGCTGAGGGTTTAGTTCGTCTTGGACCCTGGAGTTGTCGTTTTTGTGTACTGTTGAGAATTTTGTTTTGCGAGATGGCCTATCTGCAGAATGTTGCGCTCCTAGTCAAGGAGGAGTTGATATTTGAGTTGAGGTCGCGGGGGGTGACTCCGGAGGGTGATGTTCTGAATCTCCGGAGGTTGCTGCGGGAGCAGTTGTCCGCGGGTACGGCGGTGGATTGGTCTGATCTACTGGAGGTTAGTGAGGAGTTGTTGGTTTGTAAACGGAAGGTGGAAGATTGGGAAGGAGTTTTGGAAGATCTGCAGTTTGAACCTCCAGTTGGTCGTGACCGGGCCTGCCGTCTTGCACGTTTGGGACATCTGCTTGCCCGTTTAAGGCTGGTCAACCGGGCACCGGGGTTGGAACCGTCTGATAGGGCGTGGATCTTGGAGAGTGTGTCTAGGCTGAATGAGATTTTTCAGGCACTCTCCGGTTCCACGACTCCTACGGGTCTGGGTCAGCGGCCTAATTTCGCGCTGTCGCCTAATGTGTCAAGGCCGCAGGCTGAGACAGTGGCTCTCACTGTGCCTGAGGCTCCTTCTGAGCCTGCAGGCGTTTCTGTTGAGGTCGCTTGTGGTTCGGCTCCAGCTGCCGTCCCTACTGCTTCTTTGGGTTCACCTGCTCTTCTGCAGCTGAGCTACCACAAGCTACCTAACCCTCTCACGCCCATGATCCAGAATCTCCCTGTGATCGATGGGATGGATCCTGAGAAGCTTCTTAAGTTCCTAGTGGCCTTTCTCAGACTTAGTGAGATGCCCGGCATGCAGGCTGGGGACTTGCTTCGTCTGATTTTCCCTTATTGTAGAGGTCCCGTTGGGGAGTTGCTGAGTTCTGTCTTGGCCAGTGATGCCTCAGTGGACTCGTTCCATCGAGAGTTACTTTCGTCATTTCTTCCCATTCGACTCAGGGAGAGGATGGTCATGGACAGATTTTATCGGTCGCAGGGTAGGGGCGAGTCTCTGGCAGCCTATGTCTCTTCAGTCAAGGAAGCTCGGCAAGCGTTGCGCCTCACACTTTCTGAAGCTGACACCGTTCGTGTCATCCTGGATGGCATTTCGCCTGAAGAACGGTGTAGGCTAGTTTTTGCTGGTGTTCCTTCGACTTTTCGGGAGCTGCATCAGCTGTGCATTGTTTCGCGCAGCGTGCAGTTCTCAGACCAGCAAGGGAGGGATTCTGAGAGTCATCGTGCTCTCCCCACCCATCGACCGGCTATGTCTGTAGGTGTGAGTCAGCCAGTGGAGGGTCGTGGTTCTCGGCCTCCGGTTGTGTGTTTTGCTTGTGGCCAACCTGGTCACATTCGACGTGACTGTCCACGTGCTCGAGGTCGTGGGGTGGGAAACGCTCAGCGCGGGGGGTTGCCTCCACAGTAGCTCCCCGCGTTGTTGCGAGTGACCGTGGCCATTTGCCTTTGACACGTGCCCATAGCAGGAGTGTCGGGGATTTTTCGGGCCTTGCTGGCATGGCTTCCCTGGGACTTAGTGCGGTCACCTCGGTGTGTCCTGGCGTTTTTGTTTCTTTTGGTGGCACGGTGTGTCGAGCCCTTCTTGATTCTGGTTCGGCATGCAGTATCATCAGCCTTTCTCTTTTTGAGTCTCTTGACGCCTTAGGACTTGTCAGGCACACCGAGTCTTCCTCTATAACATGCTGGACGGCATCCCAAACTCCTCTACCTATTCTTCTGAAGGCGTTTTTCCATTTTAAGATTGAAGGATTTTCCTGGAGGTGGGGTTTTCTTGTGGCCAAGGACCTGGCGGTTTCTTGTATCCTAGGGGCAGACTTTATTTCTAAGAGTGGTATGGTGCTTGACCTCCAGAAGCGCCAGATGTTTTTCAAGTTTAATCGGCGAGTTTTGGTGCCTCTAGTAGGTGATTCTGACTGCCCTCCTGCAGTCAGAGAGGTGGGTTGTGAGCCCGAGCAACCCAAGGTGGATCCGGTTGGTCATCTCCCCCCTGAGCAGGCGGAGGCCATTAGGAGGCTGTGTTTGCGGTTTCCTGATGTGCTTACGGCTGAGCTTGGGGTCACTTCTCTTCTGGAGTATGAGATCCACCTCACCGATTCTAAGCCAGTTAGAAGTCATCCGTACAAACTTGCTCCCCCAAAGATGGAGGTTATGAGGGCTATGATTGAGGATCTTCTGAGCAAGGGTGTGATTGAACCGTCTCGTTCTGCTTATGCCAGTCCAGCTTTTCTTGTGCCCAAGCCTAATGGTAAGTCTAGGCTTGTGATGGATTATCGGAGGCTCAACGCTAAGGTCGCTATTGACTCGGTACCTCTGCCTAATTTGCATTCTGCGTTTTATTGGTTCGGTAAGGCTAAGTTTTTCAGTGTGTTTGATTTGAACCAGGCCTACCATCAGATTCCATTGAAGAAGGAATCACGGCCTATGACTAGCTTCTGTGTTCCCTGGAATCTTTACCAGTTCACTAGGGTTCCTATGGGTCTTGCTGTGGGTGCCCAGACTCTTACTCGTCTGCTTGATTCCATCTTCCATGATGTGAAGTTCAAGTTTGTCTTCAATTACCTGGACGACCTTCTTGTCTACAGTGAGACTTTCGGGGAACACATGCAACATCTGGAGGAAGTTCTTAGTCGCCTTAAATCAGCTGGCCTTACCGTCAATCCAGAGAAAGTCACTTTTGCTCGTCCTGAGATTTCTTTTCTGGGTCATCTTATCTCTTCTCGAGGCGTCTGCATAGATCCTGCGAGGACCCAGGGCATTCGGGATTTTCCTCCTCCCAGAGATGCCAAGGGGATTGCCCGTTTTGTGGGGATGGTGAATTTTTACCGTCGCTTCATCCCTAACGTGGCCGAGCTTGCTGCCCCGTTGAACGAGCTGCGAAAGAAAGGTGTCCCTTTTGTGTGGGGCCAAGCTCAGCAGACTGCCTTTGATGCTCTCAAGGAGGCTATCATGCATCCTCCTGTCCTGCGTATGCCTGATTTCAGCAGAGAATTCATTCTTCAGACTGATGCCTCCTCCTCCGCCATTGCTGCTGTTCTTTTTTCAGGAGTTTGATGGGGTCAGGCAGCCCATTGCTTTTGCTTCGAGGACGTTGTCTCACCAGGAACAGAAAGCTTCTTCCATCTATGAGTTAGAGTGTCTGGCTGTTGTCTTTGGTATGGACAAGTTTCGGCGTTTCTTGGAACACGCTGAGTTATTGCTGGAGACTGACAATCAGGCACTATCTTGGCTTCTTGCCCATCCTTGACAGCTTGGGAAAATTGGTCGCTGGGTGGTCAAAATTTCTGCCTTTAAGTTCCGAGTTCAACATCTTAGGGGTACCCAGAATGTCATCGCGGATGCTCTTTCCCGCATGTACCACGAACCCAGTGATCCACCGACTGAGGCTGTTGCTCAGTGTGGTGCTGTTCTTCTGGATTTTCCTCTGGCTTTTGACGACCTACTGTCCCATCAGCAGAAAGATCCTGAGCTGTCAGTCATCTGAGGTGAGCTTCAAGAGGGAGGTGCCCACCCTCCCTATTTTCTGTCCAAAGGGGTACTCTGTTGCCGTCCTCGACAGAGGGGTGAACCCCGGGTAGTGCTGCCTAGTCATCTAGTACCGATGGTCTTTCAATATTATCACTCTTCTCTTGTGGGCGGTCATCTTGGCATTCATAAGACCATCGCTAAGATTCGTAGGTACTTCATCTGGAAGGGCATGGACCGGGATGTTGCGGGCAGAGTGCGGGCTTGTCACCTGTGCTCTCTCAGCAAGCCTAGTCAGAATGCAAGGTTAGGGTTGTTATCTTCTGAGGTGGCCGAGCGTCCTTTTGAGAAGGTGTTCATCGACTACGCGGGTCCTTTTCCCCGTAGCAAGTCAGGTGCTCCTACCTACTTGTTTGTGTGGATGCTTTCTCGAAGTTCGTTTGGCTTTTCCCACTTCGGAGTGCCACGGCTAAGCTCACCATCCGTGCTCTCCAGTCCCAACTCTTCCAGCACTTTGGTGTGCCTTCCACTCTTGTGTCCGACAACGGTAGCCAGTTTACCTCCCACGAGTTTCGTAGGTTCTGTTTTGGCAATGGTATCAGGCATGTGACTACCTCTCCTTATTACCCACAGCCTTCTCATGCAGAGCGGTTCAACCGCAATCTTCGGTCTGCCCTTATTACCTTCCATGCTGAGAAGCAGAACACCTGGGATGAGAGTCTCTCTTGGCTCCAGCTTGCTTTTAATTCTTCCAAGCATGAGAGTCACAATGCCACTCCCTTCGAGATTCTACATGGCTACCCTCCTAACAACCCTTTGTCCAACTTGTGGAGGCTAGAGGATCTTCTACCTACGCCAGGTGCCACTGACGTAGTGTCCACGTGGCGGGCTGCTCGGCGCAACCTGCTACGTGCTAGAGAGAGAGTAAGGAGGAGGTATGATAAGGGTCGTACTCCTAACCCTTTTCAGGTTGGAGATCTGGTTCTTTGTCAGGCTCACCCGGTCAGTTCGGCCGCGGAACGAAGAGCTGCAAAGTTGTGCTATCGGTGGTCTGGTCCCCACCGCATCGACAGGTTTTTGTCACCGGTGACTGCTCTGCTGGTTGATCCCCAGTCAGGCAGGGTGTTCAGGAAAGCCCATGTGTCCCAGCTTAAGGCTTTCCGGGGAACGGTTGATCCGGGAGTTGGTATTCCTGGGGGTTTCTTGGGGCAAAGAGATTGATCACCTCTGCGCCCTAGGTGGCTGTTCTGAGAGAGTCTCTCTCTCTTTTTTCTTGTCGGGCCCGACAGTCAGGGTAGTTTGCTCCCTGTTCGAAGGGTTTCCCCTCTTAGTTTCTCTTGGACGTCCTTGGAGCACCACTCTTCAGAGGTCTTCGTCTTCTCTTGGTTCCCTGAGGTACCGAGTTTTCTCCCCTGCCTGGGTGTGTTGAGTTTTGCAGAGGGAGGTTGTACCGGGTCTTTAGACCGGTACATTTCTTTTTTTTATCGTAGTCTGCCGGGCTGCCTGAGATTCGCTTTTGCCCTGCGTTTCGCGTAGTTTGGTGGCTGTTGGCCCAGTTCCGTTTCGTTCCATGTTCCAGCAGCTTCGGTCAGGTTGGCCTGGCTGTTCAGTTGTCTTGTGCTGCCTGCAGAAATAGACATGTTCGGCTAGACAAACTAAAACTCCAGGGTCCTTGAGTGGGACGTTCAGCCCTCGGCCTGCCGTCCGGGGATTGCCGACCATTCTGCACTGCTAGCCTGGCCTGAGGACCATGTTGGAGCCTGGAGGCGCCCGCTACCCGCTCTACATCTTTGGGGTATAAGTCTCTTGTCCTCAGGTTAGTGTATTCCATCTTGTTTTCCCGGCGGCTGAGCTGGGGGTTTTTGATGGTGCATCGTTTAAAAGAAAAAAAACAAAAAAAAAAAAAACAAGTGCAATTAAAAAGAAAAAAAAGTTTGCAGAACTTTTTATGTGGCCTAGGCCTAAAACTGGAACTTTTGCAGTGATTCATAAAACAGCCATGGGGACATTGTTTTATATATATATATATATAAAAAATTTAAGAAAAGGAAAAGGAAAAAAAACTTATGTTAATATTTATTGTTATTTATCTTTGTTAGTTTATTCTGTTGTTATATTTTTTTTAGATTTTACATTTGTTAGGTCCCTATGGTTAAGTTATGTTATTATTTATTTATATGTTTAGGCCTAGTTATTGTTATTTATTTTTTTGTTAAGTGTATTAGGGGTGTTCTGAAGGGAGTTTTTACTCGAACGGTACCGTTTTATATTTTTTTTAACTTGTTTAATTTTTTTAATTCTTCACCAAAAGGGGATTATTGTTCTTTTGCTTAACTTCTAATTCGGAGCTGCCCAGGGATTCCGGCTTACTCCCTGGCCCGGTGGAATAATGGGATGTGGGCTAAATTGCCGGTTTAATTGTTGTTTTCCTGACGTTTTCTAAATTTTCACTTTTATTTGTGGGCATTAAATTTTTCTTACGTTTTGGGGTGTCTCAGGCTAGGCTGCAGATAGGCCATGTAGTTTTTAATTTGGTAATTTTGGTATTTGTTGAGTTTGTTGTTTTGTAGCTTTTGTGTATTATCTTGTTAATTTTAGGGTTTGTTATTATTGATTTAAGTGCGAATTAATATTGTGGCCTCCTGCCGTTTTGATTAATTCATATTTTCTGGTTTTCATGTTAATAAATTAGTTTTGCTCAGCTGCCGAGTATTATTTTGACCCTCCAACTGCCACCCGTGATCCCATCGCTCGACTTGTTTTGAGCCATCCCCCGGTTGGCACGCTTACCAGCTTTGGTGGGGGGATGGGTCTCACAAGCCAGTACCATTGCAAGTGTATAGGAGGGTGGGTGGGCCAGTACCACTGCACGTGTATGGGAGGGTGGGTGTTACTGGGAACCCTTTTTACATAATTGTTTTTATAGTTGAAAATTTTTTGTAGCCCCTAATTTAAGAAAATTTAGTTTTTGGAACCCTACTCCAAATCACACTATTAAGTGTGACATAGGCTAGACCAAACATAAAAAAGTAAGACGTTGAGGCAAGCTGAATACATCAACGCCATTCTTGTTTTAATTTTTTTTAACCATAAAAAGCAAGGAAAGTACCAAGTGTTATATATTTTCTTAAACAGGATGAAATGGAGATTTTTTTTAAGATGACAATAAAAAAATTGAATTTTTTAACCCCCACCACGGCGTGCTCCCCTTAAGAATGAACAACTAATAACTTTTTAATCAATTAGGGAAACTTTTAACTTAAATGCTAATAATTATATTACACTTGTATATGTGTCTTATAATGTAAATTCATTTTGTTTGAAAATAAATGAAAGTCTATATATAACTATATAGAACATTTTTGAACGTTCATGCTCATTTTTAACTAATGTTAGTGCATAATAATATAAGAAAGTATATTTTATACTAAATATCAATAAGGAAAAATTTATTTATAAATACCCTACTAATATTTTGAATAGGTTTTATTAAAAATCAATATTACTTGATAACTACACTGGTACTATCAATTCTATCAAACAAAATTAGTTTACAATATATCTACGATTAAAATATTATTGTTTTGTATTGACTTAAAAAATAATAATATTAATCATTACTATACGAGTTTATTTTATTTCTAAAATTAACTATTACACAAAGAACGTGTATATGTTCACTTTTGTAACTTAGCAAAAAGAACTGAATATTCGGTTGGAATGATTGGTTTGGTTCAAAGGAATCTTCTCAATATGACAGGCTTTTTGTGAACAAATACAGCCCGATGTATTTAAATTAAAGCAGAATTCAGACCTTTTCAAATAAATGTTTGGGTGAAGGGATCAGTTTTCTCAAAGGATTCTTGTAAACAGTTTATATCTAATTTGTTAAATTGTCAACTGGCAACTTTAATCAAACAAGTAAATCTAGATCTGAAAAGAAGGGGTTTTAATTTGATCGGGAGAGTTCGTTATCTTCAATAAAGCTTCTCAATTTTTACATTTTTGGGTGTTACATTAATAATAAAATAACTATTACTTTTGTTGAGTAAACAGCAAATTAAAGCATACATAATGTACTGTAGTTTCCTGTAGTAAATTTGTTCATTTCTTTGAGCTTCATAATTTTACTTCTATTTGAACAGATGAAATAGAACCGTGACATATGACAACTGTGGTCAATTTGATTACTATTGTTGTATGACATCTACCTCACATCACAGCACTTGGATGATGGCCGTGTAATTTTCCAGCTGTCAGCATAGACAATCAATCAAGCTATGTCCAGTTTAGGATATTCCTTAGTTGCTGTTTTAGGAACTGCATGCGAATATGTAAATACTGTATGTTAATTGCATTTATATTAAATGTTGCACATATTTTCATATCTGAAAACCATTTCTACTAACTAATAAAATAAAAGGTATTACGGTTCACATAGTCTACTTATGAATTAATAATATAAAAAGTAGGTTTGATTGTAATCATACTAATTATACATACTCCTAATTGAATTTTATTTAAAAAGTTAAATAAATAATATAACCGAATAGTACGCAAACCTCCAATAAGATCAATATAATACCATAAGAATGGATAATTGTCATTAGCGAACGTTTTTCCACACTTTAGACTTATATTAAATCCATATTTAGTATTCATAAAACACTCTAACTCAATTTAAAATCAAACAATCTGACTGTAAATTAATGATAATAAAGAAATATTAGTAGATTACTTTTCCTTAATAATATAGTAATTATTAATAAAACAACATAGTTGATTTAGTTATAAATTAATAGTATACTAAATATGTAGGTTTCTTTGTAATATTACTACTATTTATATACTTCTAAAATAAATTCACTTATAAAAGGACGTTTTGAGATAGATGATACATGAATATATATTAAAATTATACATTAAAATAGGTATATAACTTACATCAGTCATTGGTAAAACCATTTCCAGTCTTAGGCCGTGTACTAACATTATTTTATAACATTACCTTACAAACAACTGTCCAATCATTAAGGTATATAAATATTTTTGTGAAGAAGTGAAGTTACACAAATTTAGCTAAATTGCTAAATTTCAATTTTAATATAGCTGATGGATGTATATTTTGTGTACAGTATATTTGTAACAGTTTTTCAGTAATATATAATATTACAATGCTTATATGATCAATGTAACAAAAAAGAAATAGTACGAACATTATACATGTTAACCATTGCTAAAATAATATTACTTCTATATTATTATAAAGTGAGATACATTTATCGTTCAGATAATTAATAATCTGTACGAAACATGCAATAACAATCATGAAATATTCTATTTTATAATTCTGTTAAAGTAATAGAATCTTTATAGAGCATTCCGCTAAATTAAAATAAGCAGTAGAAAGAAATGATAGTAGATTTTTCCAATGAAAATTCCTTACGCGAATTTTATCCACGTTTAAAAATAATTTTACAATTTATTGGTATGTCAGCATTTGGAAAAACATAACATACATTTTATATTTGTTGGAAGTTTTCACTGGCAGTATCCACCATGAGTATTGGATTGCCGACTTGCTCCATACTTACCTAACTCGGGACGAAATCTGTGTCCGAATTCGAATGCAATGATTGCGTTTGTATTCACTAATCGCCACGCCGCCCGGACTCCCGGCTCGCTCCGAACTTACCCGACTCGGGCTGAAGGCAGTATTCGAATGCAATGATTTCACTGGTATTACTATACTACTCACACTTCCTACTCGCTCCGAACTTACCAGACTCTGACTGATCGTTAGTAGTATTCAAAACCAGGAGTTGGTGGCTTCGTATTCAACACGACTCGTCCCGAAAATGGCCAACTCGGGCAGAATATTGACAGGTGGAGTAAATTATTTTAAAATGTAAGTTGTTTAAATTACCTGAACACTATTATTATCTTCTTATATTTTGGTAAATTGTACATTGTTTATTACAGGTAAGTTAAATCAGTTAAATTACAAATTTTATGAAGTGATATTTTATTCAGTGAAGTCAGTTTATTTTAAATTTTCGGTTTATGTTTATTACAAAGTATTAATTATTATTACTAATGTGTACGCTAAAGTTAACATTTTAAATTTTAAATTTACAACATGTTTGTAACAATGTATGCTATAGCAAAAGGCTAATTCAATTAAGTATAAACTCTTTCCAGTTACAAAGTTACAACATTTAATTATAAAAATAAACTCTATCATTAGTAATTTAACAATTATAATATTATTGTTAATCTGAACATTGGTAGTCTTTATTCATACAACAGAAAATAAATGCGAATACTGTAATACTTTGTATCGGTCTCAACAACAAAACGCCGAACCCCTTAATCTTTACACTTTAACGAATACAAATACTTGAATAAGTTAGTAACTCTAGTAAGTCAGGTTTTCAACTTGACACATCACTAATTATATATGCTTATTTCGAAGTAATAACTAAACGAAATAATCCGATTTAAATTATAAAGGAAAGTTTGAATGAATTCTTGAGGAAGCTTAAATATAATCAGTTCATTTGCCTAGATCCTAGTATTAAGAAAAGTAAGAATCAACACAAACAGAAAAAATATTCTTTTAAAAATACTACAGTTAAGTTATTTATGAAAATAATGTTACTAAATTTAAATAGTCTTCTACTTGTAAAGCCAATAGAAAACAGGTCAAACAAACAACTAAGAACTGCAATTCGACACAATTTTTAGTCTTAAAGAGTATTATTCTAAGAAATATAATCGTAAAATTTAATAATTATAGGTGACATAAACTATTAGACTTGAGATCGTTAAACATGTTTTGAGTATTTTTTTTTAAATTAACCGTTGATCACAAACTTAACCTTGGTTACATCAAGAACAGCACTCCAACTTGGTCCAAGCCAATCATGTACGACCGAATCGATGATAATTTCTATTAAATCTTTTGTATTTATAATATATTCTTCAGATATAAAATACGAAGTTCAAGCCCGTCATTACTTTTGTCTCTAACTTAACGAATTTAAAGCCTGTGCTCAGCTTGATAAACACTTAAATAAACATTTAAAACGTTCGTTGTGTCAACTTTGAATTAGAAAAATACCATAATTTATTGGGAATAGTTTCAAAAAGACAGTTTAAAGTACTTACTATATTGGTAAATCATGTTTTATAAAAATGTTCCTATAAGTAAAACTGAAAAAAACTTTGATATCAGTCAGTTTTATCCTCTCAGCACGTTATTTTAAAGGCAAATGATGAAGACTTCAAGCTGGTTCTATCCCATATTAGTAATTCAAATAAGTTACACTTTTGACTCGAATTACTAGTATAAATTTGTGTACAGGCTTTTTTCTTTACTACTATGGAATAAATAAATTTTCAGTAAAATGTTTATTTGAATATACTTGAATTGTTATTCAAAGAAAACAAAATTTTGTACATACTGACTTACGTTTAGACGTGAATATAGTAAGTATGGTACATAACATAAAAATCATATATAGAGTTAAAAAAGAAATAAACAAACATAAAACACAGTAAATCAACTATAAAAAGTAGTGGATGAAGTAAGAAAAATTATTAGTACCTATCAAATAGCCGCAATATTTAATCTTTTTTACTATATTACTTTTTATAATGACAAACTGGTTCACTTAGGATCCTTCTTACTTATAAAGTAGTGACTGGTAGTTTCATTAATAGACATTTAATTTTTCCGTAGATTGAATTCTTAACATTTTAGATACCTTGTTAATCTGATTGAATTATTTACTATTCTTAACAATCATAAAAGAAGAATTATCTGTAGTAATTTAACATTGGACTATAATCATACTTATTTTTCAAAATAATATTGCTCAAAAAAATACTGAATTTAAGCCTAATGCTCAAACTAACAATAAAGATAATATGTAGGGGTTTTTCACTATAACTAATTTTACTAACATAACTTAAATACAATTATAACATATCATTGTCGAACCTTTCGGAAGGGACACTGACCAACCTAACTTTAGTATAAAAGGAAGTATTCCAAAATAAATTACTTCTGGATCTCTCAAAAAAGTATTTTAGTTAAATTCTCTACATATTTTGTTACAAATTATATTTAGTTGTAAAAGTGAAATGAATCTTAGGCATTTAAAAATACCATATAGTCTACTATTATAGTGTATAAATAAAAATGTTGCAATTTATAGACCTGTTTGTTTGTTTGTTTTTATTTTTTTATTTATTTATTTATTTTCAGATTAGAAATACTTTACTTTCTTTGTCGTTTCAGGTTTAATTGTAATCGTTCATTTAGATTAGATAGTAGTCTCTGTCTTCCCAAGTCACATTTATCATTTTGGTGCATGCTAAATTTAATTTTAAATTAATAGCGTTCTTCAGGTACCATATATTTATATAAGCTTAGTTCATGTGTTCTCATTTCAGTCTGATTGGTAAATTGATTTAATTGTATTTTAACATTTTACCGTTGATATTGTGATCTTGAAGGACCTAATTGGTTATATTAATTTCACCTAGTTAACATTTTGATATTTAGTAGAATTTTGTTGTAGATAATTAATTTTGTTGTACCCCATTCTAGGATCTAGGTTAAAATGTAGATGGTTATTAATGTAGATATGTTTATTAGTTTAAAGACGTAGTTTTATAACACGTTTGTTTATATGTAATTTACAGTAGTTTTTAGCATTTGAACAAAATTGGGTTTTACCAAATCGAAACGTCGTGATTGGTATTTTTCAAGTAATGATGGCAAATGTCCTTGTCTTTCTCATCTGATACTACATCATTAACAAATTTAAAAAGACAAAATTACCATTTTAGTTTAAAATGTTGTGTGAGTAATGCATATTAGTATAACCTTACGTCTATGGCTGGTCGGTGGACAATGATAACATCTGAACTTCCCAGAACACCTCAGTCCAGCTGACATCAATTTATTGATGAAGGGAACTGTCAGTCCTTCATTGGTTGCCCTTGCGTTTCTTTACTCTCCATGGAAATTGCGCCCTTTGTTTGTGGTGTGCTAAGTGTATTCAAATAAACTAGTTAAAAAAATTTAGTTTTGTTAACTTTAGCTTCAGTCAAAGCATAGATAACAATAATAAAACAATTAACATTGCCATTGATTTTATGATTCAGCAAAAACTTTAAAATAGTTTCTCATTTCTGATAAGTCCAAATGAAAATATTTCGTGTTATTTTAAAGCATGTTCTACATTTGTTTTTTATATTTCATTGTATCAGCAAATAATAAAATATAACTTTGATGTATACTATATAGGAATGCTAGTTAGGTTAGTGTGTGATAAGAATAAGATAATTCTAGATATGTTAAGATATGATTATATAATTAAATGGAATGAAGAGTACATTCTTTTTAAACTATTATAAATGGCTTAGTAATTACAACACCAAACCTAACACTCATGGCATGTTTCATATCCAGGATAGAGAAAAAAAATCCTGACA
This sequence comes from Stictocephala bisonia, assembly GCA_035578905.1. Lineage (NCBI taxonomy): Eukaryota > Metazoa > Arthropoda > Insecta > Hemiptera > Membracidae > Stictocephala > Stictocephala bisonia. The sequence goes on from JAQJVL010000304.1 coordinate 297,305, forward strand.
AGGTATAGAAATTACACTTTTTTCATTATTTGTATGTTTCAAATAAGGGTATAACAATGGATATTAAAAAAATGGTGATATTATACACATATGTCCAACATAAGAGAAACATGTTAGTTCCAGAGGCAGTGATATAGGGTAATTGCATGTGTTTGACACAGTTATAGTTATGGCAAACTTTACTGTCAGTGTTTCACAGGACGAATGGTGCAAACACATGTTTGACAAAGTTGTAGTTATGGCAAAATTTACTCTTACATGTTTCAGAGAACGAATTGTGTGAACACGTGTTTGACCTGTTGAGGATATGGCAAAATTTATTGTTACATGTTTCACTGGACGAAATTATTACGGACATATTCTAATACAGGCTACCAATTATATATTTAACAAATATCCAACATATGAGAGAAATGTCAGTTCCAGATATGTAGTGATATAGGGTACTTACACGTGTTTGACCAGTTGTGGCTATGGCAACATTAATTGTTACTTGTTTGACAGGACAAACTCATTTCAAACATAATTCCAATACAGGTTACCGGTTATATACTTCACTTATAATGATGCATTATCATTTTAAATAGTAGATGTTCTACTTTGATTATAGTGACCTAGATAATGTAAGTCTTGTAAATTTAGTACAGAAAGTAAATAGTAGAATAATTAAAATGAAACTGAAATTCATTTTAGTTAGAAAAAAACTATATGGGCTTTCAAACAAGAGAAATGATATTATAGATTATTATGAGTGTAATGATTATTGTTATCTCTTTATGCATTGGCACAACGTACTTACATATCTGTCAGTAATTGTTTCTGGTATTTAATCGTCCTACCAACTTACAATAAGACTACATTAGCCTCATTGATAAAACATTTTTCAAGAAGTGGTTTCATTTTTCGTTTTAAGTTTAGTACAAACTGCCTATTGTTTCGTTGTTTGTTTTATTTTGTTTTTTATTTTTTATATTTTTTAGCTTCACTCGGCAGTTTAAATGGGCCTACAGGCATGTGCGTGAACTTTATTCAACTAGGGAAGTACCGACTATTGGCTGAGTGGGGATTCAAACCTTAGAACTTGCCCTCCACAGTCCGATGTTTTAGCCACTAAGCCACCTCACCAACAAGTTTACTACAGTAGTTTAAAAATAAAATGAATGCTGCAATAATTTCACAAAGTAACAGACAAAATAAAAACTAAATAAAAGTGTCTAGATAATGTTTATGAAGGAAAAGATGTACGTCCAAAGATTTTAGTAAAGGGAACGTATAAAGTATTTTAGATTGTTCTACTATTCCTGCTTCTATTGGAACTGCATGCTAAGAAAGAAATATGATTACACCTAAAAATTCAAACCTAAGTGTCATCTCAGCTCACTGTAGTACACTCGTAAAATCTATTCCCTTGATGAGATAAGGGTAGGTGACTGTCACGGAAATCTTCTTAGCACACCTGGCGAGAGATTGACATAAATAAACGCACATAGTACATGGCAGGCTGTATATCGGTGTTTTCTTACCATTCGTGAATAGGAGCACTTAGAACAGGTCTTGGGTCGGTTTACTATCATGGCGTAGTATAACCCAAACTCTCCAGCCCAAGCCTTCACTTACTTGACCATCGACCAAGTACGCAACGAAAACCAATGTTTCTGGTATAGTCATTGATCCACCTTCGATCATATATACAAATATGGCTTCAGTAAACAGATTTTGATATTTATACGTCATTGGATAGGAACAACTAAACATAGGTTTACTAGAATATACTGACAATCATAGTAGGAACACACCTTTAGTTTCAAAATTAATCTACGACTATCTGATTGCACTTTAACTAAAATATAATACGCCTGTTAAATGCCGTCCAATATTTGACGAATTACGTTTAGTGTCATAAATTCTAAATATTAAACATTAAAAGGTAGGTAAACAGAATAACTTTTTTAAAATTAATCAATGTCCAGTGAAACGCCATTAGTTGAATAAACAAAGTACAGAGTGTAGCTAAGCCTACAATATTGGGTTATAACACAGGATGACGTAGTTTTGTGTTTAACTATGTTGCTGGTTGGACTGAACACATTAATCTTTTTTTCGATTTTAAAAAGTAATATATGATCGTGTTAATTGTTGAGTCATAATATAAAAGAGAGATAACTAAAGTAGACGATTGCAAAATAATTTAATGACAGTTTAGAAATAAATATTCGTAGTCCGTATCAAAGCAGGAAAATTAACAACAGAAAGAAGGCATAAATAACAGAAATATATTTTATAGAATTGACTGCGGCTACCAGCATGTATGTTATAATAAATTTATTTAAGCATGTTTTTCACAAAAATCTCTCATGAATATTTATTTGTACCACGACGAAAATGCTGTTAACAAGATGAAGAGTCACTCAGCTAAACCGAAGAGTTTGGGCAGCCCAAACACTTTTTAGACTTAAAATATCTTGGAGTTAAAGACAGTAAAAGTGCTACCTTAATTCATTGAAGTTAATTTTTTCATAACAAATATATGATTAGCATATATATTTTAATATATAAATCATAATTTAAGGTGAAAGTCCATTAATTTATCACATTCTTTAAACAAGTATATATTAATGAAAACTCATTAACAATTAAAGTATGTTTTTTATTTGTTGTATTATAACAACGACATTTCATTTATATTATTATATTATCACTATAGAGTAGTTTAAAAATAAACTGAATGCTGTAATAATGAAGATTATTATTATTTACTAATTTAACCGAAATTGGTTGTAAAATAAATACTTTAAACCAAAATTAAAAATTGTAGGTACGTTTTTGTATTTATAATAAGCATACTAAAGCTCACCTCATAAAGCAAAGAACATTAAACCTTATCCGTTCCGCAATATGTATTAGAGAATAAAAACCGCATGTTCTTTTAAGGTTGATAAATAGCAATTGTACAAGAAGCTGACTTTTTGAGCACATTGCAGCTCTTATCATCAGGATAATCCGTACGTTGCTCTATGAACACGTGTGTTTACCTGCATCTGTTGCTATTCGTACTTAGTAAACTGAGATGATTTTAGTATTGTTAGTAATCTGTAAATAGTTTTGAAAATAAAAGTGGCAGTTATTGCAACAAACTGTTGGTAAATAATATAATTGTCAACATTTCCTTATAAAAATACTTTATACCGGTCATGTAAGATAAGAATAATACATAGATATAGACAAATATCGTTTGTTTGTATATTACAAGTTGTTTTTACTTTTAATTTTATGCTTTTAGGTTAAGAACTGGAGAATGATATACATGCCATATGAATGTATTCATAATAAACATTGTTACAAGTAATTATGTTTTGATTTTTAGTCGGACTTTTCTGGCAGGAATTATCTAATGTTTACTGGAACCATACTTAACAAAAACTCTGTTTTAGTGACGCCTCGATTAATAAAGTTAGATATTGGAACACTTTCAAAATTATATGTAACAAATTCCTGTAATGTATCTCTCTTTAATGACCATTACTAAAGTAAATCCAAAAATAATAATATAAAATACAAACTTACAAAATAATTAATTTTTTACTAAAGTTTGTCTAAATTTGGTATATAATTTGTTTAATTATATGCATTTCAAATATATTTACATATTTTAATTTACTATATTTTCCAATATTCTTATGCAGGACAATATTTAAATAATGTTAGTTTTTCAATCTAAAAAGAAACTCAATATAACACAAATTATTTAAACAATACAGTCATAAATAATTAGATACACATTTAAAAATATTTTTCAAAAGAAAAATCTAAATAATATTTAGAAACGATACTTAATTATCTAATTATGACATCTATTTTTAGATAATTCTTAAAAAGCAGGTTATAAGATGTGCAGTTTTAGGATATCAAATAATAAAGAATTTTTAATCACGCACTAAATCAAACATTTTATTTATACTTATAAAAATTACAGATAATATAACGTTTATTGGTACAGTTAATGTAAGTGTTACATTTCACATGTACAGATACAGAGGTATACAAAGACATTTTTTTATCGTCATTAGAGTAATTAAAATAATTGTTTATGGAAACTGAGCATTTTCTAAATTTCAACCTTCTCTTGCTCACACATATAAATGGTGATGTTACCACAGGGTTATATTTGATTTGCTCTCTTCCAACTTCTACTTTCCCTAATTACTGTTGTGCCAGTTTGACCTCTTAAGACGAGTATTGTCTTACAAATATGTTTTTCATTATAGGATGTTCGATTTGAAATAATTGGAGTATACGAAAAGTTTTTAATTGGCGAATCAATTCTTAGGTAACACAATAAAAAAAAAAGTAATTTCAGTTTATATGCCTGTAATCAAACCGTTATGAGCTGGAACTTGGACAACTTTTAGGAAATATTTATGGTTTCATGATATTTATCACGATTTTTAAAAACGCATAGAAATGTCTTTTGAGATTTTACCCAAGATGAAGTTATCAAAAACCAACTAGAAATAATTTCCATCCTGAAAATACAGCAATATTCAACAATCTTAATTAAATACATAACTTCATGACTCATAATATTACAATATAATAGAGGACAGAAAAAAATAGTCACAAATTTACTGTTTGATTATTTCTGTAAATTTTTCATTGGTGTTTTTATAATAATACTATAAACATATCACGAAATAATAAGTAAGTGATTAATTAAAAACGATAATAATGGTTTATAAAATAATTATTTTTCCTAAATTATGGAGTTACTTATTTTATCTTTGTTTTGGTGATTAATAAGACAATATTTAATTTAAATTTTATACATTGCATGTCATTATCCATTACATTATACTTATATAATAAAGGTCTAAATACTACGGTAAAGTAAACAAAGAACTGTATGAAAATAAAGTAAATGATGGTGTCGACAGTGACACGCAGATGACAGCTGTCAGTTTGGTGTGACAGTCCTGTCAAACTGCGTTATATGTAACATTGTGTGTACAATTGTTATCCAAATTAGTAGAATACATTTCATGCATTGGCATGTGCTAATATCTATTTTTTTTAAAGCGAATGTTAAATAATACACTTTTTCATATAACTGATAATAGTAATATTGATTATAAATATGTAAATATTATGGAACTTTTTAAGCATAACATTATTTAAAAAGTAGGCGTGTTTATATAAGTTATAAAGTTTAGGGTATAGTGCATACGGAAATATTTAAACTTCGTTTTTGAACAATGTATTGCAATTAGCTTTTAACAATTGTGTTTTATATGTGTTAATTAATCAGTAAAACTACTTTTTTTATTTTAAATATTTATATCGTAATAATTTTCAGTTCAAGTTAAAAATTAATATTATTTCATTTACTTACTGCTTGGAAATATAAGAAAATAAATTGATTAAAATTTTTTTCATTACTTGGGTTACTTATGAATTATTTTGTTAATATTAATTTGTATAATATTACTAAAATTACCAATTAAATCTTAATCAATAGTTTTGATGTATGTTCCCTTTGCTTGTATATTTACCAAAGCTGCTTTTAAATGAAAATAAATGACAGAATTTAAATGTACTTAAACGAATGCAATTTTTTTACTATTAATAAATATATTTAGACTACTTTTACAATAGATATACTTTGAAATATTTAATTCGTCTATTCAGTTAATAACCAATTATCCATTCCAATTGATGTCAAATTATATATACAATAAAAAGTATAAAAATGTATATTTTGATGTTTTATTGGGTTCTCGGGTATGTTTTCATTATTATTGGTATTAACTGAAATATTAAAATGTACCATTTTCACTGTAAAGTATATACCCGCAATTAAGTAAACGTTAAATTATTTAACACAAATATCTGTTTTATAATTAATAGTTTGAAAGTCAAAGACAGGTGTGTTGCTTTTCAGTTTGTCGGTGAAATTCTAAACTACACTAAAGCAATTGACGAGGTTGCTGGAAGATGGATCAACGAGGTTCATTATTAACACTTCAAGTACATAAATAATCAACTAATTAGTATAATATCCGTTATATAACAGTATTATAATCTGTAACTCATAATCTCATACTACAATCTGGAATTGCTTTTAATTTGTTTGAAATATAATGAAAATATAGCTTATTAAAATATTAAATACTTATTACATATATAATATGACATTTATTTTAACTGATAGATTTAGGTTATTATTAAAATGATCGTCCAAAATTTATTATAGATTATTTCCTGTGTTATCCTTATATATGGCAGCATTACTTAGTACAATTCATTGCGATTGTATGTGTATTTGAATAAAACCAATAATGGACATACATTTCATTTAGTTTTATGTCTAATCTTCCTGCCAATATAGATCCTGTTTCATTGAATTAAAAAAAAATGTTTTATTAGTCAATGATATCATATTTCATATAGTATATGAAATGTTGTTAACATCTATGTATGGTATACGTACAATTGTTCGTATATGTTTATAATTACAAATTGTACGTATGACGGTTTATATTTACCGTCATAGTACGTTATGGTATGCACATTAGGCCCTATACATGTATATAATGCTCTTGATTTAGTTAGATGGAATTTTTAATAATCCAAAATTGTTTTTGTAACATCGATGTTTATACAACATTTAAACCAATATAGCCTGTTTATATAAATCTAAATAGAACCCCAAATAATTTTATTGTTTTATTTTCCATCGAAATATATTATCCTGCTGGTTAAAAGAAATTTGAGATGAAAATAGTTTTTTACAGTAATTATTTTAAACTATTTCAAGAAAATGTGCAAGGGTGAATATTATTACGTTTGGTAATTTGATTGAAATACATTATAATTAATATGGCATTTATTTAGATTATAGTTCTAAATTGAATAATTTTTAGTTTTTCACGGAAGTGTTATTCCACAAAGCCTTTGGAAATTTAAACTATTGTATTCCTGGAAAAAAATATAAATATACGTTTATTACACACATAAATAAACATGTCACTTCCGAAGAGCTAAGAATGCAGTAACCTCTATAAGTACACGTAAACTTTGTATAGACATTCAGTTAATTGAGAAAATTGTATATAGAAATGAAATCTTTATATGTTTTTGTTGGTAACCATCTCGTAGTGTTTCTTTATGAAAAAAAATGTAATTTTAATTGTAAAACTGCTTTTATACGTCCATACACAAGCAGTAATAGTATTAGATCGCTCAACCATATGTACGTGAATGTAATGGTATAGGCATGGTAATGTTTTTCTTTTTTTGGTTTTTTATATAGTTTCAACGAGGATTGTAGTTTTAGTGCATGTAGTACATATTAAATAGTTAAACGATTCTTCCATTTTTTACTCGTTATCTACTAAAAGCTTCCACTTCTGACGATGGTGAAAGAAATCCAATGTCAAGTGCAGAAGTGGTTAGACATCAAGAAACACGTTCTGGAACTACATTAACTCTTAAAAACTTCTGTAGACATTCTTAAAATACTTCTGTAAAACTACCGTCTACCATGATAAATCATTGTTATCGTCCAAATATTGCTATAGTTAAAGATTTGTGAGCACTGAGATCGTCAATATAAGTATAAATATATGACTCATATAAAATTTTGGAAAATGCAATTGTTTCAATATTCAGAGACAGTGTATTACCCACTAAACGACGTGGACGAAGAGCGCCCTCGGCTTGCTACGCTCGTGAGGTAAGTCGACTCACCTGGGACTCTACCTTTAGCTCCTTTGTGGAACTCGACCTGTGGCCTTGTAGGGTGGCTTGGCCTACGGCATCACTAAGGAACATTGCTACAGTCCTATTTGAAGATCTCGCCTCGTGAGGAAGATCGGCCTACTGCTTGCCAGGATAATTAACCGTTAATGCAGGGTTTTTGGCAAGTGGAGCCCTTAACCTAAGGGTTGTATAAAATCTTATGGTGAATTAGTATTTAAGAAAATAGTACCTTTAATTTGATACCCCACTTGGGTGTATTAGTCTAACATTTTCCAATTTTGGGTTTTGTAGCATGTTTTATATTTGGAGGGAGGGGGAAGAGCCCTTAAACGTTTTTTATTCCAAAATTTTATTAAATTGTGTGATTTTGTAGATAAATACTTATAGTTAGATACCCTACTTGGGCGTTTTATTTTAGTATTAAACTTTTTTTTTTTTCGGAGATTTCTTTGTTTTTAGAGCATATATCCCTTATTTATTGCTCTTTTAAAATCTGATGGTATACTTGAATTCAGGACAAAAATCCCTTCAAATTGATACCCCACTTGAGTAGATAAAATCAGTATTAAAACATTTCACATTAACAAACATTTCAGTTTTTGGCTCCCAATATCCCTATTTTTTAAAATTAGAAGCTGAAAAACATATGTGAGGTGCGCATTTGTTTTGCGTGTAGAACTGTGAAGGTTTGAACATCTTACCCAAGCTTTTTACTCGAGTTAGGTAATAAAAACTACTTTTTGTGATTTTCTCATAAGAAATATATTGGGATAATTTTGGGGTAAAATAAGGCCGCCAACTTGTTTACAAGTGAAAAAAGTAAACTTTTTTGAATTTTCTTGGAGGTTTAAGGCCTAGATCTTCAATTCAAGTTTACACATAATAGGGGTAGGATGCCAGGAAGAGCCTTAACATATAGTGTCATTGAGTGAGTCACTACATTGAGTTTTATAGTACATGTTATATATGTTAATATTGTAAAATGCATCCCAGATTGGATGATTTTGGGCCTACATCACTTCCACTATTATTCGAATATCCCTTTAATTACTGTAGATAGTATACCATAGCTAAATTGAGGTATTAATTATTACAATTATAGTTTTATAGGAAATAAATAAAAAACTCAGATGGTGAACCAAAATAAAAGCTTATTTTTAAAGTTAAAAAAAGGTAGGTTTATTTTCAAACATTTATGACTAAGGTATCTGGGTCACATAAACAGCTTGGAACATAAAATTTACCATATGGGTTTTTTATGTTGAGGTGATTCCCCACTGTGATCTGTGACCCTCACGGAGAATAAACAAAGATTTAATGTTTTGCAATGTTATGCGCCATTGTGTGAACAATAAACAGCGTTGTTCATACAATTTGAAACTGTAATTTGAAAAGTAAAATAAAAAATGACGTTTGAAATCAATATACGTAATAAAACATTATATAAGTGTCACTATTAAAAAAAATTAAAATTGGACTACAAAGTTCTTTATAAATTTTAACGATGGAGTCTATTGTCTACATTACATTGTTGAATGATGTTACTAACAACTAGTACCCATTATAATTATTCATTTTATTCACAATGTATTATGAATAATACGCTTATCGTCAATATATAGGCGAATATGAGGGGCGCATGAGTGTGATGAGGTATATTAAAGAGTGTAGTCATTATTACTAATTAAGGTCGACTGTTCCTCAGAAATATTTATTTATTAGTAGACCAAAATACAGGACAACTAATAGACCCACATCTTTACGTGAAATCTGAACTTTAATATTTAGTCTTTTGAAGAGAAGCTATAAATAACTTAAATCCCATTAATGAAATGAAATGAAAAATTACTTTATTTGGAGGTGAAGTTAGGACTATAGAGTCCTCTCTACAACTTAACCTCAGATTAAGAAATACAATTTGAAATAGATAACTTAAAATAATATTAAACTTTAGGCAATGCAATATAAAACTATTTTATATGGAAACAAACAAAAATTAAAAGTTGACCTATTGTAATAAAGCTAATCTTTACAAATGAAATTGGAACTAACTATTTAAAATATAATATTAAAAAATCAAAAGAAAGAAAGAAAAAACGCTTTAATCACCCATTCATACTTCACTCACACCTCACATAGCCCACGCAAACCGCGCAAACCGCTCACCGCCATTACAGATCCTGTATTAAAGGACCCTTAACTTCCACCCCAAAACGAGGGTAAACTTCGATTATTTTGACGACGTCAGGGAGCGTATTCCAAAGACGACAAGCTGTTACAGTGAAAGATTTGTTATATAAAGTAGTTCGATGTACAGTGATTGTATAATATTGATGCTCCCTGACGAGTATTTCTAGAACTTATTTCGTTCATGAACTTATTTTGTTTTCAAAATCTTGTAAATGAGTAGTAGTAAATAATACTCACGAAGCTGTTTAAGCTTCAGAATAGACCGTTGATTGATGAATGGCGTAACGTGATCATAACACCGTAGATTGAAAATACATTTTATACAGTAGTTCTGCGCTGGTTAAAGCTTGTCTGAGAACTTAACAGTGATGTAACTAGTTACGATGTCACAATAATTAAAATGAGGCAAAACAAGTGTCTTGACCAGGAACACCTTAACGTTAAATGGAAAAAAAGTTCCATAACGTTTCAAGCAGTTAATGCCAGCAAACACTCGATTGCACGTAGTCGTAATTTGACCAATGAAATTCAAAGTCCTACTCATGACAAGACCAAGATCCTTTACTTTGTTACAATAATCTAAAGTAGAGTTATGTAGTTGAAGATTAGGATATGTGTCAGTATTAACTTTAGAAATTATATGCAGATGACCTGCAAATCTCTCAACACTTTGCAATTAATACAGCTTTTTAACTAAGAGATAGAACAAAGTGAATTTATTATTTGATAATTTTTAGAGCAAAGTTACACACTTATCCACTGTTCAACTCAATATTATTAACGATTTCTGTACACAATTGTTAAAATTTATCAAGTACTATGATTTAAAATACGCTAGATGAGCTTCTGGACGTGTAATTCCATTTAAGACATGCACTACTGTTCTATGAAGCGTATCGGTATTATAAATACTTCTTATGTATATAATATATATTACCTGTTCCATTAACCGTGGACACATAATTTATTATTTGCAACTCATTAAGGCGTTACTAGACCTTATAACTACTTCAACATGCCCACTCACTTACGTATACCACCTTATAATACGCATACTAAGTTAATATGTATGATAGTTAATAACTAATATTATCAAATAATACATATGTTATATACAATAATACTGAAGTATATGCACAGAAATATATTAAAGAGTTAAATGCTATTAAAATTGTGTTTATTTTTTGCAGTCTTCTATATTCTAATCATATAAACATAATTTTTGATCTTATTTGTATATCACTTTGGGCTGAAAAAGAATATTATATAAGCAATGCTTTAGAAGTAATGTAATTGTTATCAAGACTATCTTATTATTTACTGATTTTTCAGTATTTGCTTTGCAAAACTGTTTTATAACAGGCACATATTTATCAAGAACCATATACGAAATAGAAAATTTTAATTTTTTTTTAATAGTTAATTTCAAGGTTCTAGATACAATAGATTTTTAAATGGAAATTATCAAGAATAAAATAAAAACAATAAGATCTTTTAGGATATTTACGACCTAAACACAAACTGCTAGTTTATTTTTACTAATACTGTTATGTATATTACGTTTAAAACAACGACATAATATCATATCATATTTTAAATGAACTTATAAATACAATTCTGGGCAAATTAGTAATATTTTTGATTCAAGTAGGGCTCACAATTAAAATATGTTAACTATTAACCTGTTAGCCTCGGCATATTTGTCGATACAAAATCATACACTGGGAGTAGTGCAAAAACATTGTGGTGTAATAAATGCTAGCTTTATTACATTTTTAACAATTCCTTTCACATACAAAATATCCTTTTGGTTATTGTTTTCTTTATAAAAGAAACTGTTATGTTTTAATAGTTACTTAAAATTATAGTAGGCCCTATATACAGTCTATATATATATATATATATATATATATATATATATATATATATATATATATATATATATATATATATATATATATATATATATACGTATACTATTCAACAAACAATTATTTAATCTTACTTAAATGAAAACATTATTTCATATTTATTGAATAGGATTGACAAAATCTTTTCCACTAAATTTTAATGATACAACGTAAATCTCTTCAACTAAGATTATTGTTTCCTTTGACAGTTCTATTTTTATTCAACGTAAATTAATTGATGAGCGATATGGAGAAAAAACATACACAATGTAACAATGTACCAAAAAATATACAGTATATACAATTATATTTTGAAGCTATTTTTATAATTATTTCATAACATTTTCCAGATAACACATTATACAAGAGTGCAAATAAAAGTAATAATTAACAGCTAATATACTGTATTTACCATTACAATTTAAGCGTCTTTTTAAAAAGAGAAATGTTAACGTTAAATTGTATACTGGAAAGTATTCAGTATTTTCAGCATTAATATGGACAACATTATTAATTTAATTATCCTTTTAAAATGGAATGTATTAATAATAAGTGTGTACATAATTAAATATGTACGAACGTGTACATAATTATATATGTATGAACGTGTACGTAATTATACATGCACGAACTTGTACGTAATTGTATATGTACGAACGTGTACGTAAATATATATGCACGAACGTGTAAGTAATTATACATGCATGAACTTGTACGTAATTGTATATGTACGAACGTGTACGTAAATATATATGCACGAACGTGTATGTAATTATGTATGTACGAACGTGTACGTAATTATATATGCATGAACGTGTACGTAATTATGTATGTACGAACGTGTACGTAATTATATATGCACGAACGTGTATGTAATTATATATGTACGAACGTGTACGTAATTATATATGTATGAACGTGTACGTAATTATGTATGTACAAACGTGTATGTAATTATAAATGTACGAACGTGTACGTAATTATATATGCATGAACGTGTACGTAATTATATATGTACGAACGTGTACGTAATTATATATGTACGAACGTGTACGTAATTATATATGTACGACTGTGTACGTAATTATATATGTACGAACGTATATGTAATTATATAGGTAATCTGAATCTAGCTTGCCCGTGTTACCTGGAGATTGGTGCTATTGCTTTAATTGATTTAAATATGTTTTACTGCATATTTTTTCCTTATTTTATTCATTATTTAACCTTTATAAGTTATCTAAATATAATAGAGGAGTATAATCTAATACTTACCATTGCATCAATATATATACTATTGTGGTGGTTATACAGATTCTATAAGTTTTATTAGTTATAACAATGTTGGTTTTTGACATTAGTTTTCTTCTACATAGGACAACAAAAGGGGAGTGAAGCAGCTAAAAATGTTTGTCAGTTTGAGGTATTAAAAATAAAAATTCTTATGCAAGAAATAATATTTAAATTTAATTCAAAAATTAATAATTTGTATACAACCGACAAATAATAAATATTTTTAGAAGAGTGTATATAAGAATCATAAAATGAAATACATTCCCAAAAAGTGCTACTAAATGATAAACTATGTATACAGCTGTATGATATCGAATGTTATATTGTTCACAATGTTTAATTCAACTAGATAGTTATTTATGTTGGAATAGTTTTGTGTAATATATATGTTTACATTTGTTGTTTGCATAATATTTAACAACATATGTTATTACTTCAAATACGTTGTCAAGGTAACAAAGAACAAATTATTCATCATACATTGGTTATTAAAAGTTGTTGGTTGAATGTATTTCTCTTTATCTTTTTACACAATTTAAGTCTTTTTACTACAATTTAGTTAACAATCTATTCATAATTATTTACTAGTCATAAACTACTATCATGAACTCTTAGTGCCAATAACTTGTAGTGGCAAATTATCAAAACACATTTCATGTGGTACAAAAAGATAAAGTAATTTAATTAAGTATAGTGACTTTCAATACACAGAAAAAGTAGATGTATTACAAATTTAGAAGAAAATCTGTAACAACGGATTCATCGTAATTACTTATTACATAATATTAAAGTATCATTGGTCCGTTTGATTTATATTGTTTAAACAATTGTCCTAGTTACAAAATAAATACATGTCTTATAAATTCGACTACAAAATCTCATATTCTGAATCCTAAATATATCATTATAAATTGAGAATTATTTTGATATTTCTAAAATAAATATAGTCGATTCGAGTAGTAATATCGATATAAATTGCACTTCACGTAACAACTGGCAGTCAGGTGCATTATTACTGAGATATGAGGCAATAAAAAGGGCCGTTATCACCTCACACGAAGGGCATGTGTCACAGGTGATATGGCTGTGACAATAACCCTACTGCCGACCGTTATTCGTATACTAAGAAATATTTGTATTACCTTATGTTGCAGCATTGGACTTAAAACAACACAAATACATAGGGTGAGCAAATATATTCAACATTTAATACACTCTTTATAATTGATAATACTCATATGGACTTTTTGAAAGGTTCATAGATAACGGATAGTTTCTTAGGCATCTGTATGGCAAACATTATTGTTAAGTTGAGAGTTCCTGGATTAAAGGAGTATATATTATTTATACAGGATGTAGTTGTATAAATAATATATATACAAAAACACTTCATATGGGTAGTGTTCCCTTGTATTTAGAGGGGATTAAAAATATGTGGTAATTTTTTCTAAATGGCTATTTTTTTCAATATGGCGTCAAAATCAACTTTTTTATAATGGAACACCCAATATTTTATCAAATTTTTTAGATAGTAATAATAATTTAAAGACTTTGTTAGATACATTTTGTAAGAGTAAGAGTAACACATTTAGATTACTAAATGTATTTAGAGTAATACATTTAGTAAGAGACGAATTGTTAGATACATTTTGATATACCAAACCGTATACGACTTAAATAGATCCAAATTAAGGTTATACTGTATAATACAGGTAGGCCTTACATTATAAGTGGCCTAGTAGACATTGTTAACTTAGCCATCAGTTATACACGTATGTATAATATCATAATATTGTTACAACATAAAGAGTTGCCAACCTATAAACAATTAAATCATTATTGTTCATTGTGCCAAACCTAACATTTTATTTATTTTATTCTATTTAAGTGCTACAAAAAAACTAATGTCTATTACATTATAACTCGTAAGTGAAAAATTCATTTTACTAAAAACAAAAAGAAATAGCAAGTTCTTGTTTATCAGATGCACCTCATAACACTGTTTTTTTTTTTCAGTTCTAGAAAAAAAAGTCTAATATTAACCTATTCTAACAGTCAACGAAGCGATGAAAATATAATTCATATGGAATTGCTTAAAAAAAGATATACATTCAATAAATATTATTATAACAAACAAATAGCTTTTATTCATACATACAGTAAGTATATGAAACATGGAACTATATTAACAGAAAAATCTAATAACAAAATAAAAAAAGTAAAGATCTAAACATTTAGCAGTAACAATGTGTAAATAAATATTTGAGCAAACAACAAGAAAATAAAGACAACAGTGATTGAAGAAAAATTAATTAGATAGGCCTACAGCTATTCTTAAACATTTCAAAAAAGTAAAAATGTAATGACTTATTTCATTTTATTGAAAACAATTTGATTGTTTTATTATTTTTTTAAGTCTTTAGCTATGGAATTTACAAACAATGAAGAACTATACATGGTTGATATGAACTTTTTGAGTAACAGAAATTGTAATTAGTGTGTACCACTTATAAAAATAGGTATTTTAATATAAATGTAATGAAACGTAGGTATTTTAAAACTGTAAAACAATGGAAGTTTATTAATTTAGGTGGTAACTATGCAGTTTTCCTTTAACTAAAAATAAAATGTACTGTTTAAAAGTTGTTATAATTTATTTACTTTATAAGAAGATATTGTTTCATATAACAGAAAACTCGTTTTTGCCGAAATACAGGAAATCACAATTTGTAATAAGAAATAGGAAAATGCATTTTTGATGCAGAGTGTTTGGAACAGTGATAATTAATTGCTGGTAGACTAAAATGTTATAAGTTATGTGTTGTTTGTGTTCCAACAATGACATGATTCGAACTAACAGGTGCTTATCGTAAACATAGTCTACTAACCCGCTTATAAAACAGACAGGTCTAAGCCTAGCTGTATTGTATGAAATCTCGTGTTCTATGTAAATGGTATATTGTTTTGTATATAAAAAATTACCCAATTGAAAAAAAGACTTTAAAT
This sequence comes from Stictocephala bisonia, assembly GCA_035578905.1. NCBI lineage: Eukaryota > Metazoa > Arthropoda > Insecta > Hemiptera > Membracidae > Stictocephala > Stictocephala bisonia. The sequence continues at coordinate 313,459 of JAQJVL010000304.1, forward strand.
TATTCTCAAAATCCAAAATCACCATAATATACTAGGTGTTCCTTTATAAAGTTTTACGTTGACTGACAATAATTTTCGGTGATTATTACAAAATGTTACTCAAGAAATTTGAATCCTTTTCAAAAACACGGGAATGTTTCCCGTTTAAAGAATGTTGTCAGCGTTATAGATCACTAGAGCCCACAGTTAATATAACACACTAAATAATTAAGTATAAAATTTGCTATTGAAAACAGTTCTTAGAGCAAACGTCAAGATTAGTGTTTGAAGAGAGTAATATTTATTCTTATTTTCAATTACTAAAGCGACAGCTTAACTCTTTAATTAGTACCCCAATAACTTCATTAATTGAAGAGCCATTCAGTATCTTGAATGACCCTACTTCATTCAATGTAAAGAAAAATTTTCAAGGCGATTTTTCTTGAAATAAACGTATTGAATTAGCACTCATTCATACAAATCACTGTCATAAAATTAAAATCCAACAATCACATTGTTGAGAATTTTCACACAATCAATTATATTTGGATTTACCAGTCTATAAGACGAATAAGCAAATGATTTATAATTTAGAACTGTAAGTTGTAATTCTTTTAGAAAAATCAGATGATTATTAATGATCGCTTTCTAATCAGTTCAACCTGTTCATTATGATCAATAATGCTAGTAACAGATTTAAGTTTCAATATCAATGAGACTCAGGTAATATAACACATTATTGTAAAATAAAAAGTTACGTTTATTGGACAACTTAAGATTTTATCAGCAGAGTAGCAATGGCCTAAAAATAATGCATAAATTTAAACGTTCTAGGAAATCAACTACTATTAATTTTCAACTTTAATCACCAATTCATGTGCTTACATGCCTGTGCGTAAAATGTATTCAACGAGGGAAGTATAGACCGTTAGCTCAGTTGGGGATTTGAACCTTGGACAATTCCCTGCGCAGTCCAAAGCCTTAGCCACTGAGCCACCACCCTGGGAACCTAATCCAGATTACCATTATATCTCTTTGATACTGTCAGACAGTTTTATACTATATTTTAAACTAAATTATTACTAATTTAGATTCAAAGGTATGTATCCATATTTGGTATTAAGTATTTGGTATGTATCCATAAAAGATTTACTAATAATAGTTGGAAATATAATTATCTAATAAATACATATAAGTAGGACATTGTTGTTACAATATTCAATGTTATTAACTATAATTTCATGTCTTTTTTATGCACCTATATATTTTAAATAATACACTTAACTTGAATTAGATTCAGTGAAATGAGCCAAAAAATAATAATTACAATTAATGATCTGTATCCATGGAAATCTGTATTGTAATACAACTCAAACGGGAAAGAAGTGACATTTTACATAAATTCCATATATTTAAATACCTTGCGTTTTCAATAAAGTGGGGATATAGCTGAGAGATCACAGAAATACCACGATTATATGATAACGTGACTCATTCCCCTATTTAGGAATATATAAATAAATAATAATTTATTTGTCTTAATAAATAATTTAAAAAATTCTCAGATACTCCAATAAAATGAATTATCTTTGTCTTACAATTCGCCTACAATTTTGGCATCTTCAGACGTCAGCAGTAGAATTTTATTGATTTATGAAGATTCCTACATAGTTTGGAAGCCTCGCAAATATAAATAATTTTATTGGATTATCTGATAATTTTTTTTAATTATTTACATTTTAAATAATTTCCATTAATGAACTTGGTCACTTTATTGAACCTAATATCCTAAATTATAGTATATATTCGTCACTTTATACCTACCCATTGTACATTAGTTTTAGAATTAGGACATTTTTCAATAGATACAAGTTCATAATATTAAATACAATCAATCAATTACGAAAATTAATCATGCTTAACTGTTTATTCTGTATATATATAATTATTTTCATACTGAGACTTTGTTATGAAGCTTGGAAAAGGAAATTTCCGAAAAGTATAAATCGTTTATGTTCACGAATACCATTACCTTATTGAAATAATATTTCTATAAGTTTTTTAACTCAGTTCTTAGGTGAGATTTTAGTTATCTCAAGAAAAGACGAAATTACTAATAAACAATATATTTTAGGCATCTAAACATATTAATAACTATATGGTTTAGTGAATTTACACATACTTGGAGAGAATGGTTTATAAGGCATTATTTACAAATGATTAGTAGTTCATGAATAAATACTTTTGAATATAAGTCTTCTTAGTTCAAATTTTACTAAACTATTAGGGTCAGTGCAGTAACTCACAAGTTAATTCACTGATACTAAGTCCTCAGACATTTCCCGGGTCATATTTTAGAAGAAAACTCCCTTGAAAAATTCTTTATACGAGTAGCCTTACAGATGAGAATAAAACTAAACATAACTGTAGACATCAAGATAAAGACACCCTAACCTAACCTAACCAAGAGTGGGGTTCCTTTTCTAAAAAGTACCCCATTTCCTTGCATCTAGATGTATATGCTGAAACTTAATTATTGATTTCAGGCTTAAACCTCCAAAAAATAACCTCAACATTTTACTTTTTTACTTGTAAACAAAATATACATTGGCCCTCTTGCTCACAAAAATATTTATTTCACGAACTTTGAAAGTACAAAAGTAACTTTTTCTATATCTAACACATGCACTCGTTACATCTGAGCTTCAGTTTGATCACTTAAAATTGTATTGGCCTACCAAACAATTTTAATATTGGGAAGTAATTACTATACTTTTCTTTTATAACTATGTATTTTATTTGTGTGTGTGTGTGTGTGTGTGTGTGTGTGTGTGTGTGTGTGTGTGTGTGTGTGTGTGTGTGTGTGTGTGTGTGTGTGTGTGTGTGTGTGTGTGTGTGTGTGTGTGTGTGTGTGTGTGTGTGTGTGTGTGTGTGTGTGTGTGTGTGTGTGTGTGTGTGTGTGTGTGTGTGTGTGTGTGTGTGTGTGTGTGTGTGTGTGTGTGTGTGTGTGTGTGTGTGTGTGTGTGTGTGTGTGTGTGTGTGTGTGTGTGTGTGTGTGTGTGTGTGTGTGTGTGTGTGTGTGTGTGTGTGTGTGTGTGTGTGTGTGTGTGTGTGTGTGTGTGTGTGTGTGTGTGTGTGTGTGTGTGTGTGTGTGTGTGTGTGTGTGTGTGTGTGTGTGTGTGTGTGTGTGTGTGTGTGTGTGTGTGTGTGTGTGTGTGTGTGTGTGTGTGTGTGTGTGTGTGTGTGTGTGTGTGTGTGTGTGTGTGTGTGTGTGTGTGTGTGTGTGTGTGTGTGTGTGTGTGTGTGTGTGTGTGTGTGTGTGTGTGTGTGTGTGTGTGTGTGTGTGTGTGTGTGTGTGTGTGTGTGTGTGTGTGTGTGTGTGTGTGTGTGTGTGTGTGTGTGTGTGTGTGTGTGTGTGTGTGTGTGTGTGTGTGTGTGTGTGTGTGTGTGTGTGTGTGTGTGTGTGTGTGTGTGTGTGTGTGTGTGTGTGTGTGTGTGTGTGTGTGTGTGTGTGTGTGTGTGTGTGTGTGTGTGTGTGTGTGTGTGTGTGTGTGTGTGTGTGTGTGTGTGTGTGTGTGTGTGTGTGTGTGTGTGTGTGTGTGTGTGTGTGTGTGTGTGTGTTTTACCATAACAGTACTAAAACAACATAGTTGTGGAAGTATGGAAACTTTAAGTATTTTGTTTTAGGGATGTCTTGTTGACCGTGTATTATATCAACATCCCAGCTACTAGTCCAGAAATGTTATTCATGTTGAAGATATGTCTATTTTATAAGTACAAGTACTTATACTTACTGAAACAATGCTTCTAAGTAATCCTTCAGTACTCAATGATTTTTTGAGGACCTGTGAGCTAAATCCAGACCATCAACAACAGAAGCGACATGTTTCTACCTAAGTAACAGATTAGCTGATAAGAAAGTAAAAATAATGAGAAGTGGTTTAAGCTTCATCATAATGAACTGTTTGGCTGGTATTAGTATCATACCTATTGTTTACGTTCTCACTAATAGTAGGTTCTCTTCAAAGAGTGATCTTTAAAATTCTGCTGCAGTCTTACATATCTTCCTCATTCTCAAAATCTTCTTGCAAATACAAGTAGATTTCAATCCTAAATAAGCTAGATTTTACTTGACTAATATATATAATCTCCTTGTAAGTAGGTCTATTATTGCCACCAACAGCTCATTTCAAGTGGTATTCATATTTAACTGGTATGGACGGACAAATAATATTTCTAAAATTTAGCGAAAATCTATCTGAGCCACTTTCCTATCAAAAACCTACATTTTTATATAATAAAAGACGATTTTAAAGATTACCTTTAAAAGGCTTAAAAGGCTTTAAAGGTTTAAAGGATAGTAAACTCAATACTAAGCAAATAGTAATTAGGGGTGGTTACTAACTATGCCTTCAAAGTATATTAAAATTAAATTAAATCAAATCATTTTAAATCAATCCAAGAACTTGTAATGTATTCAATGATCAAATAGATTTATATTGTCAATCCATAGAATCAGATGAGTAGAATGGATATCCTTTACAGGTAGTGGGCCTTGCTGAGTCGTTGTTGGATTGCGGTAGGCTGATATAATTTACTGGACTCATGTGACTACGGAGAACCTATTCAAACAATGTATTACCCGTTACAGAGTACCTCTGTGATAATTCAGGGAGGAATTAATGAGTATTCGCAAAATTAATTAAGCAGCTATGAGGTGGCTAGTTAAGTTGGATATGACGAAAGATCATTTCAACATTTTGTTATTTACTATCCTTTGAATTTTATTGTTTTTGTATGTCCAAATGTAAAGTGAATTTATGGTAGTTGATGTTCTAAAGGGTGTTGGTGTCTACAAATCTCCCATACGATTCATATATGAACTAAAACAGACATCACAAGATAATAAGCTATAATTTATATAGATTATAGGTATTGGCAAATTGCATTCATCTAATTTGCGAAGTTATTGAACATTCTGTTTGTATATTACATAATATGTACGAAAACTAAATGTATAGCCAATAAAAAACTAATAAGGAATAATATATTAGTTTCAATGCCTAAGTTTATTGCTAGGAAATATAATTATTATTATATGTGTTAGATAAAAAAGTAAACAAACAATAACTGGTATTTTACAAAAATCCTGTTTGTAAAAGTGCTGTCAGACAATGTTAATAGAACTAACCCTACATTTATTCACTTAAACAGCTGAGTTCTTGGAGTAAAGTGTGCTGTAGAACCCCCAAGTGGTGTTGGAAGTCATTAGCTAATGAACGGCGAGACTCGTCAACCAGGTATGGCGTCATTAAGAGACCAGACCATATTATTCTCCTCCTAATATTACAAAAAAGCTTTACAGCACAATTACTTATAAAATATTTAGGGTACTTTAAACTAATAAGCCTATATTACCTAGGGATATAAATAAAAAAAGATTCACAGAATAAAAATATGAAACAATACTTATGCTGTAGTACTTCTTTCTAAAAAAAAAGCGATATATTATAAATTAGTTAACGTTTGGTTTAAACTTAATTGGGAAGAAACAATTTTAATTATTGGTAGCTATAACCTGAAAATTTTACATTTTATTTTATTATTAAATGATAAAAAGCATGAAATAATGAAAATTTGCTTATTACCCAATGTTATTTTAAGAAAATAGGTTTTAACGGTAATTCTTAATCTAGTCACTATGTGGAATCCATGGCCCTTGTATGGTTAGAATGTATATATGATGTATACCTTGATTCCTAAATTATAATTATATAACTAATAGATTTCCTGAATGGTTTTCATTAATGAATAAATAAAAGTCGGTTATTATATTTTAGTAGTATTTACTAATGCAAGTATAAGATTTGGTAGCTGATTACATTTAACTTGTTAATGGCTTTCGGCTCAATCAATTATATAACAAATTATCCCAGTGATACGTTTATTTTACAACATATACGAAAATTATAGCTTCCAATTCTTTTACACGTAATTTTTTTGCAATTTCAATCACCTTCAATTTTCAACCAATTAAACTCAGTAATTTTGTAAAAACGCTTTGTAAGTAGCTTTTTATAAATATTGCTATAGAGCTATATGAGGATTCTAATCAAAAAAACTTTTTTAAGGCTCTTACATCTTGTTATGTACAATGTACAATCAATCTCTTTGTAAAGGGATTCAGCTTAATTAGGCTTTGTACCTAGCTTCATATACACTGTGCTGTAAATTGCTATCACTCGATAATTTTGTAAAGGGGTTTATATCCATAATACTTTGTAAACACAAAAGAGGGCTTTACAAAGTTACCACTCAATAGTTTTGCATACGTGATTCATAAACAATAACCTTTCTAAACTTGCATGCTTTGGATTAAAACTCAACAGTTCCAAATTTAGAATATTTTATTGCATACAAGACAATTACAAAAATTGTATCTCAATAGTCAATGTCACTTTAAGTACATTATAATGGTAAGCCATCAGTCACTTTCAATTAAGCTACTTGCTAAACCTCTAATCTAATAATAGTCAGTACTAAATTAATCTAAACAAGATTTGTTTAAAAACCTAAATTCACTATATCTTTCTAGTTTCTCCATCTTTTGTATTTCAGTCACACTGCCACTTATATGAAACAGCGTTATATAACACCAACCATAATCATTCTTCAAATAATTTTAAAATAAAATTCAATGGGCAATGTATGTACTTAAGTTTAAGGGTTCACTGCAGGTACATATTTTAACTAAGACTATGAGAAATCAAAAACTCTTTGATTTAAATTCGTTGACCTTGCTAAATTAACCTATAGGGGCCTTACTAAACTTACTTAAAGGATTAACAATATATTAAAACTATTTCAACTACGTTGTGCAACTCAAATAAAATGATTGAGTCACACTGTGGAGATGACTCATTCATTATGTAAGTCTTTACTTAGACAACAACTGGGTTATATTGTAATTGGTAATTCACTGGCAGAAATTGGTTTCCTTTCGTAAACAATTGACCCCCTAAATCAACAAACATTGAGATTTTCACCTCTATTGAGCAAACTTGAATGTCATTTAGGTTATTTACTAATTACTAAGAAACGTCTGTTTACTCATACAGTATATATTTTTGAGAAACTAATCAAATATATGAACTATATAGTTAAACAAATCTAAAAAAGTAATTTTATTTTACTTTTTATAAAATATTAATTACGTTGCCTTCACCTACGATGCAGATTTGTATATGACGTTTAAAACTCAATGTACGTAATAGTATGTGAAAATGTCAAGGTACTAAATAAACTGTTGGAAAGCTCGTAAAAATATTCATAAATATATAATTATGTTACTATAATACGCTATATTGTAGGTATCTTATTAGAGAGAGTAATTAGTTTTCCGTAATCTTCTCTACCTACGGTTCTATAAACTCTCTAACAATAAAAATATACCCAAGCAATAAAATTAGGAATTCACAATTTAAAAACATTAAATACTGCACTTTGAAAACATTTTGATACTGAGAATATTTAATAATACCTTTTTAATAAAAATTACAAAGATAATCTAAACAAATGTCTTAAATCAAATAAAATTTAAAAAATCCTTGGTTTTTTACAGCATAATGTACCCTGTGTAATAGCGTCATTAATTTACAGTTTAATATAAAACCCTTCAAAAAAAAAATGCTATTAAAAACCACTAATGATGGCACTTCAAATATTCGTGTACACTGTACAAGATATGAGACAAAAGGTTAGTTTTGGATTTTCCCCGCTCACGCCACTTTCACATTTTATTGAGTTTGGCAGTTCGTTGAAGAGTCTAGGGCCGACAAACTGTAAATGTTTCTAGAAAAGAAAAAGAAAAATGCAGTTTTGTGAGGAGGAAGACTAAGGTTATTGTTCGGACGAAGATTATACTCGTGTTTTGGGAAATCTGTCAGAAAATTGTGGCTATTTTTATTGACGTACAAGAGAACACGGTGGCTGAAGACTCACGGAAAGGTTAGTAAATTGTATTCTTTGAAGAATTGTCATCAAGAAAAAGAATTTCGTTTTGTAAACATTGTTCTTAATGCCTTTCTTGAAGTTTAAATATAAATTTGGTCTTTGCGCATTCATGACCCCAAATTTCAATGGCATACTGTACAAGTTTATAAATTAAACCATAATATGCACACAGTAATACCTCTTTGTTCATGAACGTGGCTAGATTTCTGAATGCGAAAATACCAGAACCTTATGTTTTACAGTCTGAGGAAATGTGTGTTTCAAAATGTAAATGTTTTGTTGTCTCACTAAAAATTACTTCTTGTTCGTTCAATAAAAATGATAAATGTTCTTTTACGGGAGAACTCCTAATCGAAAACTTAATTACTTGAGTTTTACCGTCAATAACTTGCTAAACCGTCAATATTGCTGAAATGTGTAACCAATAAATGGTTTTATATCAGCTGTAACTGGTCCACCTAATTGACGATTAAATTAATTAAATGTAATAAAGTACTAATTATTTTAATAAGGAAATGAATGCATTAATTAAAACAAATTAATAGTTCGGTAATTATAACAAATTAATAGCCAACAAATATAGAGAACTGGGTAGGCAGATTTATTCCATGGCAGTCTTCCGAGACGCCACAGTAAACAACATTCCAAACATTGCATTGGAGACAGCTATCGTTTTGCGTCTGGGAGTCAATATATCACAAAGGGACAGTCGAGCCCAAGATAAATAAAAGATATTGTTATTTGACAAAAGGACCACTAGAGGCAGCACTAATCAAGAGCACATGGACAGACCGGAAGTCTTACCCTGAACCCAGAGGCCTAGTTTCTAACGGACTGGCAAGGGACGCCAGCCAGCCTCTTTCATTTCAAGTCAGTCTAATGTAGAGTGCACACACGGTTTGTCACCGCGGGTGGTCAAAGTGACCTCGAACCCGAGAAATCGGTATGAAATGTATTTATCGAATATGATTTAAATAACATTTTAAAGTCAATATTAAGATTTAAAGTCAACAGTTATACTATGTACAAGTTAGAATCGTCTTTATGTAATTTAAATTGAAACTCAATACCACGTGGAACTTCAACATCAGATGAAAAAATTGAAGATAAATTTTAGTTTGTAAATTAGTTTAATCATGTTTCTAGAAATCAGTAAAAAGTAATTAAATTCATTTGTTTGTGCCATTAATATTCATATATATATAAATTAAATATATAATAAATTAGCTTTTTCAATCTAGAGTCTTATTTATTGTAATTTACAGCCTCACCAATTTACTCATAAAAATAAAACGACCCTGAGATATCTAAATAAATTTAATTTGAGTAAGAATAACTAATTAATAAAAAACTTACTCTAATGTAACTCATCAAGTAGGAGAGAGGTTACACAGCACAAAGACTAAAATGATACATTTAAGCTACTGGTATAATTTAATTTCAATGACTGAATTGGTATGGGTGTTTCTAATAACACCGACCAATTGTATGGTTTTCATTTGACAATCTATAAGCATTTTTAATTAACTATGAAATAACCTTTGAATTTTAGGTTAGTTTAAGGGTTGTATTGAATTTTTAATAAATAAGAATTAATGGTGTCAAATTTAAAATACACCCACCAATAATACACAAATAATAATTCCATATTCTCATAACTTATTCCCTTCTTTTTTTATCAGACATATCAATCATTTAATGTGCGAAATAATATTTAATCATTTTTATATTAACTGGAAAATTTAACAAGCTGTATTTACTTTGAAAGTTAAATAACTGCTTGTTACATTAAGAACGGTGCATGTTGTAATAAAATACTGTCAACAAATTAAAACAGCTAAACGTATTCCAAAGAGGTTTTATATGGGATCAAAAGTGGCCTGCTTTCTTTATATAGCTCCAGTTAAATATAACTTCCCTACAAATCTGTGTGTATGAGGCTGGCCAGCCTTTTGGGTTATGTATTTAGTAAATAAGATTTAAAGAAAATAGTGAGTTTAAACACCCTTATAAGTAAATATGCTCTTAACAAGTCAATTTATTTTTCCATTTCATAGAACATGCACGTTTATTGCTTTGAAGTACGAGAATTATTATTTTGAAGTGTTAAATTCGAATTTAAATATCATATAGTAATTAATTGTCATAGGATATCGTTATTAAATTACGAAATTTATATCTCAAAGATAAACTAACGTTTCTCAACTTGATCAAATCAAACATATAAGTTTTCAACTTACTACAGTTACATTGTTTGTAATTCATTCAGTTGTCACATAATAATTCTGATAATATATTTAATTCATAATCAAAAATATGTTTCCTTGTTTTTTCTGAATATCCTTATTTTATATCATACTATGTAATGTATAATTAATTTCATTCGATTCAACTTCAAGATATCGTTTTTAATAATGTACAAATGTTTCTTTTATAATTAATAAATCCTTCCCTTACTCTATTTTAACATTAAAATAAAATTAAAATCTTATTAGATTTATATTAATACCATCCCCACACTATCATGTTACCATATGTAATTAATTAAATATGTTTACTTCAAGAAATGATAATTATTTATTTAAAAAAATCATATTATATGCATATTTTAATAAACTAGTCATAACATAATTGAATGTTAATTTGAAATTACTCAATCATTTATTTGAACCAAATTATACATATTTTTACCATAAAAATCCTCAAAACTTATCCAACACTATTTTGTTTTTATATATGAGTGTTCACCTCAATAAATTATATGTACTGGCCATCAAGTGAAAGCATATGTGCTGTAAAAGTGATTGTTGCAATGCCAGCGGCCTTTTCTCTTCCTTCTTCTTCAAGCTTGGCAGTGGAAGCATCTCAACTTTTAAAGCAGTCAAAATTATTTAAATTTAATTTAATTTTCAATGAACTTTCAGTGAAGTGTAATTAAACAAAACATTAAAACCATCAGTAGTAAGGTAAACATCAGTAATATTTAACATCAAGAAAGAAGATTTATTGAAATTCGGAGAGATCTGGCCATAGTAAATTCATCATTCTGGACCTCGCTACCTATCATCAAAAACGTTACTTCCAACTCACATTATACATATTCTTCTTTCTTATTTTCAATAATTCAAATATTTTTCTACACAATTTATTTCTTTTCTAAATTGAATGACCTATTTAAAAAAAAAATGTTCACTCAAAATCAATTAGCCTACTTGAACCATCAATTAAATCCAGCTAGCACGATACCCCACCCAGAAAGGTTGTATCTACAAATTTAGAATAAATTAACTCAATATATTCTAATATATACTTAATAAAATCTTCTCATCTCTTTGAATTGATCTTACATTTATTTATAGCCTTAAGTAGAAGTAATATTTCTTTAAAAAAGTATCATATCAACACAATAATATTTTAATCTAATACAATTTATATATTATAAAAATGGAGATTGCAATAATTGTACTTGTTAAAATCTACTTATAGTTTAATTTTCTTTTGTCTCTTGGTTTTTACGAATTCGCAATAAAATGTTTTCAAAGGAAAGAGTATTGAAATAAATCAAAATAAAATTGAAGAGTAGCGTGCCTTGTTAAATCCGTATACAAAATCTAAGGGTTTCATTATTGTCGAAATGAAAACATTATTGTTGATGAATTAACTTTGTCCATTTTTCAACTGGCTATTATTAAAAACCCTTTACAAGCAATAATCTGACTTAGTTAGTAAAAGAGACGTAATTTACTATACGCAATCTTCACAGTCACTAACTTACATTTGATCAAATGTTGACGATTAACATCCCGTAAATAAATCAACGATGGCTTCTAAAGGGCGCGAGGTGTTGCCTGGGGATATTTATACACAACTAGGAGTTTGAGAACCACAGGCATGTGTTATATTTTGTTATTTACCTTTGGGAGAACTTATTTTAGGAATATATTTATAGTATTATTGAGAGGCATATTTCTATTGCATACCTAATTCTACTCATTTTTCTTAGTCTTGACAAACATAGACTGATTATATTTAAAACTGTCTTTTATTTTTGGTTTTTAACTGTTTTTAACTCTCTGTTTCTTTCTGAACATTTTGGTATATAAAAAATGTATGTACGGTATTGGGAACATATTTAAAAAAATGTTGAAACGTCCTTTGGCACCCACTAAAAACCATACTTTTCTAGCTACCTGCTAGAATAGATCATCGTATAGCATATAAGACTCATAAACTAATGTTTTTACATTTTGTTGCCTTGGTAACACTGTTTATATTTCTACTGTTCTCTGTGTTGTTGACAGCTGTCATTCTCAGTTGAGGTTATGCCTTTTATATTGTTTGTTTACTTACTTACAGTTTCTGTGAAAAGTGTTAGTTCATTGTGTTTTGAAGAACATTTGAGTGTAAACAGTGCTAATATTAGTTATTTTCAAAAATGCCTAGATCAAGTATTCCTAGAGTTTTTAAAAAACGCAAAAACATTGGTAAACCTAAATCAGAAGGAACAAATAGTCCTATTGCAAGTGAACCTACTCATAGGCCTATGCTGACACCAGACCAAGATCAACCCCTTTTGCCTGGGTCCACTATTGACATCAAAAGCTCATCACATATAAAGCTCATACCAAATTTAGACAAATATGATTCCTTTTCAAGGTCTGATTGTACAAATCTTATTATAAGCAGTAATGTACTTAAAAAAATACTATCTGAAGTTGCCGTGTGTCGGGACTGCGGTTCCGATCTTTCCCTCCGCGTAGGTAAACATGTAGGCCTAGCAGCAGAAATAATGTTTGAATGTGAGGGTTGTGATAGAAGAAATAAGTATTTTACTTCATCTAAAGTAAGCCTAGTGAAAGAAGATGGGAAAAAATGTGAAGTCTATGATGTAAATGTAAGGTATGTGTACGGCATGCGTTGTATCGGGAAAGGACAAACTGGTGGCAAGATTCTGGCTGCAGTAATGAACTTACCTTCACCCCCTACACGGTTTATAAAATACAACAAAATTATTGGAAAATATGTAAAAGATGTATGTTCACAGTCAATGTCATCAGCTCTAGAAGAAGCTGTGAAAATAAATGAGGACTCCAGAGACATAAGTATTGCCCTGGATGGTACTTGGCAAAAGCGAGGCCACACCTCGCTGAATGGCGTGGTCTCAGCTACAAGTTTCGACACAGGCAAGGTCGTAGATGTGTCCATCAAATCTAAATTTTGTAGATGTGAACAAAAAGATGAGGGCATTCATTTGCCTACTTGTATTGCCAATTATCAGGGAGTGAGTGGTGGAATGGAAATAGAAGGTGTGATGGAAATCTTTCAACGATCACTTGAAAAAAATGTTCGGTATGCTTACTACTTGGGGGATGGTGACTCCAAAGCATTCAAGAATGTAGAAGACAGGAAAATATATGGTGAAGACTTTGTAATTAAAAAGTTAGAATGTATCGGCCATATTCAAAAAAGAATGGGATCACGGTTGAGGGCATTGAAGCAGAAAAGCAAGGGAAAGAAGTTAGCAGATGAAAAGTCTATGTTCGGAAAAGGTAGGCTAAGTGATGCAGCCATACAAAAAATTCAAAACTATTATGGTGTAGCAATTAGGCGCAATACCTCTAACTTAGAGTCTATGAAAAAAGAAGTTTGGGCTGAATATTTTCACATTTGCTCGAGCAATGAAAACCCGCAGCACGGTCTCTGCCCTAAGGGTGAGACAAGTTGGTGTAAGTACCAAAGGGCAATGGCTGAAAACCTTACTTATGACCACACCAAGCATTTTCATTTGCCAGAAATTATAATGAAACAAATTAAGCCTACTTTTAGGGACCTAGCCAACCCTGACTTGTTGAGAAAATGTTTGCACGGTAAAACGCAGAACCCGAACGAGTCGCTAAACAGCGTAATCTGGGGTCGTCTGCCAAAAATAAATTTTGTTGGCCTCAATACCCTTTGTTTAGGTGTATATGATGCTGTAGCATCCTTCAATGAAGGTAATATTGCCAAGTGTCAAGTGTTGAAGAGTTTGGGAATTGAACCAGGACTAAACTGTGCGTCGGTGATGAAAGATCTGGACATCGCTCGCATTCAAAAAGGTGATCGAGAAGCTGCTGAAATCCAGAAGAAAGCTAGACAAAGCAAGAGACTCTTGAAAAGGAAGCTGGAGGATGATATGGAGGAGGATGATTGTGTAGCAGGTCCCTCTTATGCTGCTGGCATGTATTAGAAGGTAAATAAAACTTTTAAAGCCGTTTTTCCGAAAACTATATTTTTTATTATAAAATGTACCTTTTCTCAGGAACTATTTGACATAGGCCAACCAAATTTTTGTCTCTTATTTATTACATGCATGTACACACTTTGACGAAGAGCTTTTTCCAATGACTTTCTTTGAATAATAAAAAAAAATATATTATGACCATAAAAAAAGAATTTTTTTAAAGATTTTCTAAAAAGATTTTCATTTTTTTCTGTGTGTTTTTTTTTTACAATTCTCGTCGTTAAAGTGTGTAGAAAGGGTGTAAAAACAAGCCTGAAAAATTTAACTCCAATATCTTAAGTAGATTTCTAGAAAAGGAACAACAAAGTTGTTAAATTTAACATGGGCGGGATAGGGAGTACCGAACCCCCTTTTATAAAAGAGAAGATTTTAAGCCATAAGAATGTGTCTATATAAGAGGACAGTTCTCAAGTAAGATGCAATAATTTATATTTCACAATCACTCTGAGGGTCATAGTGTTTGACTAGTTTATTAAAATGTAAATATAATATGATTTCTTGAAGTAGACATATTTAATTAATAACATATGGTGACTTGATAGTATGCGGAAGGTATTAATAAAAATCTAATATGATTTAATTTTTTTTCAAATGTTAAAATTGAGTAAGGGAAGTATTTATTCATTATGAAAGAAACATTTGGACATTATTAAACACTTGATATGTGAAGTTGAATCGAATAAAATTAATTATACATTACATAATATGACATAAAAATAAGCATATTCATAAAAGCAAGGAAACATATTTTTGATTTTGAATTAAATATATTAACAAAATTGTTATGTGACAATCGAATTTAAAACTTATATGTCCGATTTGATCAAGTTGAGAATCATTAGTTTATCTTTGAGATATAAATCTCGTAATTGTATAACTATCTTATGACAAATAATGATTATATGATTTTTAAATTCAAATCTAACTATTCAAAATCATAATACTTCAAAGCAATAAACGTGCATGTTCCATGAAATGGAAAAATAAATTGACTTATTAAGGGCATATTTCCTTATAAGGGTGTTTAAAGTCATTAGAAAATAAATTTAATGAAATAATAATTCCAATTTTAATATATTTTTTATATATAACAAAAACAAAACTTATTTTATACCTTTATCATCACATTTTCTTTATGAAAACCTATATTCTTTTAGTAAAAATGCCTTTGTTTAATCTGCCGTAAATTTAAGAAAGATATTCACACTGTTAAAACATAAGCATTATCACACACTATATGTTTTTCCCATTAATAGTATTATGTTGAAGGTTATATTAATGATATTTTATATATTTATAACATAACTAACTTTAGACTGAAATTCCAATAGTTCACATCATATAAGAAAATTATAAACCATGTGTACAGAATTATTTATGCCTAAACAAAAATTCAAATGTACCTCCAACTTTGACAGCAACATAGTACCAAACGTAATATCGATAACAAGTAAGAAGGAGGTGAACAAGAATTGATTTGTCACCCGATAAAAGTTTATAAATTGTAGTACAAACTTTACTGTATTATTTCTAGTCAATAATTGCTAAATTATATGTGTGGACAAAAGTAGTAAATTAGTAAGTATACATACAAACGTTCTGGTTCATTTGCCATCGCAAGTGCTAAGCATAACAACAATCCTTAAACATAACATAAAACTTATAAAATCAGTAATTGAAAACTAGTTCCTCTCAATTGTGAATGTTTTTGCTAAAGGAAACAGATTTAAATAACTTAACATTTAGTTAGTAGTTCCTTGTGTTTTTTTTTCTTTTTCTATCCAGTATTTACGCACTGTTATCTTAAATAAAATACGAAAAACTTCAGTTCAATCTACAGTATACTATTTTAACAAAATATATATTTACTTTGTATAAACGTTAATTTTTCCCATAAAATACAAAAACAATTTTTTACAACTCGTAGAACGTTATACTTCTTTAGTTATGTGTAATAACTTGTTACGTATTTTCCTATTTAAATTTTTTAATGCTGAAGACAAACCTAAAAATTTGGTTTATAAGATAATATTTTTTTTTTTTAATATTGTTATTTTTTATGACAAATCACGCGATTAGCTGTTTTTATGACTTTCCACTATTTATTATTAGTTCACAATAATAACGATATGTTAATACAAGTGACACGTTATTTATAGAAGTCACAAACACGTAGTTTTTAGTATGAGTAATGGTTTTAGTCATATTTGTTTCCAATAATATATATTAAATAAAACAATTTTTATCCAAACATAATTTTATAAAGTTTTTAGAAGGGTTGATTTTGGGAATTATTCACTACTGAAACTACTGAAAAACATGTACTCTTAAAATGTAAGTAAAATCGGTCTTGTTTATTGGTGTCGAACGTTGCTTTTCAAAGGCACCAACCAAATACAGAAAGCAGTGTATGAATTCAATTGACGTGCAGGCCTCGTTTACTCCAGTTAATACCTGCAGCTGTTTATTCACTTATACGAACGATGAATAGAATAGAGGTACTTGAATGAAAATATGATGAATGGTAAATAATGCTGCAGCTTTTTGATTAGGATTAAAGTGATCGAAGAGATTTTGTAGTTTAAATATTCTTAATTACAAATGAGTTATCAATTAACTCAAATTTATCGTTATCAGTGTTTCAATCCAATACATGATAAAGTACAAATTTAATGGAAATGTACTATATATCAAAACACAAATTTTACTATGGACTGTCCAATCTTTTATAATGAAGTTAAAAACTGATAAAATTGAAAATTGAATAATATATACATGTATATTTTTATTAAATTAGAGAACATGAAATGCTTGTTAAAGACTGCGAACCAATTAGTAGCTTTGGCTCATGATTATACGTCCCCTTACTAAAGCAGATCATCTTCCACTACAAACATGGTCAATAATAAACAATGTATTTACTATCTATGATTATTTTAAAATGTTTGTGAGAATTTTTTATCAGGTAATTCATATAATTTCCACTGTATTTGATACATGGGTTGGTTATTTCATAAAATTCAGTAATACTAATAATTAACAGTTATAAAAAGCACATTAATCTACTTGTATACATTATAATTATAAGTAACTTTATAATAATATATAATCATTCTCCAGCATTCATGAGATCACAATATTTCACTTTAAAATATCCTGCCTGCAAAGTTTTTACCTTTGTTCTAATGCACTGAAACACAAATGTTTAAGTAATCTCTACTGTTTTATGGGTACATTTATCTACATTTTAAATAATAAATTTGTTCTTGTATGTGCCCTACAAATCTTTAACGTAGGTGTGTAAAAACTTTATTAAAATGTAATAGTGTGTAATATAAAATCTTATTATAATTTATTACATAAAATTAAATACAAACGTATTTGTATAAATAATTGGCTTTAATGTAATGAGATATATGTGCCAAAAGTATAAATAATTAAACAGCAATATACACGTATATTAAAGCTATTCGCAATATCAGCTGCAGGTTCTGCACTGCTTTCCTGTTTTATTACGAGTAAAACAATATTCCTTTGGCATTATATTGCCTTGCATTGTTTTAATATTCCAGTTAAAATTTAATTAAAAATGCTATCTTAGTCTAGTTTTTACTTCTAAGATTTTCAATACATTTAAAGCTATTGCACATTTTTTCTTTATGAAATAGCCATAATTTTAAATACATCTTTTAGTTGTTCTAATTGGTAAAAGATTTTTTTTATTGAATTGTTAGTAAACTAAATTTACAAAGATTAAATCTTGAACTATTTATCTATTATTATGCTTTTCTTAGAGTTGTAGGCAAACACTTTGAACAATATGTTGTTCATAATGTTTCATAAAGTAATAATAAAAGGTTAATTTTCATAGTACTGTTTATTACTATAATAAAAACTAAGGGAATAAATTGTTGCTAAGAAATTTTTAAAATCATAGGGATTGCTATATTTACAATTCAAAGAATGCCTTAAAAGGCCCATTTGTTAAGGGCCACTAAGCCAGTTCGTGATATCGTGCTATTACAAGAAGACTGCCAACCTCGATATTTGTGGCAGTAGGTACGAATAACTGAAAGAAACATTGCCATTGATGGCAAGGTGCGAACCCTCATCCATCAGATCACCAACGGAACTAAGATTTGTCGACCTATCCAGCTGGTCTTTCCTCTCGATCAACAAGGGTGAGAAGAATGTTGTGAATTAAAATATAATAAGTACAGCTGTATGTTGATTTCTCTATGAAATTTTTTTATAACCTTAGTTTGCATTTTTTTTTAACGAAGAACATATGTTCAATAGTATTTAATTAAACTGCCTAATTTATCCGAACACTAGTTGATGCTCCTTTAGTTGTCAGACTTTAATCACGTAACGTAGCACGCAGGGTGGTCAAAGACACTTACATAGTATCAAAATGTACAAGGTTTTACAATATAATGAAACTAAGAAATCAGATTTAAATAATAAAGAAAGGAAGCTGATTGATTTTAACAGATGAGGTCGAGGTTGAAAAGCCCTCTCTAGCACTTAACCTGGGAACAAACGGCTTAGAGGTGACTTCCGGACCGCTACCAGTGACCAGGATGGTAGTTATGTACAATGACGGTAGCGCTCCATTGCCTAACGCCGTTATATTGTGTTAATGTCGGAACCCTCCGGTCAAGGCCAGTGGAATACCCTGCACTATAATAATTTCCATTAATTATGATTTATATATCTCATAAACCTGATGTATAGTCCTCGGAAACTCCATTTTAGTATACAGAAATCTCACATTGATCTTTTAAGGGTGACTCACAAAGTTTCAACAATAAGGCCGTAAAATGAATTAATTGTTCACAACATTATGTGATAATAATATGTTATGCCCAAGTAATTTTTTGGAATTTTTTTTAGGTTTATGGGCATATAACGGTCTTTGGCCAGCTAGGACACCTAAGGCACATTGGTAGACTTTCGGGTTCTCTCTTTGTACCTTCGTTCTCAGTGCACCATGCCACCACCAACTGTTTAAAAAGTAGAGTTTTCTCATTGTGCCCACAACAATTGAAACTATATATTGACACTAATTTGGCCAAACAATACGTCTATTATGAGGAAGCATCATTAAAAATGTTGTGCATTAAGTGTATTTCTTTTTATTGTTGTACATTAGGTTTACTATAATTTTGGGAAAACTACATTCCATACGTTCGAACATTAATTACTCTTTACATTACCAGCTGTTTTTTAACATAGCTTATAAAGAAAGGTTCGATATTTCCCATCAATATATTAACTAGACCGTAATGATCTTGACATTTAAGTGTCCGTTGAGCTCTAAGTGGTAAAGGAAGTCAATAGTTAATGAGTGGCAGAGCTCGTTGACCTGTTGTGTCAAATACCACATCATGAACTCAGAACTATTTATTCGCTCAGACAGCCAGGTTGTTGACATCAAGTTTCCCGTTAAGTTCCAAGTGGTCAAGGAATTCATTAGCTAATGAGTGTCAGTGCTCGTCAACCTTCTATGTCAAATAATACACATGCTTTATTATACACAGAAAAGTGTGAACAATAGATCTATCCTGTATTTGAGTTAATTTATATCATTGTTATATAGTTCATTACTTACAAAACCTACATCCAATTACCATAACCAAATAATACATATATTTATAAAAGTGTTCAAATTTGTGAGGTGGAAAGGGTTTGGATTGATTATTGAATGAGTTACATTAATACATGTTGTACCACAAATCAAGGAAGCTTACTTGTAAACTTATATTGTAGCCTTTAGAAAACTTTCAATTACATCAATAATAGTTACAATACATTGATTATTGTTAAAAATATGTAATATTAATATCAAAAATGTTCTCTCAAGGGCTTTTTGCTGTTCAAAATGTATACGTAAACAGTTGACTTATGAGTTAATTTGTTTTACCATAATTCAATGAAAAACTTTCTTTAAAATATTTGGTATAAAATCAATGCTGTACAAAATAATCACACTTTAATGGTTAAAGTTTTGAAAAAAAAAAAATACTTTCCTTCTATTTAAACATGTTTTTCTAAAATATATATATATATATTTTTATTTGTAGCTCAAAGTAATAGAGTTAAATTTTTTGAACTGATACAACTTCCAAACTAGGACTGTTCAAAACTTTAAAAGAAAAGTTAATGGATTATTTTAACAGATGAATTTAGGGCTAAGAGGCTGTCTGTATTACTGAACCTAGGGACCAATCGCCTTTAAGAGTGACTTCCGAACCACCACCTGTAACCGGGCAGGCAGGCTGCGTGCAAAGACGGTATCGCTCGGACGGTCGGTCACCCATCCAAGCGGCAGCCACTTTCAATATTTCTCAATTCTGCTATAACTTCGGAAATCTCTGGTCAAGACAACTGTATATGTCAATATACACAACATTTTATAATGCTGAGTTAATTTACATTTAATAATCACAAACGTTATAAGGCTTAGCGCGTTTTATATAATATAAATCATAGCATGTAATAGATATAAAAGGATGCATATATACATTTACTTAATTATTTACTACTGGTAAGATAAATAAATCTTATTGTTTTTTTTTCGTTACATCTCTTTTTATAGTCTATAAATTGTTACGAGTCAATTATGTTTGCTGCTTTATTATTTTATAATACTATACTTTAATTAATCTATATTTGTAACTGCTCGTTAATTGGCATTCAATAATATAGTTCCTACTAATTTATTATTGGTATAATATTAAAATATTCAACACATTTTAATTTTCAAAAACAATTAATACGAATTTATTAGGCTAATAATAATAAACATAAAGAAAGATATACAATTAAAAAGATAAGATGTGCAAATACAGCACTGACTTTGAAGCAACATACTTAAACTGAACATGTTTCTTAATGATTAATATATTTTACCAAAGCTGTTCTTAACGTTGGACTTCAAAAATATTTTGTAGAGTTCGTGATTTTCACAGTACAATAAGTAATTGATGTTTTTCTAAAACGTATGTCAAAGGAGAATTGGATTAACCTTTATATTTTATATATACTCAATCAAAATTAGACTGCAAGGACAGTAATATCTTTAGTCTCGTCTTGCTTTTGAAAATATTTAATTACGACATAATGTATTCCTAGAATATGTTCTAAGGAATGAATACAAACCTTTGTATAGAGAAAAAATAATTTTACTTTGGCAAAGTATAATCCTAATATGGACAGAGAATAAACAATGTATTTTAAAGTACATAGTTACAATATAATTATGAACAATTTACATGTCAACCATACATAGAATACCAAAGGTGTAAAAGGGTTTTAAATATTTAATTCATTATTACTGGCGTAGAATATCTGTTTGACAGCAAATAAAATTAAGCGTACTAGTACTATTTAAAATAATGAATTGTACTTGAATAATTAAAAATTACAATAACTTTAGAATAAATATTTATATTATGTTCATAATAGTTTGCAGATTTCAAGGTAATCTGTAAGATTTTGTAGCTAAGAGGTAGAAAGGACTACTTAGATAAAATAAAGAAGTTTTTACCATTTATCTCATTTCACGTTACTATTTAGCAAAAAAAGTAGAATGGGTAAATGGCACTCATTTAGTATGCAAGAGGAATTCGTGTCTTGTTAAACTACAATGGACTAAATACAGCAAGACATTGAAGAAACTAAATAATATAGTAAGTTATTCCTGTGTTTTTAAACAATGTATGGGTGAGTAACAGTTGTGTCTAAACTAAGAACAATTTCCTTTTATAACGGGCGTCAAGGAACATCGAGCGTGGCTGTTCCTGGGTTGAGTGGTGAGTAATCCCGTTTTTCCACATACACCAACTTTCCCGTCATTGGTAGTCATTATGAAGGCCTCATTAAGCCGTTGGTTCACAGGCTCAGTGTTAGAGTGGGCTTATTAGCCCTTACTTCACCTGGTAAAGTAAGATATCCTGGAACCCATAACTTTCACCATATGATTTAAAAATTACCGAAATTTACGGAAATAATACAGAAAACTTTCGTTAGATTTTAAGAAAATTATAGTTATTAAAAAGTTACATACATGATTTCAAAATAATGGGCACATATCAACACATTAATTCTTTTAAATGTAACTATATACTTTGATTTCTCATGAACAAGATATGTCTAGTAAATTTTATAAGTTTATAACTTAATTATAGGTAACGCTACTAAGTGCTTAACTGTTCATTTATGCTTTATTTTTATTCTTGGTTTATGAAACCAATTACCTATTTGGCTGAACATTTAAATTTATTCGTGCTTATTTTCTAACTATGTTTTAGTAAAAGCGTTCCTATGTTCATTGGATTTGCTGAGAAAGTTAACTAAAGAACTTTACATTCTACTGAAGAGTGTTTCAAGCCTAAATCTACCTTGAAACCTTCCATAAACCATTTACATTTACTGGATATAAAGATTGGCCAACAAAACCAAATAGCTTTAAAATGTATGATTACATTAGTTTATGTTATGCTACCATTATATTTATACCTACTCTTGAAAAGTATATTTTGTAACATGATGGATGACAAAAAAGATAAAATATAAAACTACTCTATCAATTACACTAACACAGGATAAATATGCCAATTTGTAAGAAAACAATATGTAATTTTTATTATTTATCACTCTTATTTAAATTTTTTGTTAACATATTTTAACGCACTTTCCAATTTAATCCTTATAGTACAAATTATATGAGGCACCAGCGTTATTTACATTTGAATCAGATTTGATGAAATTAGGTAAAACACCTTTTAACTTTTATATTTTCTTTGTGTTATTCGATTTATACAAATTACTGAATTGGCTATGAATTACAATTATTAACATTAAGTAAGTTTTAAAAAGATGAAAATATAAAGATTATTTATAGGAATATTGTTAGGGTCAATAACGTAAACTACTGACCCTCAGAAACTAGTGTACTAGTAAAATCAAGTTTATAATTACATAATAGCATAGATTTTCAGAAAATATTGATTTAAGATATGATGGTTTTTACTTAAATATATTTATAATAAGTTTATTCGGCAAATATATTACCATACAAATATATATAAGTTCATTTTTCTAATCAATATTTATTTCAATCTCCCAGTTTTTTATATTTTTTTGTATTAGTATAATCGGTTCTTTATAAAATAACAGTGTTTACATTTTACACTTAACTAAGAATATTGTGTTTTTGTTAATAAATCGTATTTACATCCAAAATATAAGTAAACTTATGTTTACATAAAAACCTAAGTGTCTAATTTGATTCTTAATAAAGGTAGCTATTTAATTCAGGTTGACAATAAAATAAATATTTAGTGAGTAAACTCTCTTTCCAGAAGTAATATTGGTATTTCCATATCATACGATAGTACAATATCATATAATGTTTAAAACAATACATAGTAACTAACAATTGAAGCAATTTGAATCCCTTAATTTAGTTTTCATATTAGAGTTTACATCCTCTCTGTACGTGAATGGATATTCGGGTGGGTAGGCTGGTCCATCATTGTGTAGGTGGGTGGGTCATCATTGTCGTACGTTTGCTGCCATGACAATTAATTATTTAAATAAATGTACATACAAATACGTTTTTCATACAAACATTACCCACACAATAATGTATGGATTATTGATTTGTATGGAGGTGTTGATAAAAAGTCTGGAATATATTTATTAATTTTAAAACTATTAAAAGAAATGTAATGCAATTTTAGTTATGTAAATATTCCATATGTAACTTTAAACATATTTTACTCGTTTTTCGCATGACCCTGGAATGGCCGACGAAAGAAGACCTAACATGTACATGTAATTGTACATGTAAGCCTACCTGGAGTTATACTCCATTTAAAGGTCTCAATACAAAAGTGCAAACCTGAGATCGAAAGGATGACCCAATCAGAATATACAACCTGTCAAAGAATTGAATGTCATATAATTATTACTTCTTAGTTTTTATGTATCCCTTAGTCAGGTCCCTGTAGTCGAGTATGTTTTTGATTGTGTACTTTTAATGAAAGGATATGTTACTTAATAAACGTAAAAATAAGAAAAATTTTAAAACACTTTTGACCGTAGGTATACCCTAAAAATATATTTAGAAAATTATTATAATGTTTGTGGTAAAGATGTTTCTAAATGAATACATTTCTCATATTCTGTCAGTTCAACTACAGCTGTAAACAGCAATAGAAAATAGTTATCCTTGTTCTTAAGAAATATTAGCTATATGACACTGGATTTTGAGACAGGCTGCTATATTTTCTGATGAGGTTATACTTTTGACGTCAGGTTTGTACTTTTGTAAATATTGTACAAACCCGTTTTACCCTTTAAAATGAGGTAAAACTCGAGGTAGGCTTACTTTTAACATTTATAAGACTTCCTTCGTAGGCTATTACCTGGCCATGAAAAAATTTGTAAAATATATCTAAATGTTTGGTATACGGACATATACATAAAACTACAAAGTGGAATTAATTTTATTTCAATAGTTTTAAAGTCAATAAATATATTTCAGACTTTTTCCCAACTCTGTATATTGGTATGTATTATATCTAACAAAGCCTTAGTAGGATTGTTGAACTATCAGTTTTTAAAGCCATTTTTTTACACATATTTATAGGTATAGTTTCTTTACGTATTAGTATACAAGCTGGATAACTCATACTCAATAAACATAAAGCCGATTTTTGAAATATTATAAATAATTAGAAACCTATTTTACTAGTAATATTAAAATATGTATATATACACATAGGTAAAATATGCATAGGTTGTGTGACATTGAAATAATGCATATTGTTGTGTATTATATTTGCAGTTAAATACAATTATTCAGTAGGAAACATTAGAGAAGCAATCAAGTGTAGCGATAGCCACACAGTAACCAAGCTCACCTCTGATTGGGAACTCATCAGCTCTAATTAGTTCCTTTCGTGCACAATTGATCCCCCAATCAAAAGGCGTTGATATGCTGCACTGTGTTGTGTACTTCCACTTCTTTCTTATTACATATTGTATTTCGTGTACTTTTATAAAGTACGCAAATCCGTTTATTTGTTAACACAATTCAACCCTTATTTATCTAAAAATATTAATGACTGAAGTATCAAAACATTCCCCTGTTCATAGTTAGGCAATGAGGTCTTCATTGATAAATCTTTATACCGTAAAAATCATGGGAAACCCTCAAAGAATGTTTTCCCACCATAAGAATGGGATTGGGTGAGATTTATTTCAGTAAGTACTTAACAGCGTTTGAAATGTAATAATGTAAATAATGATGTTTATATAAGTTCAACAGGTGCTGAAATGTAAATAATGATTCATACTAGTGAGACAGTTATAGTTTTTTTTTTTTTTTTTTTTTACATTTTGTTACAGACAGATTGAGTTAGATCAATTAAGTGGAAGTGTTGATTGTATGTATTATCAGTTTGTCAGTAATGAAAAACCGAAATCTTGGCATAAGTATTAAATTATTGACTTCTGTACGTCTATAATTTGGAATGCTCGTAGAAAATGTCATACATTCACTGTCTATATTTCAGCATTCATTGGGGATCCTGGCATGACTCTTCGTGGTTGACACACACACCCTACAGCCCTGCTCCATTAGGGCCCATTTGACCATCCTATTAACATGACTCCTTGAGACTCACTTACCTGTCATACTTATATGATTTCAAACTTGTGTAGCTTTGCTTACAGGAGCCATGTACAACCTTATTTACTTTATTATAGCTTGTGAAACTTAGGTAAGTTTGACCTTAAAACTAATTTGATTATTTGCTTAAAATAAATATTGAATTATTGTTGAAGGATATAGTTTACCCACAATGTCGTGCTAAAAAATTAAAACTCAATCTTGATATTATAGTGTTACTCTGAAAACAAGGCGTCACAAATAATATGTAGAAGCCTACATTTGATTGAACTCCTTCCATTTGTAGAATATATAAATTAGCAGCCATATAGCTGAACAGTTAATTACGATTCTTTAATAATTCAAACTATCCCATCACTTTAGAAGATACTAAGACACCAAACAAGACGTAGATGAATAACGTATACAGTAGAACTCACCACCCTTAATAATATGTCTCTAAGTAGTGTTAATCAAGTTCTTAGTAAGTATAGTTCTATCTTTGGCTGATATCAGAAAAACTCGATTTACTGCGTCACAACATTATATAAAGTGTAACATTTTAAAACCAATGTTTGCAATATAGATAACTGCTGCACTTAAAACAAAGCGACATTGTCGTTTGACAAAGTTATAGATCAGAACTACCCAATACCACTGTAGGGTAGGTGGTAGGGTCAATACTAGCTGTGTAAGGTATCTTGTCTTCTACAATGCTTCATAATAAATGTAAATCCTGACTCGTCCAAATATGAGGAATGATTGACTCATTACAACTTTCACTCTTTCTACACACTATAATATTGGATGCATAGCCTGTGCATTTTATTATTGTAAATCCAATACTGGGTATGCATACAATACAAAAAATTTTTAAGCCACTATTACGTGCTATAATTTAAGATAACTCATAAGTTGATCCTACGAAGCTCTCAACAGACTTAGATTGGTCTCGTAAATTTCTACATGTTAATACTGCTGGTGGCGATATTTATTGGTGGGAAAATCAATGTATAACTTTTATTAACTAAGTTAGAAAAGGTAATGTTGCAATCATTTTTGAAAAGAGCAAACACATTTTTCAACAAGATTCAAATGATAAACGATGTTTTGATTGATGGAGAGATTATGTTAAAATGTTACGTATGCAGTAACAATGACCTAAACAGTATTACACACAAGTGGATGGGAGCGAATGGTCTAGTGTTACAGCCGTTTGCTGGTGGATATCGATTTCAACAACGCAATAAATTGATTGTAACGTCCACTAGAGCTAATGGACTCAGCGTTCTTAAAATCAGTCAAAAGTCAATTCGAAAATTCCTGTAATATCGATATACAATCCCTTTCCAAATTATATAAGCCTTTAACGAATATTCTATAACAAAGAGCAAACCACTCAATTCATCCTAACGAGACCATCCCTCATAATTATTATCTTTTTCAGGTTTTATTAATGATTGAACGTTTTATTAAATTTATTTAGTGGAATTTAATTTTATTACATTACATTATAAGAATATGGAAACATATAATTACTATTTCATTGAAATACAGGTTTAAAATTTAGTTAAACTTTCATGTATAAACACAAAGTTATTCATTTTACCAAACAAGTTCATAGTTATGTTTTAAAAAAGTAACCTAAAAGAATCTGGGATAAGTCAAAACGATAATACTGTACTTCACAAATATATGTTTGTAATATATATATATATAGTTCTATTGTTATTACAAAAGGTATTTTCCATCCATTTTAGATAGTTAAAAAAAATTAGATAATAGCACGAATACATGTTTTAAAAGATTACTTTATTTACAACAAATAATAAGATTATGTCTACTTAAAGAAGGAACCTAAAACAAAATTGAATGTTTGGATATATTAAGAATAAATAAAAGTAGTTTGAATAAAGTCAAACCACTTGATATTTACAGTCAACATTCAACCCATTTAATGAAGTCAAATATAATTTGATTAATGTCTTATGATGTATTGGTTGGCACAAACTATTATTACAGATTTTTATTTATTTTTTTTTAATAACGATTACCCTTAAAAACCTTTAACAATCAGTATATTTCATTTTAAATAATTTAACTATCCAGTTTCAAATATATTTTTCACATTTTATCAATATTAATGACATTTGACTATAAAACATTTTCTCGTGTAAGGCTAGATTTGGTTGAAAATGTAATTACAACGACTGTAATATTATAGAATCACAGTATACTTCATTATCACAGGTATCTAAAACAGTGAATTTGCATACAGTACCCAAGACACTACTGTCGTGACGAAGTTTATCACTAGACTGTAATTAACTTATATACTTTATATGAATAATTAATGTCACTTAAATCAAACTGTTATATTCGACTTTCTAACCAGTTTGCTTCATAATATAACATTTTACAGATAATGATCTTTAAATTTAAGATTAGTTAATAGCTTTGGTTCAATAATACCTTTACTATATGCAACTGTGTTATAATGTATTGCAATATATAATGTATACATTTGTAAAATATGTAAATATCAAGAGTTTAGGAATATATTTTTATTTTTCAGTATATAATAAATTGTAATCGTTTAATAAAAACGATGATGAACTATGAAACTAACTTTATCCATAGCAATTTAAATTATTTCATTTATAATTAAAGCACTGCGAGACAAAGTACTTGATACACTTTGGTTGCCTCATTCTCATTAACATATTATTGATTTATTGATTTTTTAAATCTTACTATTCAAATTTTACACGATTATGAAAATTAACGAGAGAAGTGTATTAATGTTTTGTAATTCTCACTTATTTAAAAAGTATTTTTTGATATTGTTATTGCATAATCATTACAACATCATAATACTACTATTATAACATGATTATACGAATTTACAAATAACTGACTGTTAAGAATGATATTTAGATATTATAATTTTTATATATTAATTAAACCATAAAACACAATTTATTGTGCTTAAAACCATCCCATTATGCTGGTATATTGGCAATAATGTATCACCAAACTTATAATGTTTTATATTTAATGTTGCTTAATTATTGTATAATATTACAATACAACAAGCGAACTAATTTATATATTCTAATAAAGAAATGCCGATGACTAACTAAACTACTAAAAGTACACATAAGTCTAATAGCAAAGCCTCATGTCCCATATTATATTCTAAAGGGACATTCTAGTAATAATTAAATTAATATAATTTATTACAACACTCTAGGGACACAAATATCAACACAAAACCATCGTCACAGAAATGTCATAAGTTTACATAGCTTGGGTAATAATATTGTAATAATTACAATTTTGTATCATTTATAGTTAATGGTTTTTATTTGAATTCATTAATTGTTCATGGTGTCAATGAATTTATACTAAACCGGTACACCAATACAAAACGCCTTAGACCATCCTATTACTACACTAAAACATAAATCAAAAGAAAAATTCCTGTATGGTAGTCGCTATTTTGTTAAATATTAACAATTGACTTTAACATCGTACAAAGTCTGTTAAAATATGTCTTTGTGTGAACGGAAATATCATTAAAATACATATATATATATATATATATATATATATATATATATATATATATATTCTACCATATCACTATATAATTAACTACCTAAGTATTCGAGAATAAGGTAAATTTAAACTGGTTAGTAAGTATAAAGATTATTGATATACTAAATATAAAAAAATTATAATACCACTATAACTTTAATAAAAGTAAGAAAGGAATAACAAATTGTGATAACCAAGCTAACTTCTTCAACCTCTGTCATAAGTTAATTATGGCTTTCACTTTTTCTTTCTTTCATCAAATCTCAACACAATAGGTTCTGGCCTTAGGTTTGTTTGTTATCTGATTTTCAAAGTTTAACTGAACCATTAAAACTAATCTATAAAATTATTGACAAAATGTTGAAGATTGTATTATTTTACTAGGCGAAGTTAGGGCTAAGGACCCCTTTCAAACACTTAACCTGGGGACCAACGGCTTAACGTACTTTCCGAACTACGGGAGGCGTAGGACAAAATCTATTGGTGATCACATCGTGAATCGAACACGGACTGACCGCGTGGCAAGCCGGCGTTTTATCCCCTAATCTACGTCCACTCCTTATAATAAAATATAATACTGTAGTTTAATTCGATTAAAATAGTTAAGTAAACAAAAAAATATATAAAACATAAAACTACTTTTTCTTCCTTAAAAAAAATCAAACAGGAAAAACTTATTTGGATTAAAAACTCACATAGACAACGTCACTGTTATGGGTAAAATGTTTTGTTAGTAAATTAACGACTGGCATATTATTTGTTATTAAAAATTTTACCATTGGACTCTATAATCAAAATCCTTAGTCACTGAGCTGCAGGTCGAATATTGCATGGCTATTGTTATTTGGTATAAAAAAGACTACTTTTCTGCCCTTTTAATACAACTTAATCGTAAGTTTACATCATGTGTGAAATATAAAATAAAAACCCTTCCACTAAAGTTACAAAATAATATATCACAGTAATATACCTGGTAATACATTATCATACATAAACTCAGTGTTGTTCAGTACTTACTCAAGGATTGTATGACATGTGACAAAAGAGATAATATAATTGTCATAACAGCTTGTGCCAGTTTCTTAATCGATTAGGTAGTAACAAATAAAATCTTACCGAAGGTTAAAAAAATCCACTAGTTTTCCGTTCTGAATAGTTAAACGTATATGACAATTTTATGATCTGAATATTACACGTTTAGCATCCATATACTTAGACGAAATCTGTAAACTATATACATTAGTTCTATCACGTATTTAAATGTAGACTTGAACATTAATACAATTGTTATATATATATAAATAATAAAATCATATAAATAAATTTGGACAAAAACTATTACTATATTTAACCAGGCCTACATTTTTAGTCGATGCCTTATTTCAATATAAAACAAAATGTAATGTATATTGTGATTACACAGATTATATTTTAATTTTTTCAAAAAAATTATCCTTACCTCTAAAATCCATAGCATAGCCTGTACAAGAGCTTTTTGAATATCCCTTTAACTAGTGGCCCTTAACTAGAGCAAGTCACTTTTTATCACAAACTTAACATTTAAAAAACGATTTAAATTGTTTGATTGTATTGGTTCTTTATAGAAATACGTTACGAACCGCTGAACAATATGAAGAGCTTTTAGGAAAATGTTAGAGTTATTTTGTTATTTTCCATCGTCATTGAATAGAATACATTTAAAACTGTAATATAATTTAATTGGAACGTTACATTTTGGTAGTGTGGACATGTAACTAGGAAAATTAACATTTGTCTAAGTGAGTCAACGAAGGTTAGTAGCGGTGCTTATTAAGAAGGACGTTAGAATAATTGTTTTAAATTGATTATATATATATATATATATATATATATAGTCTGGATTTATAGTGGTATATGTTTGTGAAAGGATTACGTGTACTTAGAAAAGCTTTTAAAACTATTTTAAGACTTATGATGGAGTTGTTTATAGCAACACATCATCATAATGTCATCTATAGTACATTTTATAAACAGTAATAAGAAAGTGATCTGGCAAAGTTACATTACAAAAAACACAGAAAGTAAAATGTTGATTTAGTGGATCTCATTTTATTATTAAAATGTAATATGCGACTCTCTAAAGAAAGTTTTTGATGTAATATACAGTGGTATTGAGGTTACACATGGGCACAATAAACTTACAGAGTAAGATATGAGATAGTATGGTGACATACACGGCAAACACAATTTAATATTTAATTTACGATACTTTGAATATTGAAAAATGCAGATAATGTAAAATAAATCTTTTATTTGAACAATGAAAATAATACCTTCTTGATAATGATCTAATAAAAAGACAATTAAATCAAAATGGCTAAAATATTACACCCTTATTATATCCGGTAAAAAAATGGAGTTTAACTGTTGTTATATTTATAATTTTTGTCATATTAAATTACTAATTCATATAGAACTATGTACCTTCTGTTATAACGTGTATACTAAATACAATGTGAATGACTTAGTTATTAATAAAAAGATCACTTGTGATATGCACTATAAAATAATTCGTAAAAAATTAGGCACTTTACAAACAACGAATACATGAATATTCAATTAGCTATGTTATATTACTACTTATAAATTAATATATACTATTTAATGTTTGAAGAATATCAAATACCAACACACTAAGTGCACGATATTTAACTATTTTTGCATTTTATCTCCTTCCAACTCACAATTTACAGGTCCCTTCTTTGTCTGGTATGGAATTAATTAAAATTACTCGACATCCTTGAAAGCGCGAGTCATTGATGTAGAGATTTGTTCAAAACTAAATTCTAAGAACGGTCTCCCAAATAATTAATTATCTTGCTTAGCTTTAAAACATTCCCGGTACCTTCTTTAAGGATATTTTATTAAAGAAATATAAAATAGAGTCCTCTTTCTTTACTTTGTAATATTTACAGTAAATATTATATAGAACTAGTATATTATTTTATACATTACGACTGTAATTAACAACTTGTCACAACACGTTAACTTGCCATCTCGTCTTCCTACATAATATATACATAAGTATTGTACAACTTGATTGGAAGCCTCAATTTTTTTTTTTTTTTTTTTAATATTCTAGTTATTCA
Organism: Stictocephala bisonia; assembly: GCA_035578905.1. Lineage (NCBI taxonomy): Eukaryota > Metazoa > Arthropoda > Insecta > Hemiptera > Membracidae > Stictocephala > Stictocephala bisonia. The sequence continues at coordinate 346,142 of JAQJVL010000304.1, forward strand.
TTAATCATATCATTCAGTCCACAATAAACGTATGATCTCGTTAGAATAACTCACAAAACATTTAAAGTAGTCAAACAACTCTTTTACCTTTTCAGCTATGGATGATTTGAAACTTTGGTTTTTTTAAAATTCCCATGTGATTATTCAAAGGAAACATACTATCCCCTGGCGTAATGCTGCTAGTCTTGGTCTTCACTCAAACATTAATAAAAGCACATGACTTATATATCAGTTCATTTATATCAACTGCAGTATCGATCAAAAACTTCTCCTTTTTATTTATGAGAAAACCATTTATTATTTATGTATAAGTATGATTATACATATCGTAGACCTGTACCATAATTTAGCTGTAGACAATCATTACCTATTTATTTTATATATGTTTATAAATGATTCTCTTATTTTAGGTATTATACTTGTTTAATATTATATTTAAATTGGTTTGCTTATTCCACGTGGTTTATTATTGGTAAACAACCTAATTATTTATTTAAAACATTCTCCTTACCTCTTTAACTCAAAGCATGATTCATTCAAGAGCCGTATAAAGATACCCTTAAAGGGAGTGGGTCACGTTTATCCTGACTTAAACATCTAAGAAATAAGTTGAACTGTTTGACTTTGGTGGGACTTTCTTGAATCACATTACGCGTCGTTTCACCAGATAACGAGCTGTTAGGTCACTTTTAAACTGGTTTTACAATGTTACAGCCAATTTGACCTCTTATAATTAACTGAGTCACTGAATATTTTGAAAGGTTTTAGGTTAATGTTATAACCTAATGAAAATTCTCATGTTAATTTATTGGACTAATTTATTTTCATATTGGTTTGCTTGTATGTATATTTCTTTACTTGATAGTAAGAAGGATTTTGAAATCCCTTTTATTTCATAAATCATATATCTAGGCATTTTCCTGATTTTACTAAACATTTTTATAATAATTGTTTATTAATTTGCAACATTTATCATACATTCAATACCGAACAAAACAACAATGGGGATTAATCAGATCTTCTGAGGTAAAACATATACATGACAAAGGTTTGTAATTTTATGGTTTTTTTATCTCTACTTATTACTTATACTAAAAACAACAATTAATTATTTTTACATGAACAATAAGTACCAAATGAATTTAAATATAGAGAACTGCAACTAATAAAGACTTTACTATAGAAGTCTCAATGTGCTTATCCGTGTCACATTATTGCGGTTTTTAAATAATAAAATGTACAAAATTGTTAAATGTTAAAAACTAGAGCTTATAATATACAGTATAAAAAACAATAGATGAAGAATAATATATTAAAAAGAATATATTACAAGACTAGAGACTCGCAGTAGCTTGTTTTTTTATGTATAATAATAAGAACAAAAGAGTTCTTAAATTTTCAGTACAAAATTATTATTCAAAAAGTGGACAAAACATTTTTAAATTTTTTTAATTATGCAAATTTAAAAAAAATTTAAAAGGTAAATGAGTATTAGGGTAAATTTAAATATTAAATAAATTTTATTAAAATAATAATGATGTTTTCTTTAATAACTATCAATCTGTAATTTAAACCGCCCGTCCAATAAAGATGTACCGAGGAAATTGAATCTCATCAACTTGGAGAGGCAGTAGAGACATCTTAAACTTCCCTTATTTACTCATTAGATCAGCTGCGTTATGAAGGCAAGTGTTACTCTTACATGCAAGTGGTGAAGAAGGTCATTAACTGATGAGTGGCCAAGCTCATCAACCTGGAAAGGCAGTAAAGACATCTTAAACATCCATTACTTACTCATTAGATCAGCTGAGTTATGAAGCCAAATGTTACTCTTACACCCAAGTGGTGAAGGAGGTCATTAGCTGATGAGTAGCCAAGCTCATTAATCAGGAGAGGCAGTAAAGATATCTTAAAGTTCCCTTATTTACTTATTAGATCAGCTGAGTTATGAAGTCAAGTGTTACTCTTACATCCAAGTGGTGAAGAAGGTCATTAACTGATGAGTGGCCAAGCTCATCAACCTGGAAAGGCAGTAAAGACATCTTAAACATCCATTACTTACTCATTAGATCAGCTGAGTTATGAAGCCAAATGTTACTCTTACACCCAAGTGGTGAAGGAGGTCATTAGCTGATGAGTAGCCAAGCTCATTAATCAGGAGAGGCAGTAAAGATATCTTAAAGTTCCCTTATTTACTTATTAGATCAGCTGAGTTATGAAGTCAAGTGTTACTCTTACATCCAAGTGGTGAAGGAGGTCATTAGCTAATGAGTGGCCAAGCTCATCAACCTGGAGAGGCAGTAAAGACATCTTAAAGTTACCTTATTGACTCATTAGATCAGTTGAGTATTGAAGTCAAGTGTTACTCTTACATCCAAGTGGTGAAGGAGGTCATTAGCTAATGAGTGGCCAAGCTCATCAACCTGGAGAGGCAGTAAAGACATCTTCAAGTTCCCTTATTTACTCATTTGATCAGTTGAGTATTGAAGTCAAGTGTTACTCTTACATATCCAAGTGGTGAAGGAGGTCATTAGCCAATGAGTGGCCAAGCTCATCAACCTGGAGAGGCAGTAAAGACATCTTAAAGTTCCCTTATTTACTCATTAGATCAGCTGAGTTATGAAGTCAAGTATTACTCTTACATCCAAGTGGTGAAGGAGATCATTAGCCAATGAGTGGCCAAGCTCATCAACCTGGAGAGGCAGTAGAGACATCTTAAACATCCCTTATTTACTCATTAGATTAGTTGAGTTATGAAGGAAAGTGTTACTCTTACATCAAAGTCGTGAAGGAGGTCATTAGCCAATGAGTGGCCAAGCTCATCAACCTGGAGAGGCAGTAAAGACATCTTAAAGTTCCCTTATTTACTCATTAGATCAGTTGAGTTATGAAGGCAAGTGTTACTCTTACACCCAAGTGGTGAAGTAGGTCATTAGCTGATGAGTGGCCAAGCTCATCAACTTGGAGAGGCAGTAAAGACATCTTAAACATCCATTATTTTAAAAAAGGAAAATTACTGGGTTTAATATTGATATTTGGTTTGGACAAAATCAATATACTAATATTTCATTACAATAAAAATGGATAAATGTGTATATAATACTGAACTTTTATTTTGAGAATTAATATTATGATTGCTTCATATTAAATGATCCAAAAAATGTATCTATCCTATACATTGGATATATAAACACACACACACACACACACACACTTATATATATATTTAATTATATATAATAATTATATACAAATTTAAATATATATGAATAATTTGCTGTATTCGGTGATGATACTAAGCATACAAGCAATTAATAATTAAAGATTTGAATATATCTACGTTAATCAACACTTAAAATTTATGTATTTTATTTTACGTACAAATACGTAAATGAGCACTGCATGTGAAAAAATATATAAGAAGAGAACCACTTAAGTATTTGTATAGAAATGACTCAATTGAAAACATTTCCTAAGTGTTACTATTTCTAACCACGGTTGTTCTAGACACGCCTTTTCAAGTACATTTTCTAAAAAAAAGAGGATTTTATGAATCAAATTAAATATGTACCACTTGATATAAATACAATTACCTATTCAAGAAATTATATTGTAATTTAATACTGTAATACTTTCTTGGGTATAACTCATTCGTAGTGTGTTTTATCTTTTATGGTACTTGACTTTTAGATCTTTTTGGGAATTACCATTATTCACGCATTATTATCTTTTAGAAATAAAAAATGGTCTATAACTCATATACGACTTCTTACAAATTCCGCTTTAGCAGAATAGAATAAAAAACCAGAGATTTCCAAAGACAATTTATTTATTTTAAATTAGTTTTAGATAAAAAACATTGTAACATGTATTCAACGTTCAAATCAAAATCATATCCGTTTCGAGCAAATGGACCTAAATGGTTGAATATATAAATGAATCCGTTGTATCAACTCATCTCTTAATTATTTATCTATTTTAACGATTAAATTGTCAAATAATTTGGAATTATTTATAGTTGTGCATTAAGGTTTTAATTAAGTAATATTTTTACCTTTAAGGCTATGGAAACCCTCAAAGTACGTTTTTAAACCTTAAAAATAACAAATATAAATATTGATAAAAATGAATTTCAACAGGTGCTGAAATTTAAATTAATTCCAATATTTTATATAATACTAAGCAGGTTATGGACATCATTTCCTAATGCTACAGAGAGAAGGTTTGATTGATTCAGTGGAAGTTTTGTTCGATTCATAACTTTAAAATCGATTGGATCCTTTATACATCTTCATGAGACTGGAAATTTATGTATTTTCTTCCATAGAATGTTTATAAGATAGGTTTTATTTGCATCCGACTGTATGGACATGTCCCACTGGCAATTATAGTTTCAATGATAATCCAATGGATTAATTTTACTGCAATTATTTAATTATTCATCAGTTGCTAGATTAAATAATTTAATTTAACATTTTGAAATATACTAAGTAATTGTATTGGTGTTTTATATTATAAATATAAATAGGTTTCAGCTCTATTGAAGTAAGTGAGCTACCCTAACTTAAATAAATTTACATATTATTATTTTACTTTCATACAATTTGACCACTAATATTTGCAGTTAAAAGCCAGGTGCCGATATCGAAGACCGAAATGTTTCGAGAGCAAAACGATTTTTAAGTAATTTAATCAGAACGCTTACAAAAAAATTACAACAATATGAAATAGTATGCGACAATTTATTTTTAAAATATGATTGAATTTTACATATTATAGACTATGAATTAATATAATTAAAAATACCTAACTACCTTGTTAAAAATATTAAGTTTATTTAACTTATGATATATGCTTATACATTAACTAGGCTTACGTAGTCAACATTTTTTCAATAATATATAGAGGTAATATAATTGTAATGATAACTACTAAAAATGGAGTAAACAGATTATATAATTACAATAATTAATTAATGCTCTTTATATAATTGTAATAAATAATTGAGTCAACTTGTATTTTTAAACTTATTAACTACATTAAACCGTTACTTATATAATCAATTTTATTTTATTTTTTTATTTATTTTATTTATTCATAAGACGCCGATCGTCAAGATATGGGCGAATATGGATTTCGAATGAGTGTGATGAGTGTATATGAGCGAATGTAGTCATTGTTACAAACTAAGGCTGACTATTCCTTAGAAAGTGTCATTAATTAATAGCCCAATGACAAATGAACAGCCGGTGGTTATCAGCTGATCCTTCTCAAAATGTATTGACTCTGATTGGAATCGAACTGAGAACCTTTAGCACATGAAGCTGGGATTGAACCAACTACACTTCCGACCAATTTTATTTAACGAGATAGCTACTTGCTAATCTCTGGTCAAATTTTAAAAGTTATAGAACCTACCTCTTTCCTCTTATTAAAGAGTTACGTTAATAGGCATTTGACTTTTTTTTAATTATTATTAAATATTTTATCTTCTTGAGAGTATTGAAATAACATTCAATTTCAATGTTCAATACAAATAAAGTTCTTTTTAATAAACGTTTTCATAAAATGAACTCCTAATTATATTATAAAAGGTAACTTTTGAATGAATGATTGGAAGAATTTTGCTTCTTTAATATATAAAACCATGAAATACTCGTTTTATATATAATGTGTTTACTTCCAAAATGATAAATCAATAAATAATGAGATATATTGTCTTACAGTTTGTCTCATAAATAAATGGGTTTTCATTCCTAGACTTGTTTACTCAACATTTTATTTTAAGTTCTATTTCGAAATGTTGAACTACTTTTAAACCTTATCGTTGCAAACAGATTCTAGATAAATGAAAGTTTATGTAATTTATGTTATTCATTTTCAAATAATTGAAAAATATCTGGCACTCCAAGTGTTTCTCATAAATGTAATAGATTGAGTAACAAATTTAGCTGAACTCACTAAAAGATTATCTGTTCGAGAACTTATAAATCAGTTCATAATTGCACTAATAAAAATTAAATAAGATGAAAAAGTATGAAACCAATCAGAAGAAGCAGCTAACTACAGACAGAAGAAGCACCTTTTTTTTTAACTCAGAAACACACCGGAAAAGAAAAATCACTAAACTCTACCGAAATACTACCAAATCACAACAATACATACAGTCAATCACCCCTCAACAAAACCAAAACCACCACTTGCCTTGGTACATCTTTGGTCCCTTCGGACAAATAATTGGACATGTTTAGGCTAATTGTGGTTTGAAGCTCAATGTTCTAATTACAATAAAGACCTAAAACAACTTATGTAATAATGTAAAATTATACAACGTTTACTGTATTAATGTAGAGTTCTGGTTGTTCTATATATTTTGGAAAACTTTTCACTATTATATAGTAATGTTATACACTTAAGATGGGATTGTGTTTTAAGTTAGCTGATCATTTTAGTTTAGACATTTTAGGTAAACAATACTCTTTTATTAATGAAAAAAAATGATATCTAAGTATACCTCAAGATACAGGCATACAGAATAGTTAAAAATAAATTAGATTCTATATTAAAGAGTTTTATTTAATTTAAACTGTAATATATGTTTTATGATCCTGGATGTGTAAAGAAGAATTTTTATTACATTATTTATCACAATATATTTAAAAATAAACTAATTTGTTGTATCAAAAAATGATTTTCATGCATACCTTCAGTATGTATGGTATGTGTAGTAAGTATGTAATAATATTAAAACAATCAGTTTGAGCTTACCAACTTATATTTAAACGTTTGTGAAAGGTTCTTGATGAGGTAACAAAGCATCTGAACAACAGTCGCTGGTTAATTTTGAGGTTAACTGTTCTCGAAAGCGATTGAATTAAGAGTTGATGAGTTCCCGATTAGAAATAAGTTCGTTTGTTTATTTTGCAATGTTTCATTTTGTTGTTTCAATACTTTGAAATACACATAGAGCTGTTTAAGTAATAATATACTTATAGCAAAAACAATAAATATTAAAATGTGGGGTTGTATTATTTAATAATTAACTGTTAAACTTTTAATTTATTCATATAACTATTTTTTAAATGAATGTTCTTCAGGTTACTGTACTTTTATTAGAGCTACAAGTAACTAGAGTTTCTTTGTATTAGTATTCATTTACGTTATATATTATTGTTATTCTACTATTATTCATATTGTTTTTAGCATTTATAAATTTTTTATTTTATTGTTAGGTAGCAAACGTTTTTTTACATATTTATTGTTTGTCTTTTTTTGTATATTTTGAGTAGTCTTTCTAATTGATATCTCATAAGCTGTAACTGTACTGACTGCACAACTTTTTTCCTGTTTTATTTTGTAAGTTAACTGCCTGCTGTTAAAATAAAAAATAAAATATTGAATTTTTACTAAAATATCACCTAGCCCTTAAACAAGTTATTCTATTTTTAAGACTCTCAAAAACACATACTTTATAAATCTAATAATAAGTCATGTAATTGTAAATAACACCATAGTTACCTGCACTTAAATACCACTTACAAGGCGACATAATACACATAGTAGCATCCCTAGAGTTTCCTATTACTGAGACCCGTCGGTGTTGTGGAAGGAGGCTCTTCAATCAGGTTTGTCCACGGTTGCAACTTTAATTTTTAAGACATGTAAGTTTTTAAGATAATCTGCTCTTGGTGAGGAAAAATAGTAAAACAACACTGGCTACCAGATTATGTGAAGAAAAATATTATCCATAAACTTATGAATACTGTAATAGATAAAATTATTTACCACTTATAATATAGTACTTATTTTTTTGTTGAGTCATTATTTGTGTCCACCAAAGATTCTCTGTCCATCCTCAACGCGTTGTTGTCTACATAACTTCATCTGCAGCTCTATATATGTTTTTATCTTATTTTATTATTACACTCGTGTTTTTTTTTTTTTTTTTTTTTTTTTTTTTTTTTTTTTTTTTTATATATACAGCTCTAGTTTAATTTGTGTACTAGATTAATAGATTTATATTTATATTTAATTATACAAAATATACTTGTATTGTTAATTTTAATATATTCCAAGGTTACGACCTAACTACGTCAGTTAAAAACTAATGCTTAAAACTGTATTACATAAAGTTTTCTTTATTAGTTATTGAATTAATTATATTACATGCATGTTTTTCTTTTTATCGAGTAAAAATTTTTAAATCTTAAAGATTAAAGCTCAAACTCTTATAGAGTAATTTATGAAACATAAATAAAAAATGTAAATGATAGTAAACAACAAAATAAACACTTTTTTGTGCTTTCAGTAAAAATATATCTCTATTTCTTGGAATATAAATAAAGCATAAAAATCATAAATAACTATTATATATGTAATAGCTATAACGAATAAAGAAGGAAAAGTTATAAAGCAATTGCTTATGACGTTCCATTTGGAGCCATGTCGGCTCCAGTGACGATGATATATTATCGCTGTCACCGCCAGCCAGGCACTGCTTATATAGTTACTTATGTCATTTTTACTCGATTTATTTTTCTATTTGGTTGTCACTTAATTAGTTTCTTCAAGTAATTATTTAAATTTATTTTTTTAGTTGTACTAGAGGCCTATGTATTAAATATTTAATATAAAGAGGTATTTTTAATGAAAACAGAAGACCTATTGTAAAAATATGCCTATCCTAAATTATTTTTTAGTAATAAGCAGCCACAGTGATCCATTTTTATGGTTTTTTATGGTATTAATAATAAATTATCACGCGTTTATACTAAACCCACTGAAACACACAATATACCGGTGTGTTACATTTTATAACATTTTGTTTTGTTGTATAACCATCGATTAATCTTATCGTATAGGAAATAAATGCCTCTTTTTAACACTCCTGACTTTATCCATTATTTGTATTACCAAAAATTCAATATGATAAATATTTGTCAAGTCAATTTTGCAATTCTCGACGTCAACATCTTTTTTTACTACCCATGTTAATTATTTTGCTTTACTCTTTCTTACTTGTGCTCGGACATCTTTGTTTTTATTTTTTATAATTAGTTGTGTTCAAACACCACGTATTTCTATGATTATTCCTCAAGCTGATTTTAATTCATATCATTGTATTAGTATAGTTAAATAAATCAGGCCTACTCACAGCCAATCCATGTACGCTTATTATATTACCTATTCTACCTACTTTTATATAATAAAATATATCTATATAAAAAATATAATAAAATAAGCGTACATAGATTGGCTGTGAGTAGGCCTGATTTATTTAACTATACTAATACAATGATATGAATTAAAATCAGCTTGAGGAATAATCAAAGAAATACGTGGCGTTTGAACACAACTAATTATTAAAAATAAAAACAAAGATGTCCGAGCACAAGTAAGAAAGAGTAAAGCAAGATAATTAACATGGGTAGTAAAAAAAGATGTTGACGTCAAGATTTGCAAAATTGACTTGACAAATATTTATCATATTGAATTTGTGGTGATACAAATAAGGGATAAAGTCATAGGTGTTAAAAAGAGGCATTTATTTCCTATACGATAAGATTAATCGATGGTTATACAGCAAAACAAAATGTTATAAAATGTAACATACCGGTATATTGTGTGTTTCAGTAGGTTTAATATAAACGCGTAATAATTATTATATATATATATATATATATATATATATATATATATATCCTTTGTTGTATACCTTTATCATTAGTTTTAATCGGGTTATTTTTATTTTGTAATTTTTAACTTAAACTTAAATTATGTGTATAATATTACTGTATACGGTATGGGTATTTATCTTCTGCTTCTTTTTAATCTATACTGATAAGAAATTTTAAATTTCATTTATTAATTCACTTTTTAGATGTGTTGCTAAGCATTTTTCTTATGTATTGTTCTAAGCTGAAGACATATCATATTATTTTCGTATGGAGACTTCCACGGTCGATATATAAGTTAGTTACACAATTGTAATCCGGGTTGGACCGTGTCTGGTTTTTATGTACACTATGTACAAATTGCCGACGTTTCGAGTATATTGCAGTACTCATCTTCAGGGCGACACACTCTGCTATATTGTCGGGGTCTCAAATTTTAACCACGGACATTCCTGTCTTCGATGTTTCTAGCTGGGAGGCAGGTTTAGGTACGCAAAGGTCATTGTTTGTGTCCGGGTGAATTGAGGTTAATTCACCCGGACACAAACAATGACCTTTGCGTACCTAAACCTACCTCCCAGCTAGAAACATCGAAGACAGGAATGCCCGTGGTTACAATTTGAGACCCCGACAATATAGCAGAGTGTGTCGCCCTGAAGATGAGTACTGCAATGTGCTCGAAACGTCGGCAATTTGTACATAGTGTACATAAAAACCAGACACGGTCCAACCCAGATTACAATTGTGTAACTAACTTATATCATATTATTGTTTAAAATAGAAATCAAATAAGACATAAAAGTCAAGTAAATAAGGGGATTCGTATTCACAGTTGCAATGAAATGTTTCTAATCATCAAACAATAGCATGATATTTGATTAACTACATAAAATGGGGTTTCCAATCAGATATGTGAATTAATTGTTGTTTATGAATTAGAAAAAAAAAGATTAGCTTAATTAATACATTTAAAACCGTTTTGGAAATTACTCGACTGTGGAAACTAAACTGTGTCCTAGAGTCACTATTTAGTTTAAAACTAATACATTATAGACACAGAAGGTCATTTAAATTTATACCAGAACAAAAATCTATTACTGGAATATCTTGAAGTTGTATTCCTACACATCAAATGTACGCTTGTGTGATATATCAAGCCTTCGTAAAATAACTTAGTTAGTTATTAGTAAGTAGACATAAATTGGGCTTGTTGTGAGTTCTAGTTGAAGCATTTCTTTATTTATTTTTTTTAACAATAAATATATAGACATATATTTTTATTTGAAAATTAAAACAGAGTTTCATAATAATAACCATTTGCAAATAAAATTTTATTTGTACAAGAGCATATCCACAAGCTTACAAAACAGTTATACGTATTCAATTGTATTATTTGAATAAAACTGCGATTTTAAATATACATACTATACAATACAATCAATTTTACACTAAATTAGTAAACACATGTCTTAAAAAAACATTACATACCTTTTTAAATTCCATAATTCATCATGGTTCACAAATGGAATAAATTACATAATATAAAATTCAACTATACAAAATCTTGCCTTCTAATTTAGTTATTATAAGACAAATAATACATATTACATTACATAAACTAATGTTGGAGGTAATGGTGATAGTTACATACTAATTTACACTTTCCTTCTTCATAGAAAGCCAAAACTAAATTAAGCTCATTATATAACATGTATTACTATTATAATTACTGAATCGTATTTTATTAACAGTGTTCCATTCACTGAATTCCCACTAAACCATCTTAGATATCACCATACTTCTTTTTCCACATTTCGTCAGGGTTAAAAAATATGTTCTGATACCTTTCTTATTAATCAAACGTTCTTCATGAGATGTTTCCATCTTTTATATCTGAATTCCATAGTGATAGAGTTACAAAACATCGAAGTCTCCCTAAATCAACTACTACACAACTTCTGCTTTATTTCAGCCATGCCATATTTGTACTCCAAACAATTATTTATATTTTAATTATTTGTTGGAGAAATCACCACGACATTTGTCTCTCAATCCATTCTTAACTAATATATTTAGGTATCAGTATCATAAGCCTTTACAGACTTTCTCAGTGCCCTGATTTGTCTAAATAGACTAAACTTTCTGCCACAGATCAGGAAATGCTAAAGCAGATAAGTTTAACAGGTTGCTAAAATAAATGAACTTATTTAGTAAGGAAATGTCCATCATACCGTGAATGTAATATGAAATTGTATAGGAAGGTATTTGTCAATACCTCTATAACCTCACTCATAGGGATCATTAATCAAGATGCCTTCAAAAGGCAATCTAAAAGCAAGCAAGGTTATCTACTGCCGATTTCGCCTTAGGGAAGACAATAATGTATTTCTGTATATCAGAGATTACTAATAGGAAAGTAGGTACTTGGTTGAAAACTGTATTATATGTTTATTTCATCTTATAAATACGTACAGTATAGAGTATAAAGGAGTCTCGAACTGTGTACTTTACAGAGAACTCCTTAGGCTCTTTTTATTTTGTCCAGTAAAAGTTCAAACAGTTTATAATACACCTGGTAACTTTTTCAGATCAGAGTACTTTTTCGTAACAGATATATTCTTGATGAAGAAGTCATGGAATAGTCAAACACCTCATTTAGGAAGAAAAAATGCAGTAAACAATAGGATCCATTAAGATTGACCATGTTTGAGCCATGGCTGTTTTAGAAAAGGAAAATAAAAAAATTGCCAGAAATCAATATTGGCAAGTGTATCATCAAAATAATAATAACTGACTAACTATAACACAAAACACATTTATAAAGTTGAACCCAAAAAAATGAAGAATTCCTTTAATAAGAATATAGGACATAACATTTAGGCTAACTACTACTGTATTTAAAAACGTAATACCAGCTTTAAACCACAATTAACAATAAAATGCCTATTTACATATTATTCCTTTTAGGAAATCACAGCACCAATTACATATATCAACTTACCTCTGTACAAACTTATAAAGAAAAAATTCCTTTTGGAAACACCATTAATCTAAGAAATTCCTGCTTAAAACATATTTGTTATATTATAATTCATCACCAATTATTTAAGAAATCTATACATACTAGTCTATATAAATTATTTGTTAGTTGAATGTTGGTATAGTCTCATAACTATATATATATATATATATATATATATATATATATATATATATATTAGATCACTACTATGTAAAGCTCGTTAAATCTAACAACTGCAGCATTTATTAAATATTTAATTAGTTTTATTTTTACCGACTTCAATGTTCATATTACGTAGTAATTCTTATTCTAATTTTTATTTTTAATGTAAAAATATTATGAACTTTGAGATAGTTGATCATTCTTTCCTCTTACAAACTATATCAAAATATTGCTTTTAGTTTACCTTAAAGCATATGAGTTTAGTACATTTAAATTTAATTTGCAAGGAAGACCGGTTTTTCAAATAAAGATAGCTACTAAAATTTCAACGAAATTTTCAGATTATAGAATTTCAGTAGCATTACAATTTGATACAGCTGTATATCAACAAAACACAACCTGCAATTCGATTTTTACTAAGAATATATATTTAGTGTAGTATCACCAAATTCTGTTTCATATAAAATATATAAATTAAGTATTATATAATGGCTATCTTAAGAATATTATAAACGTTTGTTGTGAGCTAAATGTTATAAGCGGTAATATGATTGAGACTGAAAAAAGCCTCCATGGAAGAGCAGTTTCACCACCACTGGATCCTGAAATTAAAAGATAATATTGTTATCTTCTTGTAATCACTTAACATTTACTTTACTTTTGTTGTTTTTATCAACATGAAAATAGAGTTGCATTAAAATGATAGTGGTTATGACATTTAATCTTTTAATAAACATGTTTAGTAAAAATTTTACATGTGTTAAATTAATGACGATTTGTAGCACTAGAGCAGTTTGTAAGTTGAAAAGAGTGATTTAAAATTGGGGAAATTATGAAATAATCTATGTTTACAGTTAAAATAAGATGTATACTTATAACACTGTTCTCAAAAACCTTTAAAATACAGTACAAGTATTTAATTTTTATAAATATTATGTAGATTTTAAATCATTGGTGAAAATGAAACTATTTGATTGAAGAAGGTTTATAATATTTATATCACCAAATGTTTCACCCATAATGTTATATGGCATCCTCACTGGTACACTAACACTATTAAAGTACATGTACCAAGTTTCATTTATTTAGATGATATATAACAACCCCAGTTCGAAGTAATTTGAGTGAAATAAATTTTATATGTGGTAGATTTAAACCACTGACGTCATCGCTACTAGACTTAGAGCTTACCATGGTTATGAGAGGCTGTTGGTCCTAGCACCGGTTGTATCTGGGGCGTGTCTTCGTGGATGTCTAGTTCCGCACTACGCCTGTAGAGTGTGTATTGTGTCGCTACACAACGCAGGCGCAGTCGACCGTCAACGAACAATGAAGGCGATGCCTCCAGTTCTAGCTTCAGTACAGAAGTGTCCATGTCATCTGGTCTTGTACTGCGCTCGACCTCATACAGTACTCTTGCATTTATTTGGTGACGCACCTAAATAACAATTTATGTTGTTGTATTGTTACAATATGTAATAAGAGTTAATTGGTTGATAATACACACTGCTCAGATTGATAATACGTGTAGGCTAACGATCCAATGCAATCAAAGACAATGTGTTCCATACGAATTTGTGCCTTAGACTTCACATGCAAAATGTATGTTACTAACAGTATGACTTTGAATTTATTCTACTACCCATTTTGAAGTAAGTTAAATGAAATATGTAAAGGAGTATTTGGAACACCTGCTTATATGTTCCATATTTGTTTAGTAACATATGTCGACCATGAAATAGCTCTCAGGATATTTCTCAGTTGGCATTGCATTATACCTTTTCAACCTTTTCAGCCTGCGATGACCGTAGGTTTTCGCTATCAAATAAAGACCTTTCGTCCACTAAGGTAGATCTTAATGTTTTAGGGAAAGATATGATGGGAATGAATTATCTCAGAAGTATCTCATTATGGTTTATTTTATGATGTGTGATGTTACTTATAACTGGTAACCAATCATGGTACAGATTCACATAGGGAAACCCGTGCTTCGGTCTATCTGGAATTGTAGTCCCGCATAGGGTTAAGGCAGTAGCAATTTAGGATCTGAATTCAGATGATGATGAAGTTCATACAAATTGTACCGTCGTTATTAGGTTTCTTATGGGGCCATCGTTTTACATAAGCTCAATACCCCTACCACGTACAATATAGATAAGATAAGGATATTTGTTACACATTGGCTTCCATATTAGACGCAGTTGGTGACGGATATCGGTAAATTTACTTACTTGTGTTGTTTTTGGCCTTGGGTAAATTTTACACGTATTTGATGAATTTATTGTATGTGAGATACAAGACTACGAAACTAAAATGAAATCACCCGGTTCATCCAATTATTAAAATTCGCTTTTTTGAAAATATGTTCTGCAGCTTATTTGAAAGGCAAGTTGCAGATGAAAGAAGTTTTTAAATATTTTTAGAAGCAGTAAAGGTATATTTGATTATACTGTAGTGCACCTGCAAGATAGTGTCAAAAAGGAAGACACCATATTTCAAATGGTAATAGCACCAGAAGAAATATTCTCAGTTACAGTAAGGTAAGTAAGTTTTAAATCAAAAGAACCGTTTTTAATTTGGTATAATTCATTATTTATTTTGTTAATAACAAAGTAAAATTAGAACTTTAAAAATAATATTGATGAATTACAATCTGTTTTCCTCTTGGATATGAGACACTGACCACCGTATTTGACGACGAATATGAACGGTTACATGTGACAGTGAGGTTCCTCCCACACCCCCACAGAACATTCGTCACGTTTATAGGGGACCTAAAATGTTTATACACTGTTGTCTTATCTGAAATTGTATGAATAGGCCTCCTACTGCTTGGGAATAGTATGGCCTACTAGTAGTAGAGGATCAGAAAGTTGGTAACAATTTTATGATTGAGTAAGCTTGACATCAAGGTTATGAGAAGCTGTTGGTCCCAACACTGGTCGTATATGGGGCGTAAAAGAAAAATAATGGCAAATATACCGGGTGATCAACTCGAGGTGGCTACAATTAGAATCTCAAAAAGTACTAATTTTACAGCAAACTTTAAACGAGGAACGTTACCTCATGTTTTACGTTCATTACAATTACGCAATCAACATTTAAAAATTCGGTCGCTATATGGCGATCAACTTTGAAATGTCTTATAGACACCTCTATTTTTTTATGATATATTTAGGTTTTAATAGTGATTCTAAGACTTTTTTACATTTGATATTCTTTTGATATACTTAACTGTTTATACGCTAGGAGTGCTGAAAGTTTCAAAAATTCTTATATAAAAAAATGTATTAAACAGGCTTGTTTTACCATTTACAAATTTTAAAGCTTAAATCAGTGCATTATTTTTATTTAATTAAATGATAATAGCCTATTGTAATTTTAAAAATACATTATTTTATTTTAAAAATACTGAAAACCCTTAATAAAGCAACAACTGTGTATTGGGTAAGTGCAAGTACCCTCAAAAGTAAAATTAATGACAATTTTGCTAATCTTAAAATATGGATATGAAATTATGTTTACTCTGTCTTGTTTAGTATCTTCAGGTATGTTAATATCATCATGATATTCTTAATATCATCGCAACTAAAAGCTGCTTACAATGAATGTCCAGTTTAATTATTAAGTAAAATACATAATAATTATATCTCCGTGTATAGATGTCATACACAAATAAAATCGCTAATTTTTTATTACTTAGACTACTGTTAACACATTTAATGAGACAACTAATTATATTACCAATTTCTAACAGAATATGTTAATTTTTATTTAATGTACTAACCTGTTGACCATTCAGATACCAAGTCAAGTTAGCCAAAGGGTACCCTCCTTGGGAAGTACAGTTGGCACGGATTTTTTCCCCATAACTGTACTTGGACTTCTCTGCTGTCAGGACTGGCAAAGTCCATGGCTCCTCTGGAATAACACAGGAATTATTGATAACATAGGTATACAAATACGTTACTGTAATTAGTATATTACAATGGCCCATTTATGTTGTGATGAATCACTCTACTCACATAGAGCAAGGAATCATCCACTTTCTTGTCCTAGGCTCTTTTTTAAATCCTGTCATTATTTAACGCAAAATAGTCCTGCAGAATGGTCAGTTATTGAAGTATTACAAGGTTGTCATATAACTTTTAATTTTAAATAAGTAAAATACTTTATTATGAGCCAGTCATTAAATGTATAAAATTAATTAATCGTTCTAAAGTTTATTTGTTTGTATTTAAAAGGTTTTAATGGTCCTGGCAGCAAATTACAGACATACGTAGTGAATGTTCTTTCCACTTATCCATACATCAAATCAAATAGTTATCCATTCAAAAACACGCTTGGTATATGGAACATAGTCATATATTCACCTGCTTAAAAGTTCATAAATGCTTAATATGATACAACTGACTTCTTAATTAGCAGTGAGTATAAATACTTCTACCCTCAAATAGACTGATTGAAGGACTAAGACTAATAGAGAGTGTCTGAGCAATTAATTCATAGAACAGTAACTATTTTTTGGTAGATGTTACTTGAAATGCCTTTTAAAAGATGTTATACTAAATCAGGCTTTGACACTGTGAGGGATCTTATAGAAAATCAAGGGACCAAGATGCTAATGATTCTTTACATTTACTTGTTTTATGAAAAGGAGTTGTATGATTATTGTTGTGCCTAGTTAAATAGTGATGGTTGTGTACGAAAGAAAGATAGTGGATTTTTAATACAAACAAATCTGTGGAATAACTTAAAAGAAATGAAAGTGTAAGAAATGCTTCTGAGGGAAACCTTCACGGTAAATGTATCGACATTTGAGACCAAATACTAACAAGATCGCTTTTTTTGTAGTCTGAACACTCTATTAAAAGAAAACAAAGGAGCCGTTCCCCATGAGACAAAGTTGGCAAAATTTACCAAAATAAACAAGATTGAGGATTTGTCTGACGTATATTCTTGATGGAATTAGTTTGGTTGTAAATAGAAAGTAATTTTTTAGTAAATTAAACAAATTAAATTTTCATCAAGAGTGCATCAACAGTTGTAAATAATCGTACAGTATAAACAGAAAACATATGTGATAAAAAAATAACAAAAAATCACAGGTAAAGCAATAAATACTAGTTAAATTAAATTTACGAGACTAAGTTTAATAAGAATTATTATGAATTAAAATAATGTTTAGAGTTTTCAATTTTCGATGATATTTCATCTGTAATTAAAAGTAAAAATATATTAATAAAATTTAGAGACGGTTGGGAAATACATTCATCTTTCAAGAAAAATCTAAGAAGCCATTTAACTAAATTAAAACAGAAAAAAACAACAAGAAACAAAACATGTAAACATATACATTTTAATTCTACAAGTACAATTTTAAAAGAACCCTTATGGACCAAAAGAAACAAAATTGAAAGTGCATGTGTGGAAGTTTTAAATGATGAATGTATTTCCCAACAGTCTCTAAATTTTAGTAATAAATTTTTACCTTTAATTAAAGATGAAATATCATCGAAAATTTAAAACTCTAAACCATATTCTTATTCATAGTAATGCTTCTCAAACTTAGCCACGTAAATTTCATTTAACTAGTATTTAATATTTTACATGTGATTTTTTATTTTTTGTTGTTGTTATTTTTATTCACATATGTTTCCTGTATATACTGTTTTTACAACTGAAGATGCCTTAACTGGCGAAAGCGCTCTCGATGAAAATTTAATTTGTGTAATTTACTAAAACCTTTCTTTCTATTTACAAGATTGAGGATGTTCTAACTTAAGAAGCTAATGTGAACACTGAAACTCGTCCCAGAGCATATGTAGAACATTTTGGTTCCACAACTGAGATATGAATCAACATGCAGCCCAAAGAAACCGGTCATAATCAGGAATATTTATGTTAATAATTGATATTATAAAACTGTTTCTCTGAAGGTGGAAATTAAACATTTTAGTTTTTTCTTAGTTCATTGAATAATTCTTTTTAGAAAATCATACACTAAGGTGTTATAATATATACATTCCTTATAAGTGTGTAAAAATGTCTCCCCCTCCTCCACCACAGAAGTGCGTAAATTACAGATCTCAAAACAAGCCACACATGCATTCACATTCATCCACCCTTGCATGTCGTTCGCTCAAAGCCTCACCTACCCACAGGTAGCAGTTATAGAGAGGTGTTTACCTGTGACAGTAACGTAAGAGGACTTGATAGCTGTGTGGAACAGTGGTGCATCAGCAGAGACTTCACACTTGTAGTACCCAGTCATATCTCGAGGAACATCGCTTAAAGTCACAGCAGAACTATTTGATCGAGATATCTGGGAAAATTATGAATTGAAGTTATGTTACTGTACTTCATCAAACAATTTTTGGTCACTTCAAAATCATGATTCTATAATGTAATTGTATGCTATATGTATTGCAGATAAATATCAAGATAGATCATGTATCTTCTGTGCTCTTATTTTTATGTATATCAACACATCAACTACGTCTCTCAATAACATAAAGAAACAATATTGAACTATTGTTTGTATACAGTATAACAAGTTAAATATATTAAAGAAAGGTTTTAAATTCAAACTAATTCTCTAAAACACAATGTATTACCTAATTGAAAATGTTAACATGTTTTGGTATATTTTTGCATTAGATCAATGTTCAGATATGCAAGTAGTAAATGTCCTGATATCAAATCTAGAGTTGGCTGGCGAACTATAGTTTTATCAAATACTCAATTGATTTTACAATATTATACTAAAGGTATGATTTGTTAAAAACGTTTTTATATTTTATAACTGTAACATACTTCTGGTCTATAGGTTTACTGATAGATAATGCTGCCAACTAAATTACATGTTTCATAGAGATACATTATTATTCAGGATATGTGTATTAGTAAAAAGGCTCTCTTTAACCCCTTGTACTAGGAGAAGTTAGATTAAATGCATTCGATAGGTGTTATTTGGGAATAGTCATATGTAATTTTATTTGGGAACACCCACCTTAAAATAAACGGGAAAAATTTTAAATATGAATGGGTATAATGTTTACTTGTTGTGGTCCATTGTTTCTATGAAAAGTAGAAATCTTTAAATAGCAATTTAAGTATATAATTAAAATTAAATACTAAATAATGTTGAAATAGTGAGTTCTGTAATCCCTACAAGTAACAATTTCATTTCATTTTAAGAAATACAAGAAAGAGAATAAATCATACTTGGCAGTCCTGTATATAGCGTCATTATTGTGAGATAGTCACTCAAAATCTACAAAGGTACATTTCTATGAGAAGTTGAACTTTATACTGTCAATTTGATTTCAATAGAATTAATAATAATAAATATTAAACTATTATTAAATATACAACAACTATACGTAGAATTACCATTCATTTATAATTACTTAGAAATTGGTACGACTAAAAATTGTATATTTAACAAAAATGTCATTCATTTTCACGGAAATCTATTACAGTTTACAAAAGTAGGATTTCCATAATACGTGAATATTAACTCGTTTATAATTACGTAAAGCGTCTTTTTAAACTTCTATAATGTATTAACTTAAAATCATTACTGCTCGACGTACGATTTCCAGTTAAGTATATCCATGATCTCTTAATTTATATTAAATTCTAATTATTACTATTCAGTCAATATTTTCACCAAATATGACATTTCCCCACTTACATCCACTTTAACACCGTCCAAGGCAAACACTCTGGTAGGAGGTGTCTCTCCTGGAACAAATCGGTAGAACTCCGTGTCACCTTGGTAGAACTTGACGGAGTACAAATGTTCCTGTTCCAGGATGAATGCACAGGTGAGTGTTAGACTCTCCCCAGCTCTTACTGCCTCAGGCACCTTGAGGACTACATCCTTCAGACACCAAAGACCTAAAAGTAAAGTCCCATGTTTATTGAAGGACTAAAACTACACAAACTGGGACCAAATATATTTTACCTAAAAGACTACAAACGTTTATCTACTGAGATAAACTACGAAAGTTTTACCATGCAGTTACTTTTCCAAACCGCTTTCATACTACACTAAAGTAAATTAATCATAAATA
The DNA here is from genome assembly GCA_035578905.1 of Stictocephala bisonia. Taxonomy (NCBI): domain Eukaryota; kingdom Metazoa; phylum Arthropoda; class Insecta; order Hemiptera; family Membracidae; genus Stictocephala; species Stictocephala bisonia. The sequence goes on from JAQJVL010000304.1 coordinate 367,081, forward strand.
TTCTATATCTGAATCATGCTATATCAAATTTAAAGTGTTTTACTCTTAATACCTGCACGAACAGTAATACACGTACAGTAGTACTGACCCAACCACGTCCTATATTTGTACATTAGTATTGACCCACCCACCATCCCATACATTTACAATAGAACTGACCCACTATCTTTATAGGTAATTGGCCCTTTCATTGGAGACTGGCATCTTTAATTTGATTAAAAACCAATTAACAGTCAAACATAATATTTGTTGTTGATAACACAGGCTAACATTTTATTTAAATACACAATTTCCTACTAAACATATTGGCAATATATATTTAGTAATTATTAACCTATATTCAGATGTGCTTTCATGTTTATAAAAATAATAATTAATTCATAGCTATTATTATAACTGAAATTCTTAATTAGATGGTAGTTTTAGTAAAGTTGTTTCGGTCTATAAAAAATTGAGTAAAATAACAAAATTAACTACGTTGTTTTAAATTACTAAACTATGTTGAACTATGTGTAGCAGTAGACTTAAAATCTACGTGATTAAAAGGTAGATATGTCTTTTTCCCCACCTATATTTATTGCTGTAAGAAAAACTGTGTTTCTTTATAGCCATGATATTTCATAAAATATAATACTTGTGTAATTGTTGGTAATCAACAAGTTTCGGTCCTCATATGTTAAACTATTTTTAAAAAATAGCTCCCTTAAAGAAATGTACAAAGTCACTTTATATTATTAGTGTTATGAGAATAGTTTTCCCCGGATAGAACAAAAGTTTCAACTTGCAAAAAGGGATGGCTGTAAATATAATCCCCCTCCAACGACTTTGCATCTTAAATAAGTTGATTCATTAATATGCTGTGCTCACTTTCGAAATGTATTGGAAAATATATCTCTCCCTGATTTACTGTTTGTATATAAATCATCTTGTTTATTAACGAAAACCTCCTCATAAAACGTTGAACTCCAGTTCAAATATGGAGGTATAAAACATTTTATGAAGGTGTCCTTTGTTTAAATAATATATTATCTATTTCGATATTGATATAGCAATTCATGGTAAGTGTTCAAAAAATTTTGGTTTTAAGTGAATATTGAGAATGTATTCAAGTGACTATTAGAAAATATTTACTTAATTCCTTTCAAATAATAATCCTTATCACACAAAATATCCTTAACAAGGATATATTTAAATTTGTCTCGTGTTTAACAAGAAATTTACGAAATTTAACTCATATATCTGTTAAAACCATTGTATTACTATTTACAACATATTTACAAATTTATACCCAGAGTTTATTTTTCAGAATTTCAAATACTAATTTCCAACTGCTGCATACTATTACTATTTCTGAAATATCCTCATATATAACTTCTTTTGTTTATATGAACAACATGTTCACTTATCTATTTTTTAAAGTTCTTGACATATATTTTCTAATGAAACCGCTAAGTTCGTTATCATACATTAAGCAATTAGTTTATGTTCGTTATAATACATTTTCTTAGATATACCGTGAATGATTTGCGCTGAATCATTCAGCTTTCTCAACACAAGTTTTTATAATAAAGATAGATCAACTACGTTAACCTATACGTGTACCACTCGTACAAGAAATATTCACACAATTAAACTTACTTTGAACCTTGCTTCGAAGTGTAGTTTTCCAATATGTTTTTATAACTGCTGTGTTTTGTTGAAATACACGAATGCTAAAATCCATATAAATCTGTGACTTGGCCACTCCACCTATATCCTCATGAACTTCCGCTTAAGATCCTCAAATTACACCCTCGTGGGAATACTGCTTAAACCTCCGCTTAAGATCCTCAACTTACACCCTCGTGGGAAGACTGCTTGAATCTCCGCTTAAGGTCCTCAACTATATACCCTCACGAGCAGACTCTGCTTGTACATGTCTTACGGACTTAATCCACCCCCATGCGACCACAAGTATATTCTGCTTGTACATACGCTTACGGACCTAATCCACCCCCACGTGACCATTTAAAAGTAACAGGTGCACTATGTAATAAATATTTATTAAAAATAAAAACAATTTCGTTGGTTTAATTCAAACTGCTATATCCAAGATACTAATTACAACAGCTACGGAACTGGATAAGTAAGAACTAAAATAACTGATTTGGTCACATTGTAACAATAAAGTTTGATTAATTAATTTTTATTATTATGAATACTTATTTTACAATTTTAGCCTTATATAAATGTGATAAATTTGTTCCTTTTTAATGTCGATTGTGCGCAGTAAAAATTAAATAATTTTTGAAGTATCTTATATATCACCCACTCTTGCATTGAATGCTCAGCTGATGTTTTAGTTTGGATTGAGATAAGTATATTACACATATAGTATATTTTAAAATATACTATTTGCATTATATATAAAACACATATACACATGGCAGTATGAATAGATTACTATGAAGACATCAACAGAATAACCTATAAATGTTTACGTGAATTCTTAAAAACGAAACTTTTAGGGGCTTTAACTGTACTTAATAACATAAAAAATGCACAAAATAATTTAATAATATTACATACTTATACAATACATAATTTATTTCATTAATTGTTATGCCATTATTGGATTTTAAACAATACTTCACGTTACAATCGTAAATTGGGAACAAAATGTGCCCTTATTCACAACACCTGCATTAAAATGTATCCTCATTCAATAAAACTGAAAGAATTTTTATGTACTTGATTAACTTGTAACATAGTAGAAAATCTTTATTTTAAATTTATGACAATATCCATTCTAGAAATAAATGGTTGGATCTCGTTGTTGAATCACAATTCAATACTTTTTACGAGTTCTTTTTATAAAGATGGAAAATTGTTCCGGGAAATTTGCATGTTACCAGCTACACGTTCAGAGCGTAAAATTGAATCTGCTCCTCACACAAAGCTGCATCAGCCTTCTTTGTTCCCAAATAGATAAAAGAACAAAGCACCTTTGAAAAGAACAATATATTCAGAAAACGCCTGAATATAATAAAACATTTATTTCGAATTATACTTCACGTTTGGCAAACCTATTGTTAAATTAAATTACAAATAAATGGCGTTAGCTGTACAGTTAAATATAATTAGAAGTTATGATTGCAATGTATAACATTTAATTTCATTCAAAATTGTAAAATTACTTCTAAAACACGTGTATTTATGATAAAATGTTAGTAAAAAGCTGTACAGATTTTCGTTTTATACCTCGTAAGTTTTTGTTTGGTTACTCAAGTTTTCATTTGTTTGAAAGTGTTTTTTCTTTTTTTTAGATTTATCCTTTGGCGCATGTGACATTAACTCTTACTTATCACTTTATATAAATAAAATTGATCTTACCTCCACTGTAACATTTTAATATTGAACCTATTCAGACAGAGTAATGGGGTGAATCAGTACAGTAGAAGATAAATAATCTTTCAGTCTAGGCCAGACTCGAACCTGTGCTAACTCTAACCCAAGCTCCCAGTTCTGACGCCTTAGACCGCTCGGCCAACGGCTCGCCTCATTTATTAATTTCCCGATAGCCAGATACAGCTTTATGCGGAATGCAAACCATGTAGTATTGGCAAGATGTTCACCTTAGTGACAAGCCTCATACTCAGTACTCTCCCCTCAACAACATCCGCACCCTGACTACCACCCAACTTGAAAACCACAGACTTCTCTGGTATTGTCCGAGCCGATTGCAACCTTTGAGCAGACACCATATTGGTAAGATGTTCATCTTACTGACAAGTCTCATACTCAGAACTCTTCCCTACACAACATCCGCACCCTGACTACCAGATTACCACCCAACATTGAATCCCCAGACTTCGCTAGTATTGTCCGAGCCGATTGCAACCTTTGAGCAGACGCCATAGTGGTAAGATGTTCATCTTACTGACAAGTCTCATACTCAGTACTCTTCCCTACACAAAATCCTCACCCTGACTACCAGATTACCACCCAACCTCAGACCTCTAGTATTGTCCAAGCCGATTGCAACCTTTGAGCAGACGCCATATTGGTATTAAGATGAGCGAGCATAGAACCTATCACCTACAATCTAAAAGTGAAAATTGTATAACATAATAACTTTAGCCTAATAAATTGGTTTTTTTTTCTAAATTGAAAACTAATAACTAGATTATAACCATTTATAGACTCTAAATGAACTATTAAATGGTTAACAATTCACAAAGTAATCAGGTTTTAAACATAAAATTAAATGTGCATTTATAATCATGAGACGTAAAATAAATGTTTAATATTCTAACTCCCTATTACAAATAACATTGAAATACCTTTATAAGTTTAAACAAAAACCGTTCTATAACCAAATACCCACACATCTACTCTCTTAATATTATGGAGTAAACATAATTAATCTATATGATCATTTATTAATGTATACAGAAAATGTAGACATATTTTACTTACGCTCCAATAACTAGTTAGTTATTTCATGTATATTGTTGTCCTAATATATAACCATATTAGAAAACAAACGTTCACATTTTATTGCCTCTGACATGTTTTTCACTATAAATTGTGTATTTATTCACATACTTCACACGAAAGTACACACTTACCTATCTGTAGTACTATCAAAGTAAAAAAGTAACTTAACAAATTCAACATTAACTATTACATACAGGTATAATATATTTTTAAATGTCCCTTGGAATGTTTGCGATATAGTCTTAACTAAAAAGAAAATTGCAGTACAATTAAAATACAGTAATTAATTGTAAATGTTACTGAGTACTTATTTAAAAGTACTAATGAGTGAAATGTTATGTTTCTTTAGATGCAATCAATCATGAATTGTTATTTTTTGTAGTAGTATACAAACATATTTTGCTGTATATAGATAATCGCTTTGCTACCGTTATACCAATATTGAACCCACATAAAATGTTTTACATGGATGTATGATAATTTAGTTTAATTGTTGTACATAAATAATCTCGAATCTTCCTTTTTCATAATAACGTGAATTTTGTTTTAAAATATCCAATCCATACTTCATTTTTTATTTTTCTATATTTTTATATTAAAGCCAAATAATAGTCAAATACTTTTTAACTTTGGTTGCTAGGATTAATTAAATCAGCATCAATAAAGGAAAACGTCATCAACTAAATACTTGTCTCGGTATATCTGGGAGTGACATACTGAAAGAGTAAATGAGATACAATGATTTTCAGCCTTTGTTCTTAATTAATAACAAGCATTACCTCAGGAATAATCCATCATTATTTGGTTCCCTTGTGAGGTAATCAATCATCTATTCATAACAAATGATTAAATATCTTTAGTAACAGAAACAAAATAATATGAATAAAAAAGTGAATTGCCATTTTATTTGAATATATATTAATAAAATAGTCTTCATCATGTTCTAAATTAATTGCTTTTATTTATAAGCTAATTCTAATTTAGTTATCTCAGAACAGTTTAACTTTTTGTATTCCAGCCAAATTTTTACAACTAACGCATCTCTTTATAAAAAATTATTCACTAAGCTTTTTTTCCATTTTTCATTATTACTTACTTACTTATCCGGTCCCGTTCCAGTCAATCCTGGGTCTGGGTTGTCACCAAGCCTCTCCATCTTCTCCTGTCCCTCCACATCTCCTCTCTCACCACTTCCCCCCACACACTCCCTCTCTTTTCCACGTCTGTCCTCACTCCATCCAGCCATCTTCTTCGTGGTCTTCCTCTGGGCCTCCTTCCCTCCATTTCCCATTCCTCCATCTTCCTCGGCAACCTCTCTACACTCATCCTTTTTACGTGACCATACCACCTCAACCTTGCTTGTTCCACTCTTTCTCTTATACTCTCCTCCACTACATCCTTCCTTATCTCAATATTCCTAATTCTATCTCTTCGAGTTCTTCCCTTTATTGCTCTCAAGAACCTCATTTCCCCTGCCTGTACTCTACTCCACTCCCTTTCTGACATCCGCCATGTCTCTGCCGCATAAGTAATTATAGGCCTATAGTAATTCTTGAACATCATTACCTTGGCCCTCCTTGGTACCTCTTTGTCCCATACTAGGTGTTTCACCGTCCGGAAGAATCCCGCTCCCATTCCTAATCTGGCATTTATTTCCTGTTCCATTCTTCCATCACTTGACACCATCGTTCCAAGGTATTTGAAATCATCTACCTTTTTTAGTATACTTCCATCTACCAATATATCTTCTTCCAAAACTGTGTCCCTTCCTACTACCATTACTTCACTTTTTTCCTTGCTTATCCTCAGCCCTCTCTCATTTTTTTTTTTTTTTTTTTTCATTATTAGGACGTCGATTTTCATAGCATGGGCAACTATTAGAGACTAATGAGTGTGATGAGTGTAGATAAACGCATATTGTCATTGTTTTAAACTAAGGTCGACTGTTCCTTAGACAGAACCATTTATTAATAGACCTATAGCCACAGATTAACTTAGGGACCTACAGATTTACGTGGAATACTAAGATCCCCCGCCCCCCCGTAAAATGGCTCTGATTTTCATCAAACTGTCAAGCCCCACTTAGTTCTCTTCCCAACACAACATTGATATTTTGACTACCAACTAAGTATATATCCCGGGAAACTTGTTTCAAGAATTATATTAAGGAATTAAATATTCTAACAAAGTTAACTTTACTTACGTCTTATAATATAAATAAGCAAAACATTTTTTAAATAAATTATACATGTATTATCTTCAATAAAGAAAGTTGAAACATTTGATAGTAGTACATGCAAATTTAGTTTTGATGAATATTTATTAGATGTAATAAACTATATACTTTTACACGTTTTAAGTTATTAAAGAAAAATATTGAAGTATGATATATAATTAGTAATGATAATCAAACCAAAGCATATAATACAGAGTCCAAATATTTATCAAGGTAAGAATTAACATGTTAGTTTTATGAGCGAACGAAACTACCACTGTTTTCCTGAGCTTAGATAAGCTTAGATATATAAAGTTTTTATCATGAAATAGTTCAAAACTGAATGATGAAATCATATACGTACCACAGTCTGTGATATTGACCCACCCGCCCACCCATACACGTACAGTGGCATTGACCCTCCCTCCCACTCATACACGTACAGTGGCATTGACCCACCCACCCATCCGTCCACCTACTATGGTATTGATCCCACCCGCCCACCGATACACGCACTTTGGCATTGTTCGACAATTTTTCAGCAACATTACAGCAAATAATTTTTTGATTGATATATTATTTATTTATTCCTTTGTGAATAACTTTGGTCTGAGAATGGTAATCGTTGATTACTGAAATGTATCACCACATTACTTGTTAACAAAACGGTAGTATATTTTTGTGTTGTGCTCACTTGTATCGCACCAAAACGAAACTGCAAATACTTTCTAAGTGACAATACCAACATTATCTCATTACTAATCATAACTTCCGGTCAACCCTGAGTAGGTAGTTTTTCCAGTATCACCAATGGATTAAAAATTAATTGGTTATTGTTATATTCTAAATATTGTGGAAGGAACGGTCTACATTGTCTACAAGGTTTTTAGTTCAAGTTATATGAATGGCTAACCAAGCCACCAATAGAATATCATTAGGTATACGCATGGTGTGATTTTCTCAATAATAGTAAATATTTTAATGGCCTAACAGAAACTAAACAGTTTAGTATGAGATTTGTTGTATGTGTTTTTATTTACATTTATGCTTTTCATAATAAACAAACTGAGCATATATTTCAGTTGAAATATTATTTTTATAATTTTTTTTTATTCTGTAAGGACTTCACAAAAAATCGGTAGTTGGCTTCCTAATTGTTAAACGTACTGAAAAAATAGTTTAGGCAAGTTAGGACTAGAACATAATTCCGATAAAAGCTACTAATGAAGAGAGTTAAAGCCACAGAGAACAGACTATGAAAATTCTTATTCTGTGTCAGTGATTAAAGTACAAAAAAAAAAAAAAAAAATGGTAGTGAATTAATGAAAAAGATCCATAATTTTTCGTAACATAAATTAACTATAAATATTGAAGAAACCATCCCTATTCGGATAGTGTCTAAAATGGTATCGATACATAAATAGTTATCTTATTTATTTATTAATATCTTTTATCAATTAATGCACACCATGTATGTATACTTGTTCTATAATAGAAATGGTTGCGTTTTAAATCAGTCTGTCATAAAACTAAACATTTCTTAAAATTTTTTTTATAATTTTTTTTAGTTACTTATGTTTATAAACAAACTAGTAAAATAAATTACTTATTTTTCTTAATAATAGTTGTAATATAAAATAGCTTTTTGCGAAAGTTTATTTCGCAGATTTTACAAATATTTTTTTTCTGTCACAAAAAATAAGTATTTATTGAAACTGATTAGTTTTTATGATTAACTAATTTTATATCTATGCGTGTTAAGTATTCTAGTAGATTATTTAAAATATAGTTCCATTTCACTTGTGGGTTTGGATTAAACATCTTACTCTTACATCGATTCAATGTACAATGTTTTTATGTATACCAATATACTCAAATCTGAACGACAAAACTGCTTTGATTTGGTATAATGGAAGATGTCATAATGAGATGGTAAAAAATAGATTATATTAATAGAATTAATTGGACTATAATATTTGTATTATGTATACTAACCAAATTCTTCAACATGATTTTAGTCGATCAGTAATGTTACATTTATTTTATTTATTATGCATGTAAAGCCGACATTATTTTCAGATATATATGTATCTATGATAGTATAATTTAATTAAAATCCAAACTAATGTTTTATTTAAAAATATATATCAACTACTAACTACCCATACTCGTAATATATAGGTAAATAAATATATATATAATTACTTTGTTGTACTTACCCTGGAGGAAGGATAGAACCAAAATAAGTACTTTCCTCATCTTGACTATATTTAAAATCAGTAATAATTTATAAAAATAAATGAATATTTTATTCAATATAATTGACAATCCATTCAGGTCTTTTTATTTCCTTAGCAAAGAGGCATTTTTCCAGATACTCCGTAGTTTGGTTATTCATATTTAAAATCAATTGTTCAAAACTAACATTCGAAATATGTAACTGCGAAATGTTCTGTTTGTTTTCCTTTATCTTACTGGATTAAACAAAAAATGTTTAGTTTAGAACTTCACTTTTTTAACCAAGATAATAAAAGTTCATAAATAAATAATCAGAGATAATTTTCAGTAAATTATCACATAATCACGTAACAGTTGAAACGCCTATGTGGTGAGGACGAACGGGAACTCACAAGTTACGCTCAGGTGACCGGAACTGAGAGATGTTCACAGGTCGACACCGCTACCCCGACTGAGCCAGTGAGCCACCCCTCCTCCCACCTCAACCCCTTAGCCACCAACAACACTCCTCCTTGTGTGCACTTTCGGCTCCTCTCATCTCAAGAACTATATGATCCAACCCTCTTCCAGTAATATTCACACCAGTTATCTTTATAACTTGATATTCTTAATTAGTACTAGAAGAAAATTTTAGTTTTTTATCTCGGAACCTTACTATAAAAAGTACCATTACATTCCGATATTAAAATAATATTATAGCTAGTTGAATTCCTTCTAGATTATACATAAATATGGTTTTTATTTAAATATATAATTTATGTAAGATATTTAATTTTTATGTACTACATATTTATTTTTTAACGAAAATCAGATTAAAAGTTTAAATGTTTTAAAGAGATATTAATGATTGAATTTAAATGTTAATAAAGAATGGTAAATATAATATTATATATTCTATTTAATATATGTATTATTGTAGAAATTATTTATTTTTTATTTATTTATTCATAAGATGCCGATCGTCAAGATATGGGCGAATATAGATTTTGAATGAGTGTGATGAGTGTAGATGAGCGAATGTAGTCATTGTTACAAACTAAGGCCGGCTATTAATTTGAAAGTGTCATTAATTAATAAGCCCAATTACAAATGAACAGCCGGTGATTATCAGCTGATCCCTTTCAAAATGTATTGACTCTGGGATCGAACTAAGAACCTTCAGCACATGAAGCTGAGATTGAACCAACTACGCTACCGACCAATTTATGTATTAATTCTTCAATTCATATTGGTAATACGTAACGGTGAACCATTGTAACTAACTATATCCAATATATTTATTAAATTATCAATAAATATAATCTATCTCAAAGCTTCAGCATCACGTTATATTAACAGAAATTGAATGCCACATAGTTAAACATAAATTCCAATTTATCAATCTCATAAGCATCATATTAACATAAATCTTATTATGTTCTATCATTTACTTTGGATTGCTTAAAATATATTACTTACAAACATATATTTTATTTAATAGGAATACTTCTTCCATTAATGCCACTATTTAGAGAGTTGTATGGTTTAAATTAGAATAAATTTACATTTGAATACAATACCATTATATACTGGACTTTAAAACAGCTTATATTTAGAGACAAAATATTAAACATTGGATAAGCAATGTGTCTGTCTTTATAAAATCGATGGTCCCACCAAAAAACTTGAGTGCAACTAGTAGGCCTGGAAAGCCGTCGAGAAGATTTTAACAAAATGTAAGTAGAAAGATTATTTTACACGCAATTCAATCTAATGTAACATGCTGGATAGGACTTGTGGTCGAACGAGTGGTTTTATTGTTATGGGAAGCGGTAACACTTCAAACTAAGCCGCCATCGAGTATAAAGTGGGCGACAGTCTCACAATATTGCAGTGACAATGGGGATATGACAGCACAATAGCGACTTGGCAACACTGGATCTCATTTCCATTTGTCTAAGCGTCTCCAATCGACCCTCATGAAATATTGTGCTTTGTCTTTTTGTACATTTGTACTATTGTGTTTGAATTGCAACTAAAAAAAACTGCACATAAAAATACTGTTAGATATGTAAGTTACGAGTAAGAAATTATGAAGTTCTGTTACTCGGCCTACAATGATAGGAATGCCACATGTATTACCACATGCATTGCCAGAGTGCATATTTAATTTCATATAATTTCACTAAGGTGGATTGATTTCTTTTTGATAAATAACTTTTTTGATATATGACTCTAAATATATAACTTATACTGAATTATTTATAACATACTGACTCATCCTAGTATTGCGTCTGTTTTTCGTATTCCATTTACTATGTCAGGTCCTAACCAACCACGTAAACCTGTATTTAATGTGTAACTTTAATTATTACTCCCTATTATATCGTGCACGTTCTCAGTACAGTGATAACTATAATATCGTGCACGTTCTCAGTACAGTGATAACTATTATATCGTGCACGTTCTCAGTACAGTGATAAATATTATATCGTGCACGTTCTCAGTACAGTGATAACTATTATATCGTGCACGTTCTCTGTACAGTGATAACTATTATATCGTGCACGTTCTCAGTACAGTGATAACTATTATATCGTGCACGTTCTCAGTACAGTAATAACTTTTATATCGTGCACGTTCTCTGTACAGTGATAACTATTATATCGTGCACGTTCTCAGTACAGTAATAACTTTTATATCGTGCACGTTCTCAGTACAGTGATAACTATTATATCGTGCACGTTCTCAGTACAGTGATAACTATTATATCGTGCACGTTCTCAGTACAGTAATAACTTTTATATCGTGCACGTTCTCTGTACAGTGATAACTATTATATCGTGCACGTTCTCAGTACAGTGATAACTATTATATCGTGCACGTTCTCAGTACAGTGATAACTATTATTAAATTATTTTGCCTTTAAAATATCAACCATGTATTACAAACGACTGAAAGGGAAATATTTTCCAATATACTACTTTTATGGACATGAGATGATAAATGATAAAAAGGTTACAATGGTAAATAGATTTTGTAGATACCGGATACAAAATTAATTATGTAGCAGATTACATATATGTTATGATGTAAGTTGCCATGCTAGTGTCTCTAATAGCTTTCATAACCCTATTAAGTTGGACATCAATCGCTTTATGGTGTACGCTATTTAGCCATATAGCGTACACCATAATGTACCAGTGATTAGACCAGTGACAAAGCAGTTGACCGCAGGACATGTGCGTTAGCTCCCAGCAATATGATGTTATACGTTTGCCCTGGTTTAAATTTTAGCTGCCGTTTCTTTTTATTTATTTTTTTTTTTTAAGACGGCTCCTAAACGTAAATGTTCGATCTAACATTACTACTAGTTACTATGGATGATCATTATGATGGAGTTTTACAAAATTTAGAAAGATTAGCCAGTTCAATTTCCGATTAGCCAGTCCGTTTTTTAGGTGGACAGACTAGCTATTCGAACAATTTTATATCAGATGTTGTCAAAATAAACATCGTAAAGACTATATAATTAGTAGGGTCATTTATTTTTTAAAGGCTATAAAAAGATGTATAAGTTCCACAGCCACACATAACCATGTAGGGCTATAACTTTATAAATTGTAGGATTCATTTTATGTTTAGATAGTTATCATTCTGTTAAGCTTATTTTTAGTTTTTAGTATTGATCTTTTGTGAAGAGCTTAGGAGACATTTATGTGCTAAAATTATTTGATCAAAACTATGACAAAAAACTGTCGATATGTTGATTTCTTAACTATTATACAGCAATAATAAACTTATATATATATATATATATATATATATATATATATATATATATATATACTTCATTTATTGGCAATAGCATTCTATTTAAACAAACCTCGCATATTTTTTGTCAAACCTTAAACTACAGACATCTGTTAAAATGTAAAGATTATACCATTTTAAGGTTTGATCGTTGTTCGATACATAATACCTAATGTCAGTACAGTAGGTCAATACAATGGACATTGTACTTTATAGTTCCATTAACTATTTAGTAACCCTTGTCACTATTGTAAATAGCAATTAAACAGGCAATTTTTTTAACGCGATAATGACGTGTAAATCATTTTATAATCGTAACAAGAAAAAACTTGACATTTCGACAAATAAAAATTACTCCGGTCGTCTTCAGGTGTTACTCATTACCTTATACTACGTTTTAAACACATTGATATCTTCATAAAAACACTATTAAAGCAGAAAGAGTAGGTTTGTGTTTAGTGGTGAAGTAGTTTTGTACGAGAATTATCAGATGATAGGGTTGTTTTATCCTATTTAATACTACCATAGGTACGCATACACCAACAATGCGTGCCTATTTTTTTTTCTACAATTAAAAGGACAACTCATTTGAATATGAAGAGGAGCATGTAACAATCTGTATATATTATACACACTTAAACGTATGTTTTCTTAAATAATTACGTTTAATAAAAGCAAGTAAAGTGGATCAATGGCTAAAACTTCGAACTGTGTTGTGCAAGGTCCACGGCTCAAAGCCTCAACTGAGCTAGTTGGCAATCCCTCAATCGTTGGGAAAAGATCAATCATTGAACCGACATAGCGTCCGCTCAATTGTTGCCATCGACGTGGTCACTACTAGAGAAGTCTGGTTTGTCCATATTGGATGGTAGTCAAAGTTCAGATGTTGTGTAGGGAAGAGAAATGAGTATCAGGCTTGTAAGTTTGCTGAAAGTCAAACCAACATTATGTTGTTTGGATTCCGTGTAAAGCTGTAGGTCACTTAGTTGCCTTGGCTCTTCAGCTATTAATAAGTAGCTATTCATGAGGAACAGTCGACCTTCGTTACAGTGACTACACTCGTTCATCTACATTCAACACACTCATTTGACCTCCATATTAGCCCACATCTTAACGATAGGCCTTCTAATAATTAATAGAAATGTTATTTAACATTTTAAAATGTATCAAGATGAAATTACATTTATTTTAAAATAAAATATAATAACTTTAATGTTAAAGATAAAAAATGGATTTTATGCTTGGTATTTTATTTATATTTATTAATGTTTAAATAAATGTTTAGCAATAAAAAATATAATTAGCTTAAATTCTTTCTGTTATGACTAGGAAACTTTTGCCAACCCACTGCTCTCTCTAAAATGGTAAAATACTTACAATTACTATAATGGACGTTCAAAAAATTAATTACAAACTTTAGACTACTTTTAATTTTGAATGGTATGTAAGTTGTTTAATGTCCAGGTATATGTGTTTCAGGGGTGATTTACTGTTGCAAACAAAGGAATGTAATACTGTATTAAGTACGCTCAGACAATGACGAAGAGGGTGGTTATTTGTGTGCTGTATATCATGATTGTTTATTTGGTTGGTAATCTTTCTAGAGAGTCTTGTGGTTCTTATTTTCAATATCAAATAAACGCCTTAAATATATATATATATATATAGTTGAGATAGATTTCGTTTTATTTACATTCTTTAAGGGTTGACTGCAATGAGTACCATATGAGGTACTTACAAAACAATTTTTCACTGTCACTTGTTAATTCTTGATTACCTCCGTGAGGCCACTAGTTTTTTTGAAAACAATATATATATATTGTTGTTTCTTCCTCTAAAGACCTATAAACTAATTTTATAAATTATTTAAATAAACCAATATAAATTTCGCTGAGTAATATTTATGGTACTCATGGCATGTTGCTGCAAATGTATTTTATTATCGTTCTAAAATGAATCCATAGTATGCTTCAATAACATATTTTCCTGCAGAATATTAATGTGTTTGCAAGATAAGTTAGTGTGTTCATAAATTAACAAATAATTTGTTGATAAAAAGTAAATTATTATTATTATTACATTAAAATATTAAACATAGAACATGTTTTACTAGGAAGGCCTATTTAGCAAGGTTTTGGTAATATATTTACGGCTTGCCGTTCACTTTATGGAAATAAAAAACAATCTGAGCAATAACACAGATGGCTGTGAAAGCAGCTGATTTTTTATATTACCATGAATGAGAACTAGTTAAAAAAATGTTTGCTAAGACTACGGAAAGGTCATTTGGTTTGTATGGAATTGACCTGATTTGTTTGTAAGAACCTTACTGTAATTGAAACAGATGAACATTTTTTTCAACCCTTGATTAAGATAGAGAGAGTACTCATGGTTTCGTGTTAAAAATATGTGAGTACCAACTATATATGGAACTCATAGGTCAGGCTTTGGGTAAAAAATGTTATGTGGCACTCAACCTGTTTTTATATTCTAAATAACTTTTAATAAACTGTTCAAATAGTAAATAAAGTATCACTTTTGTTTAATTACTTCTTTTTATCAAAGGTGAGATTTCTAAACAAAATTATAGAGAGAATTATTTTGCTTCTTTCACATAAGCCTGGTCGTAACAAAGAGTGACTCAAGAGACGTCGTCACATGTGGGGTGGAGGAAACATGTTCCACCCCCTGCCAACGTGGTTCCGACCCAGACCAACTCACATCTCGCCACTTTCCACAATTACCTCCTGTTTCCTGTCTCTGTTACCGTTTCACCACTTTGCCACATCATAATGAAACTTTACTTAATTCTCTAATGTTTGAGGTAATTGTTTTTGTTTTTGTTAATCATGGCATTAGGTTCTGAAGCAACTTCCTTAAGTAATTTACTGTAACTATGGTATGAAAGCTCAACGAATTTATAAAAACCGTAATTATTTTAATTCTAGTAATCTACAGACTATTTTGTACTCAAATTAAAAATATTAAAAGCCGCTAAACACAGTTACATTTTGACGGCAAACAAATTTTGTCTTAGACATACATTTTCCTGTTATTATATCATTTATTTTTACTTTCTATTTGTAAGGTTTCCTTCGTCTCTGGGATTTTTTTCTCTCCTCCTCTTAGATAATACATGTCGGAGATTATTTTCAATGCGTTCTTGGTATATTTATTTTACAGATCCTTAGCCAATTTTACTCTCTATGATTATCATCCACATGTTTAATTTATTTACAAATTAATGTATTTAATTTTGCATTAATGGTTTGCTTTCAAGGAATTTATGATTTGCTTCGTTAATATATTTTCTGATGTTCTTAAAATTTGTCCAATGCATAAGCCTATCATTTTTTCATGTAACCTGCGATTGTTTAAGAATTTTTTGATAAGTCTTCTAAGAATAATAAAAAAATCAATTATGATTTTTTAATGTTGCTTTTTAATTCGATTTAAACATCACTTCATTGGTAAATTTTGCACATTGATATTTTGCGTTTTTTTAAAATACATTTTAGCGGAATAATGTGCTTTATACGTTTTCGTTTGTATATTAGTTGGTCATTTTTTCCATAGTATTTGAATTCTCGGAAATTTTTGCTGATATAATTTATTTTATTGTATTTTACGTGCGTTTAAGATGCGATAATTTGTTTTTTGATTCTGTCCCCAATTCTATAAAAGATTATATCTCAGTCTTTATTTGTGTGCAATGTTCCGATTTTTTAAAATGTTAGTTACATAAACAGTAATCCTAATTGACCCATATCGCGATGATCAGTATATTAAGAATAAATAAAAGTGATTGCAAAATATAATAAAATATTTATTATGCCCTTGTCTGTGCAAGTGTAAACTGATGTATAGTGATGTTTCTTTTCTTTTGGACATAACTTAAATTATGAATCAAATGTTCAATTAAACAATAGTGGGTATGAAACGTCTTCTCTCCTTAATTACTGTGAGTTTTCCATTTTCCAGATAGTTCACTTCAAAATCTGACTTTACATGGCCTTTTTCAGAGTTAAGTCTACCATTTTATTATAACCTTCCTATTTATGATTTGTTTATTGTATTTACTTCTATAAAATTAGATTCCTTCTTCCATTATCATACTTCCATTCAGGTTTTTATAAATTTGTTTATTATTGTACCCATAGTTTTGAACACCCTTTCCTCAATTGTATATTATGTTATATTTGTTCTGACCTTATTTCTCCTGATATATTTTCTAATGAATGAGAAGTAATACGTAAGGTATAGGAGGATTGACGTAGGGGCGTATTCAATACTTCGTTAAGATAAGTAAAGCCACGTGAGAAAATATTTTATCAGAAGAAAACAGCATTCCCTTGGCCTAGATAAAATATATCAGCTACTAGAATGTAAGTTTTGACCGTCTTTACAGAACTGTCAGTGCAAAGCAGAATTCAACATTCAGTGCTTTGAGATTTGTACTGTAATAGATAAAATTAAAAAAGTCGGTTTTTTAATAGATTTTGTAATGAATGAAAAGTAATAAATAATGTATAAGAGGATTGACGTAGGGGCGTATTCAATACTTCGTTGAGATAAGTGAAGCCACGTGAGCATATATTTCCACAGAAGAAAACAACATTTTCATAGCTTAGATAAAATATATCAGCTACAAGAATGTAAGTTTCAATTGTCTTTACAGAACTGCCATTTTGTTCGCAAATTAAATTAATAAACAACATAACAGGAATATATATATACAAAATACAACATAATTAGCAAATAAAATAAATAAATATATATATATATATATACATATATAGTAGAAAAGTTGTAATTGTGAACACCTATGAAGATGGCATAAATGCCGAAACCATTCGTGTTAATTTAATAAAAAAACTGTTTAAGGGTGCTCGTTTTTATTTTTTATTATAAAATTAATATATATATATATATATATATATATATATATATTTAGTAACTTTGAAAAAATTTTCCATTTTTATTCGATATTTTATTCACATTTTTCCTAAACTTAAATGATAAATATACTGGAGTATTTTATGTTTTACTTTTTTTATACATCTTAACCAACATTGTTTCCAACACTCATTTTACTACCTCATATGGAGAGGCAGATAAGAATTATGAAAGAGAGAGAGAGAGAGAGAGAGAGAGAGAGAGAGAGAGAGAGAGAGAGAGAGAGAGAGAGAGAGAGAGAGAGAGAGAGAGAGAGAGAGAGAGAGAGAGAGAGAGAGAGAGAGAGAGAGAGAGAGAGAGAGAGAGAGAGAGAGAGAGAGAGAGAGAGAGAGAGAGAGAGAGAGAGAGAGAGAGAGAGAGAGAGAGAGAGAGAGAGAGAGAGAGAGAGAGAGAGAGAGAGAGAGAGAGAGAGAGAGAGAGAGAGAGAGAGAGAGAATAACATATTTACAGTAATTTATTTTGTCAAAAATCGTCTAGTCTTTTAGCGCTAAAATGTCTTGTTTAGTGTTAATCCGTATTTTTAACAGACATAGCTGTTCTATCACTCCATATCATTTTAAGTTTTATCGCCATTTTTTTTATTTTTCATTCCTTTTAGTTCAAGATTTGGCTTCATACAGCTCATTATTGATTAAAAATTTGTTAATAATTTTTCATAAATTAAAGTATGTTTCATCAGCATCCATAGAAACATATAATATCTATTTAAATTTTTTTAATACATTTTCATAACTTAAAATTAGTAAATATACTATTGAATAACTGGACTAAGGAAGTACAATTGCATTAATAAAATAGAAATATGAAGTATTTTTAATTCATTCAAATGCTATTCTATTTAAGTAATATACTATTACCCTTATCAAATTTTTACAATTAAAAATGTGTTTTCAGTTTAGAATTTACAATTATTGTAGTGTGTAGTGTTTAGTTGTAAGAACCAGAAGTAGGTTAAATTTTATCAGTATTTAGAAGTGGGCGATAAGTTAAAGCTTAATCTATCTCAAGCTTTTGATGGTAGTAACTTCAATGTAATTGAATTTTTAATTGAATCCTCTTCTGCAATCTAGTTTATACATCATCTTTCTTTTTAAATTATTTGATTTCTACTATTTAATTAACTTGTCTTAGGCCAGGATTGACTTAAATTTATGTTTACTGATCTTTACTGATCATAGCTACTTTGAATGAAATTATTAAATAATAATTCCCTAATTATTAAATGTGTGTACATTGAAAAGTCACAGTAAACGTTTGTACAAGCCTTCTTGATATTTCACTTATAAAATATCATTATATGTTTTTAGATTAATCAATTTCTTTATACACAAATCAATTGATTTCTATACTAAATACAGTAGTTACGTTTACTAATAAATGTATAGAGATAATGAATTTTCTGATTTCAAACAAAATGTCACTAGCCTTTTTACTAACCTTAAATGTTTATTTTTTAAATGTTTGTTCTTTTAATATTGTGTAATATATATAAGGAAAAACGTAATATATGTTTGACAGAATTAATTTCATATAATGTTACTTTTTTTCTTATATTGTACTTTATAATTTTTATACAGAATACATTTACCTCAAAAATATACATGTGGACCATAATCATATACATTTCAAATTTAAATGAAAAATAAATAGTTTTATATTTCAATTGCTAAGTAAATTATACCACTAATCTATACTTTAAGATGGGCAGTGGTTGAAAATCTATTATTTAAATATAATAGAGGCAGTAGTAACAATATTATAATATCCATGTTGTTAACTACTTATTTTTTTATCTCATTTTTATTTTACTTCAACGTTATATTCTAAGACATCGTTCCTCTGTATTTAAAATCTACAATATAGTTTTAGTTACTTTTACTACTTTTAATTAAAATATTTCGAACATAATACATTATTGTTTAAATCATACAGATAAGAATAATATCTTTGATCTATTAAGAAAAAAATTTTGTTAAATGTGGGAGTACACTATTAATTAAAATTATCCTAGCTTACAGATATAGTTACACTGATAATTGGAGTATGTTTTTAAATGCTACAATATATATTTTGTTATTTTTAGGTGGTTTAATTGTATTATGTCTTTTGCTACTAAACAAGTTAAAAACTAATTAATTAATATTAATTAATCTCTTTTACTATCTCTGAAGGTCTACATTAAAAAGTTACTTTACGTGTATGGACATATTTATACACTGTAGTTTCAAGGAAGTGTTTAATATTATATTTTAAAAGAGTTCTTTTTGTAGTTTAAGTTAAAAATGCCACTGCCATAAATAGATTTAAAAAATTAATGAAAAAAAAAATAATGATTCATATAATTTTTTTCTCCAACACTATTTTATCAAAAAACCAAATAGTTTCAATTCATATTTGTCAATAACTTGGAAGTTAATTTACTTACAAATCGAGTATTTTTTTTATAAAGTTCAATTAAAAATGGCTTTATAGTACCAACAATAAAAAAAAACAGGATTAAAAAGTTCTCTAATACACCTAAGCATTAATGAATGTAACCATTATTAGGGAATGGGAAATTAAGGTTAATACAGGGGCTTAGATATGATTCATTGGAGTTGATAGTGATTTTTCACTCTACAAATCAATTACTTGAAAGAACATATTCTTCAGCCAATATTTTCTATTTTACAGTCCCATAAAGTTATATAAAAAATATATGAGTATACACACAACTGTTGAGCTAATAATTGTATGTCAGATAATAATACAGCCTTACGGTTTTAACTAAATTGCTTCTAAACTTGTTTTTCCAACTAATTTTATTATGCTTTTGTGTGCTTTTTAAAAAGTATATGCACATCGTACATGTCATTAAAAAGTATTTTTATAGTATACCCTATGTTTAAATACTATAATACTTATTTAACATTCCAATAAACAATAAAGCCATACGGACCACAATAGTGTATCAATAATTGCTTTTAAACGCCATTTATTTTTATGTACAGAATCATTAGATAAAGTTGTACAACGGTCCATCCCCTCCACATCAAAAGGCTATGCCACATTATGGTGTTGATTTGTTTCAAAATATGATAAAGGGTTTAAAGTTCTGTATTTTGTGATGTATGCCATATAAGAGTTGTATATATTTAGTTTTATATCAGTGACGCGTGTAAAGTACAGTAAATAAATTATTTGGTAGTAAACATTACAAGATATTAACTGAGATCATCATAAGTGATTATAATATAGTTTTAGCACAGTTTATATTGTTCATATTAGGGTTATAATAACATTTATGACTTGTATCCTTTCACATACTTATTTCCAATTCCAATTTATTATATATTTGTAATTGAATACTCCTATTACTCATTTAGAATAATATAAGATTTTAAAATAACATTATCTTACAGCAAACATAGTTTGTATAGCATGTAATAACCTTACAAAATAATCATATACACCATCAATTGAAGATAAAATATTTTCCTATGCCTTACTTTTCCCTAGTTCTATATGAAAATATAATTCCTAGAATTATAACAGAAAAATGTTAGTGTTCTTTTAAAAATATTTATAAAATATTTGTACTGTTTTATCAAATATCCCCTAAAAGTATTTTACAATAAAACCATAAAAAAATTCACTTGGACTACCATTTGTTCTTATATCGTATTCACATAATTTTTAACTTCAAAATGTAATAAATCAAAATACATATATTCGTTTTCACCTTCCATTATCATACTTCCATTCGGGTTTTTATAATTTTGTTTATTAATGTACCCATAGTTTTAAACATCCTTACCTCAATTGTATATTATGTTATTTTTGTCTGACCTTATTTCTCTTGATATATTTTCTAATGAATGAGAAGTAATAACTAAGGTATAAGAGGATTGACGTAGGGGCGTATTCAATACTTCGTTAAGATAAGTAAAGCCACGTGAGAAAATATTTCCTCAGAAGAAAACAACATTCCCTTGGCCTACATAAAATATATCAGGTACTAGAATGTAAGTTTTGACCGTCTTTACAGAACTGTCAATATAGCATTGACGGCTAACGTAATACAATCCCATTTCCTCCAATTTTATCGCTTTGACAACACTATAAACAATTTGTTTCACGTTTACCAAACTATTTATAAAACTAATACTTCCTAAAGTAATAATTGGCACATAAAGAATACATAATATTATTAGTCTTTTAATAACTTTTCACTATCTAAATAATAAGGTTATATAAATCATAAATTCAAATAAGAGTAAATCACAATTTGAAATATTTTCAAAAAATATAGCAAAAATATCTAATGCCAAATATATTTAGACAAACACACACCCAAATTATATTTACGAGAACTCTTAATTATATATTCTTCTTTTAAGTTTATTTAGTTATATTTTTTAAATAATTGTCGGTCTTATAGAAAAAAGAGTGTAATATGTTAAAAAATATATATATATAATCAATTCAACATTAAGTGCTTTGGGACATCTATTTCAATACATACAATAAAAAAAACTCGGTTTTATGTCTTAAGATGGATGATAGTTGAGAGCTCTTCAATTGTATACTGGATGGCATGACATGTAATTAATATATGTAATTAATGTGGTAATTTATGCAAGCAAATTTAATTATACAATATTCATTCAAATCCTTTCTGGGTATATATGAATCTTTTATTCACTTTGTAACATTTTTTAAATTTGATATTATATTTACTTTGAAGAAACATAACACTAATTTATCTATTTTTTACAATATACTCGGGAGTTTATTTTGGCTGCCGTAATTGTGTCATTAACTAGAGTAACCATAAAATAGCTACAACTATCTACCTTGTGGAATATCAAAAGGAATAACCGCCACGGATGATTGAACCTTGGGAATACTAAGCGGGACGCAGATTAATTAGTTCCTGTAACTCCCTGCAGCTTCACAGGAGTAATTCACTTCATCCTTTGGAGATAGCTTCAGGACGTCATACTAACTGAAGTTAGAACAAGGAAAACTTCACTTTTAATTACACAATAAGGCTATATAACAGGAACAGTGCAGTTATTAACTTCACTGACTGTATAAGTGACCGAATCCATCTCAGTGATATATTAATAACGTTTCTAATTATTAGTACTGTATATCAACTAATAAAATTTATAATCTTATTATTACTAAAACATTATAAAAGAGCTAAATTATTTCCCATAAAATGAAGACTTTTTTGGATTCAATTGACATTTGTTATTGAGCTCTAATAAGAACTAAACTAATACTTTACTATACTTAAACTATACTTTAATTTAAATTTATAGTATAGTATAATATATATATATACATATATATATATATATATATATATATACTATACATTATTTACAATATATTTATACACTATTCTTTAAATTATTTACATTTGTTTACCCAACTAATTTGTCTTGTTTGTTTACAAATAAATAAAGTTGTGATGCCTGATGATGCTTTGCTGGTGAAAGGCGTAGTTGAAAATAAAATTTATTGGTTTTTATTGAAAATTTGCTAATTTAAATATATAAAATAAACAATATTAACTCTATCTCAACTTCGTTAATAATAACTTCTGTTACATATTGTGGGGTATTGTGTATTACGATACAATATTATTTTGTATTCATGTAAATATAGGCAGTCTTCATATTGGCACAAACTGTAAGTTATCGAGACAGACACGTATTATGATAACATTTCAAACTCAAAGAAGTACCTTATGGATATTAATGTGGAAATACTGACGATTTATTTTGCCTTTGGTGTATTGTTTTACTCCAATATATGTTTATCAATAGCTCATCCTGGAGAATTCTTCATTATAAGAATGGAATATTTATTCATACATATTTAAAAATGAATTCGGTATCTAATTTAGTATATGTTAAGTTAAGAAAAATAGTTTCCATGTTTTTATTTTAAATCGTTTTTAGTGCGTTACGAAAACAAGAGGTCTTTTTGATCAAATATACATGTCAAAAATTATAGTTAACAATAATTTTAGTTTAGGTTGTATTGAGAAAAAAAATCCTCAATTACTTAGGCAGGAGGTTTTTGAGTACACTAATCTTATTTAGATTTTAAATCGTAACTTTATAATCTAAGTAAACTCCTTCGAAGCTCCCTAAAAGAAGTTATTTTTGTAGATATACTTCAGTTTCCACAGTTTTGAATCTTTAAGCCCAATATTTATTTATTAGTGCTATGGTAAATTATTTTTAATGTAAATGTTTAAACATTTTAAATACTAAAATATCGTTTTTAAATGAACCTCATTCTTAAGAAAGGTGAGAACTTTAAAAGTTACAAAGGATGGTTTAAAAAAATATAAATTGATTTTACTAAAGAAAAACATACGATTGCATGATGAAATGAGATAGCAGGATACAAAGTAGCTGGGTCAGCAATATTACAGATTTTTACTGAAGTATTTCCAATTTTTATTTAGTAGCTGGAACGCTTTTAACAAATTCCACTAGCTTCCTCAAACGGTTACATGACTTATTTCTCGTTCTAAATTTCTTTGTACTACAACCACAGATAGCTCGATGTTTCTGAATAAAAATCATAGGATTACTTAGCTACTTATAAGTATGTTTAAAAAATTATGAAGGAATAGTAGTTTTTAACAAAGGAATTACATATAGTTCCAACTAATTCAATTTTCTTTTTTTGAAGAATTGTATTTAATATTGTTTATTTTCAGTCTTATTTTATTATCACCATTATAAAGCTATTAATTAACAATACTTATAAGTTTAATATTAATTTTAGCTTAATTTTAATAATAAGCTAAGCTGACTGGCCTTTTGAATTATAGCAAAACTATTTAACGTTATAAAAGAATGATTTTTTCTGGCAGTTTAGAAAAGTACGTTCAACTCTTACGTGAAGTTCTTTTTCAACTCATACCTAACGAAGGAACTGCAAAAATATATTTTGACGTATTAAAGTAAATATCTTATACAGTTCCTACAACACCCTAACACACAACAATTGATAATTAGTTCTGATAAGTGTATTTTATATTAGATTCAAAGTGTGGAACTGGTACCTTATATACATTATTGTGTTACTAACAACAGTGTAGCCTACTAGTATGTCAAGAGAAGATATCAATAAAAATATATACTAAAGGATCCAAATTATAGTTTTTTTAATATCCCCATTGGTTTACGTAACTGATCATTAAATAATAAGGGATGGATCTAACTATTTGCAATTTATCTATTACAGTAAATTTTTATATAGTGTTTAAACTATAGTACTAATTTTAAACTGCAATAAATTATACTATTTAGGGTGTCTTTTTTTAAATGGACCACCATCGTGATACTAGAAACCATGAGTCTGACAAAAAACTTTAAATTGGTTAACTCACAACGTTTTTATTGATAATTAAAAATGCATATTTCTAATTATTTTTAAAAACGGCCACCATTTTTCCAATATCGCAGTTAAATTTCTTGTTTCATATGGAAAATCCTATATTATATACAACTGTTGATTTGCATTGAAAGTTGACTTAAACAGCTGATAATGGTAACAGTGCTGCCAAAATCATCTTATCAGTGACAAAATAGTAACATGTTTTTTTCAATTTACATGTGTTGATAATTTAATGCAATATGTTGTTAAACCGTCAAAAGAATTAATAGCTAAGCGTACATTTTCAACAAATGTACGATTTTATGTTTGTAGATTAGGTATTTTTTTTATAAAGTATATTAAATAATTTGTTATCCAATGGTATGTTACATAAGGAACTGAATATTTTCATCTCTCATATACTTTATTAAGCAAAATATAGAAAATGTCCTAAAATAAAACGGTGTTAAAATTACTATTTCTATATGAAACAAGCATAAAATATAGGGTGTATGTAAGTAAAAACAAAGTTGACCGCTAAATTGGAAAATGGTGGACTTTTTTAAAATATTTTAAATATATGTTTTAAATATCTCTAAAAACAAGGTAAGGTTCCTCATTTTAAATTTTTTACCAGACTTATAGTTTCCAGGATCACAATAGTGGCTCATTTAAAAAAGGCACATTATATAAAATGTAATAAAGCAGTTATGACAAAAAAAATTATCAACGTATGTTATTTCCTTTTTTATATATGATGCAAACATAATATTTATATTTTAATAATCAGTACACCATTTTTTCATTGTGAAAATAATTTGTTCTTTTACTTCAAAGAGATAACTGCTACGGCTTATCAAAATAAAGAAACTAGCCCATATTAGCTAATTAATTAGGGTACCCCCGTGTTTTACTGAAGATTAGTGTGAAAGAGCTACATTGACAGTAATTTAATTATTCATATAGTTTTATTTTATTAACTTTTTTTATTTAATGTACTTTCAATGTTAGCCTAAGTTTATTATTTTACTTAAATCATATAAGATGCATATATTACTATAACGAATGTTATTTAGGCTGTAAATATATACAGTATATAAGTAGTAGTTTCCATGTATATTTTTGGCATTATGTATTGACACGCTAAAATAATACATGTATAAAAAATGATCACAAAACCTTAAACTAGAATAAGGTATGGTAAAATCTCAGTAATAATAGAAACATACAAACGAAACTTTGTTAATAAAACCAACAAGAATGTTCTAACACGCTTAAAAATTACAGTAGAACAATACAACAATAATGTAAGGAATGGAAAATATTTAGAAATCGTAAACTCTCTCTACTTTAACTTCTAAGTTCCTTTCATTTCTGTTGAGCCTTTGAGGAGTAGTTTGACTAAAAAATTTTAGAAATACTTCCAGGTAAATATTTAGTTGTATCAAAGATAAAGTTATTGCTTACATTATAGCATCTGGTATGAAAAATTTACTGAAACTACAATTAATACTTTTGTTGAATATTAATTCATATATTTACGTTTATTCGATATGAACCAACTTATGAAATGAATTAAGGTAGCGTCAGTAGTTATTATATTGCAATGTGATTGTTTTATTATATTAGTTTTCTAAATTACCAGAAACATATTTTCAAAGCATGTGCTAACAAATTTATAACTGTAGGATAAATCCGTTAATAAGTTATTAGTATTATTTGTTATACTACGTGTTAAATCCATTCAGCAAAATCTACAAGATAACCTATTATTAGGCATAACAAGACAAAGAAATTTAACCAGTTTATCGTAACATTGCTGCTCTAAGTATGCAATATTTGTTATCTATGTAATGTATTTTTTAGCCTACTTTAAAAACAAATACTGACCATTATTTATAAAGCTTCGTTAATGGATCCCAATGACTTATTATCAGCTGTTGGCTAACAGCTGATTAAAATAAAAATGAATGTGGTTTGATTATGATTGGTTTTAAATGAAGACTTTATTTGACAAAATTTGACCGTAACCATCCAAATACTAGTAAATTTAGTAAAAAAATAATAGTAAACTATGAACAATTATCAATTAATTGATCTTGTAATACGTTCTGCGTGCATGCAAGGGTGTGCCGCTGTCCATCTGATTGTTCAATAAAGAAGTCAAGTAGGTCTAATGTTTCCACGTGGCCAATATGTGTTCGGAGGCAAACATCATTTCCCCGGCCTAGCAATATTACAGTTGTAAAAAGTAAACAGGGTCAGACTTGGTCATACATAGGAGAAGGGGATATACTGTTTCCTCACTCACATAACCTAACATGATCTTATTGCTGCACAGCTTGGATTCTTTTTTACATTTTCTCTAACTGGCTAATTAGTTAATATTTTATCTCTCCTAACATTTTCCCTTTACCTACGAATAAGTTTTTAATAATATAAATGCCATTAGTATAATATTTTATAATGTTAGTTAACAAGTTATAAATGACCATAGTTCAGTTCTACCTCCGAGTATTCAATGGCCACACAATAACCTACTTCTTATCTATACTTAATCGTATATGACTTGCATAAATAACTTGTACTCATTACTGCACGTACAAATTAGAATTCTGAACAAGTGTTTTAAACACAATAACGTGTCCAAAAATTTATAGTACACGTTCTAAAGTGTTGTTTTAATTATTTAAAGTCTCTAAATAATATCTAGGATTGTTGTGCTACTGGTGGAAAAAAGTAGATAAATATAACAAAATAATATTCTACCCAGGAACCTACAGCACCAACACTTTTATCCTGGAACAATTATTTGTTTGTGACACATGATAACAATTATTTTAACCACAAACATGCAGCCAACTAGTTAACTTTTGGAATTATTTGTTAGGTGCTAACTTACTTAAATGAAAATAAATCAAAAGGAAAATATAGAACTTTTATGGTGTTTTCCTATTACAAAGTTTAGTGATGAGCACATTACTGCCTGCTGAAAAGGCAGACAGGTAAAATTGATCTTTAAAAAATCCCAAATTAGCTAATAGCAATTTTGATAAAACTTGAAGAAGGCACCACCCACAATGATTAGTACTGTAAGTGTAGGGGTGCGTTGGATGGTAATTAAACTGTACGTGTATAGTCGGGTGGGTAGGTCAATACAACTGTACGTTAGATAGGTCAGTATGCCAAAACGTGAGGGTTAGCTTTCTATCCAAGTTGCAAAATGCAATATATATATATATTTTTAACAGTTCTAAGTAATGTCTGCCTATAAGGGACGGAAAATTTATTGTTTTATTCAGTTCCCTCCTTTTAATTTTACATTAAGTTGCTGACCGCATTTTTCCCGTCGACTATATTTTAGCTACGTAGGTGCCTCATTTATTTTCATTTTTCATCTTGGGAACATTTTTGAAAACTAAAAGTAAATATCATAAGCATTTACATATATTTTTCAGGTCATAACAACGAAGGGTATTGAATGTATTATTTAGCTCTGTAAAATTTTGAATTAAAAAAATTATTTTAAAATTATGTTTACGCTTCTTTTGAATTTAAATTATATTCATTAGTCAATAAATGGGTTTTCTGGATGAATTATCCACCTATACGTATATATGTGTGAATCGCAATAGTAACATTGATAATATTTAACGGTTGAGTGCTCGATCCCATAAACGTCATCACAGTTACAGTAAAATAGTTAGTATAATTTTATTGCAACATGTTCTGTTTAGCAATTTTCTTGTCTCAATAATACACCCACCTGTCAAACATCAAGACCAGTGACTGTCATGTATCATTGATCAGTGGGGATACATAGAGGGACTCAGAATAATTAGTTCCGTAATTTCCCCAGAGGTTAATTCGAGTAGCTCCCTTTGTCCCTAAGTGACATCTCTAAGTCCTATTGAAGACCAGGGAATCAGATATACTGACACAGGTTACGTAACCGTTACTCTATATTATCTGATAGGGAATACTAAAGTTGTTCTTTTTGTAATATATTTGTCCAGAAGTATTATCTTTTATTAGAAACATTAATCCAACTGTTCCAAATAGCAAAATAGTACTAAAAAACTACATTTAAGTGGTGAGGCCATTTAACCACAATGTCCTTTACTTAACACTGATCACAGAGAATAAATAAACAGAAGTCGCATCCTTATGGTTGCAGTGAATGCCTTGAAGATATAAATATATTGAAATTAATGTGCATATTTATATTAGTAATAATCCTAGACGATTTGGAGAAATAAAGGTAGGAATTGACAAGGTGGTTAACCTGCCATCTTAATGGCAAACTAACAAAACATCTACACAACACACATTTCACGCCTTATTGGATGCGACATCTGTTTATTTATTTTCTGTACTTCTATTTGAGCATAATCACACAAAAAAAGTTGTGTACTTTGGTTTACTATTAGTTTCTTGGTGTAAATGACACAAACTTTCTGTACATGAATGCTAGAGATTGGAATTTATTTTGCTTTATTAAAACATTACTTTTTCATGCATATTGCTTTAATGTATAAATACTACCAAAGCTGTCTTTAATAGCTCTATATGTAATTTATAGTAATTTAACTTTAGTAAAAGTTCCATCGGCTAAGAATCAATATTTGACAGTTTTTACTTAAAATAAGTAAAGATTACATGTGATATAACAGATACAATACACTGCTATACTTACTTATGCAAAGACGAATAATTTTATACTGACTTTTACTGAGTCATACACATCTAGTGATGTAAGCATATTAAATGTCTATTTATGCTATAACCTAAATATTCTTAATAGTGAACACAACTCAATATGTAGAGTAGCTATATTTTTATATTAAAAAAATCTTGACACTTTTTGGGCATACAATTTCATAATGGAACGTGCAGAAACGATGTCACTATAATATAACTGTCATTTAAAACCACCAAATCACTATTTCAAGCAACAAGAATATTTTATACTTTAAAATTAGTATTATAGTCAAAAGAATAACAATGAATTAAATTATATATAAACTTCCATGCAAGACAAAAACGCATAGGTAAATTCATAATTATTAATTCAAATTGTGTGGTATTGAATAGTTAGATAATATTCCCACTAAACTGAGTTTTTTAATAGTACTCTCCGATTTACTTAAAATCCTTTTTTGAATCGTAAATTTCAACGACATTGAAACTAAACGAATTACAATTATATTAAATAGATATAGCTGATTAAGTACATAATAAATTTTTAAAACTCTAGAAGGAAAAGTATAATTCCGTCTGCTAGTACTAAACACATAATAATTAACTCTATATAATTATTCATTATCTCTTTAAACACATTTTAAGATCTAGTTGATCAGCGAATGTTAAATAAATTATCTTTTTGGGGTATTTTCAGACTGTATAAAATGTATCATCAAAGGAATTTGAAGTTTTAGTAGTTACTTTAGAACTGCAAACTTAACTACTATGTTTTTTCTATTTTATTTATAGTCCAAGAGTGTTTTAGCTATTATTAAAGAAGCTACAACTATCCAAAAATTAAAATTTGTTATTTTATGAAGAATACATAATTATCGTGGACTAATTATCTATTTTCAATTAAATAATGAGAAACACTGATGGGAAACTGCAGTAATATGATCACAATACTTTACGCTACAAGTATATTTTATGATAAGACAATGTTGTGTTATATGCCTCACAAAATGCCAATCTGATGGGTGTGCGTAGGGCTTCTCAGCAGCTGCTATCCCACTTGCGAGTACAGTGACATAAAAATAATGATCCTGATAATGTAACACTAAGTCTTACCAATAAATACAGTACATCTTGAAACAACCATACCCTGATTTTGTAAACATACACCTAAACGAATTGTAATAAATATACTGTCAATTTTCAGTAATTAATTATATATATTAATAAAAAATTACAGTAAAGGTAAATGCTCGTAAAATAATCATAAATATATTAATTACAGTATAGATAAAAACAAAACAAAAATATTAATAAATAAATAAAAATAAAAAACGAGTAGGACTAAATCCAGAATACAAACGGTAGTTCAGTGAGATTGATGTAATATTTGAGTAGAACATAAAATTTCTTGTCAAATTAGTTTCGTTTCCATTATTGACATGTCAATCGGGAGGATGGGATGGAAGAAAATTCCCTTTGACGTAATTTACTGATTTCATATTACTAAAAATTAAAATGTTTGAAACATAATATATACTCTAGTACAAAGCTGTCAAACCAGTAAATAATTTTGTGACATTTCATAAATGCTGAACTATATTTTATATAATTATATTTGCCCCACTCTTAAATTAGGCAGTAACTGTCACTTGACTAAATCGAATTTCACAGTATGATTATTTGCAGTACAATTATATACTTGATAGTACGAGAATAGTCTTGACGATTTAGTTTTACTATTCTCAAATTAACGGCCCACTTTATTATTCATTTCACGACGTTTGTAAATTCTTTTTCTCACATAATTCCATAATTCCAAATATTCAAGATGTTATTTAGCATTACAATAAATTTAGGTTAGTCTAATAATTAATTCAATTAAAACACCCAGGTTCTACTAACGTATAATCCAAAAATCCAACAATTGTTATTTTCTTATTAACATAAGGTATTTTCTTACACTGAAAGTAGATACCCGCTTGATGATAAATCCTTTTGATTAATTATACCCTTTTTGAAATGTTTACAAGTTTAATCAGTTACATTTTCGAAAATTATGTAGCTACAATTTATTACATGGTAACGCTGTTTATCTATGTGTTTGACAGCTAATTAGCATTTCAGCCAACTGACCTGATTATAAAATTAGGCAACTGACTTCTAAATTCTCAGTGGCTTAAACTTAGTCATGTCTTCAACAATAACTTTTCATTACGTTAATATTTAGGAAGAATTTTTTTAAATCACAACACTAAATAAGTATGTACTTAATAAGGATACCAAGCATAAGCCAAAATCATAATCACATTGTAAAATAAAACTGTCCCAAAAATTACTTGGGTACTGGGCTAATATTGTAAAATTATTGTATGGCAATTGACATTAGTATGACTTTCATCGAAATTAAGAACAATTTAAATCAGTCATATCAAAAATAAGAGATAATCTGCTAAATTTGTACACGATTCAATAATTATAAGTTATAAGTAGTTTTTTAATTATCCCCCAAAGTTTGAATAAAATAGATGAAAATTTAGATATTCTAAAAGTTTGTAAGTAGGGCCATATTAGTCATGCTTGGGAAGAGTTATTTATTTTTAAAGAAAAATGTAAGGATCGTGATAAATCAGTGAATGAGCAGGTTAATTTTGTTTCTGAAATAGTTTTCAATAATGTATTATCAGCGACTAAAAAGTATAGAAGTAACAGCCAATCGGGATTAACCAATAGTATCACAGCAGGAGCCATTTTGATGATTCCAGCTAGTGAGGTCACGTGATCATAAATTGAGTTGTAGAACACCATTTTCCATTCTTTTGTGAATCCCTCTGGTCTGAGGAAGGTGAGCGTGGAATCGATCACCATAATATTTGTACATTTTGTACTTGTATTGTAATATATTTGTGCATTTTGTGCTTATATCGTAATAAATTTGTGTTGTGTGACGTTTAATTGTACTTAAGTAATAAGTATAAGTTCTGTGTTTATTATTTCTTGTTCAATTTAACCTATGTTCTTAAAACATATTTTACAGTGCATCATTGAACAGCCAAATAGCCTTTGTAGAGAGATCCCATATTTCACGTTGTATTTTAATTATTAATAAAACCCATAGTAGTATGTATCAAAACTAAAACATGTTTTTGAAAACATAATTATTAATATTAATAGTATTAGTAAATTTTAAGTATTCTGATATCATTTTAACAATTTTGTGTGGCTGGTATTATTTTGTGTTGTGGCGATAGGTTCTATGCTCGGTCCTCTTAATACCGACACGGCGTTCACTCAATGGTTGCCATCGAAAAGGAAACTACTAGAGAAGTATAGAGGGGTTTCAATCTTTGGTGGCAGTCACTATACGGCTGTTGTTTAGGGAGGAGGGTTGATACGAAGCTTGTAAAATTGTTGAAAATCAGACCAATACTACGTGGTTCGTATTTCACGTAAAGCTGTCGGTCCCTTAGTTGCCCTGGATATTGGGCTATTAATAAATAGTTATTTATGAGCAAGTATAACTCAGACAATAGGAAATAGTTCATCTACACTCATCACACTAATTCACCCCTCATATTCGCCCATATATTTACGATCGCTGGCTTCAAAATGAACAGTAATTAATATTTTATATAAACTGTAATACTTGTTTGCAATAGAGTGAAACTGCAATCTTTAATTCACCTCATTTATACTTACTTCCATTAAACTAATGAACAACGTGACATTATTTTTACAGTGATTATAATACACATAGCATTATGTATAGAATATAACTGATATTATTTGTAATAAGCATATAACATATTTTTAATGGAACAATTAAAACCATAAAAAATTCACGTTTCTATATATAAATAGTGTTAGCTTGAAGATGATAACACTTTTTTAAATATCCATCACTGTAAACACTTTAACAAATATAATGTTTACAAATATTATAAAGAAAGATCATTGAAAATACTTCAACAATCGAAAAATAAATGTTGCACTAAAACAAAAGTTGTCAATAAAATAAACCTAATGATTTTCTTATTATAAACTGTATTATAAGCAATGGGTATTACGAAACTTGTAAACACTAAATAAATATAGTCTTTTGCAGCTAAAACTAAAAAAAAAACTGTGGAAATAAATATTGATTCAAGTTTGGTGATATACACTTAAAAGAAGTGAAATTTATCTTTACAGTCAGTCATAATTTTTTCGCCTTGGTCTGCTTTCAAGGAATCGATATGAGTTCTACGTTCTAAAAGCATGCAATGTAAATTTACATCAACCCCATGTTAGAATGTGCAATTCAAGTACCTACATGTGTAGGGGCACTTCAGATAAAGACCCTTAGAGGAATACAATGTAAAATAACTTCTAATTCTGATATGTTGGCATTGTTCAACTTGGAGTACGTCCACATAATGCTTACGATGTAACGACTTATCAGTCGTTTAATTACGTTCGGACAGCACCAAAATTAACAGAGGTTGTAACGGGAAAACAAACCTAACACAAACAATAATATAATTATTATTTCGTATGTTTACTGAATAATAAATATAATAACTGATAAAATATTTTTATTCGATTGTGTTTCATAACATCGTATTTAGGACAAAATTAATGAAAATGTAGATATTTTTATTTTATAATACTTAGATATCTACCAAAAACCATGTATTATACCTTCATATAACGTACATTCTAGTAAAGAGGTTTCGTTGTTTATTAATATATTTCAGATGATTACAGCTAACTAAAATTGTATTAAGAGATGAGTTGAATAGTTGTTTGCAATGCATTTTTAAAATCTGCGTTTACTGTAACAAAATTGGATAGTTCACATTATTTATTAGACAGTGTTTCGTTTTTTTTATTATAAAAAATTTATTTAATATATGCAATTCATTAAATATAACTATATTTAAATAAACATAAACTTTAAATGTATAAAAATTAATATTGAAATTAAACAATATTAATTTATGATAAAATAATTTGAGTTTTTAAATGTACAGTTTTACAATAGGGGTATATTTTAACATTAATTTAAAAAGACTCCAAAACAGTAGATTGCTTAAAAAACATATTTCACTGTAATGTAAGCATGTTTTTTCCCTGTACTAAGTCAAAAGAATATTAATATGAAGAGGAATTAAAATATATATCACTAGTTGCATAATAAAGACTGTCTGCTTTTTAACATATTTTTATTTGTTTAAATGTAAGCAGAGAATTTTCCGGCAAGATAAACAGGTCACATCCATATTTTACGTATATGAACCTTATTTGTTTTGTACATATGAAATGTTGAACTACAAGAGGAAAGTTTTTTTCTTATCAGTAAGCTTTCGCCGGTTAAGGCATCATCAATTGTAATACATTATATACAGAAAACATATGTGAATAAAAATAACAAAAAAATCACATGTAAAACATTAAATACTAGTTAAATTAAATTTAAGTGGCTAAGTTTGATAAGAATTATTATGAATTAAAATATGGCTTAGAGTTTTCAATTTTCGATGATATTTCTTCTTTAATTAAAGGTAAAAATATATTACTAAAATTTAGAGACGGTTGGGAAATACATTCATCTTTCAAAACTGCCATACATGCACTTTCAATTTGGTTTCTCTTGGTCCATAAAGATTCTTTTAAAATTACACTTGTAGAATTAAAATTAATATCATGTTTTTCATTAATAGCATGTTCAACTAATTTTGATTTTTCTTTTTAATTTGATTTTTTAATGATGCCTTAACCGGCGAAAGCGCTCTTATATAAATTAAAATTTGTGGAATTTATTTAAAAAAATGACTTTTAATTTACAACCAAAGCAATTCCAATATAGAAATAGCATTCAGCAGTCTTCCTTAATAAATATTTTAAGTAATTTGCATACGCACAACAATGCAATATTTGTTTGAATAGTGACTATAATGTATACATTACTACCAACACAAAAACCAGTGTATTAGTAATTACTCGTTGATTTTATATTAGTGTTAAAGTTTAGTAAAATTATACTCCTAGTTATCCATAGTTTAATAAATACTAAATGCCGATGCAATAATTTTATTTAATAAAGCATTATTATATTTATATGAAATAAGTCAGTCACTCGACCCAGACTTTCGTCATTGAAGGAAATAGACAATTACATAAAATAATAACGAATAATCGTTTAAAATTATTATTATTTAGATATAAATGTGAATGGAGTTGTTTACAAATGTTAAACATTAGATGTTCGATTTATTGCAAGGTAAAAAAAACTCAATTTTAAGAGAATTTGAAAATGAAATTCCATTATTTATTAAATGAGACAGAAGAGTGTATACATTTTATACTATTAAGCGACTATATAGGAAGAGCCATATTTTTTCAGTATTGTGCCTAAGTCAGTACTAATAATCCACTTCTGTAAAGATGTAGGCCTACCTGTGTATTGCTTATAAATATTTTGAGCGTTATAAAACTGGATCGGCCATATAATATTTCAAAGTGATATTAACTTATTACTAATTGTGTAAGGGAGTTCTTAAGTAGAGCGTAATTTTTAAAACAGGTGCATCTAATTTCAAGTTTAATGAATTCTTTAAACGAATTCCTCAGGAACTAAAAGGGGAAATATCTCTTTGTACCCCCGTTCAACTTTCTTGGTATCTCAATCGTAAACCTTGGTTATTCAGATTTTCAACTATCTTATTTATTGTGTTCTTTAATTTTTTCGTTTGTCTAACAAGAAAAAATAATATATCTTGATTCTATTTTATTTATATTTTTTATTTCATTTATTTGCATACAAAATCTAGTATGCGAAACTTGTCGGTGAGGTCCTATAGTACAACAAATTTAATACAAAAATTACATATTATTTTTATGTTAATTGTTTTATATTATTTACCAGCTTCAGGTGGTTTAGGGCAGACACCCATATCAGTATAAAATTTACAGCTTACTGTTATTTAACTAGCGGTGCGTAATAATGGCAAAAGTTGTTATTAATAATAACACAGCAATTTGGCTACAACATAAACACTTGGAGATAGCGAGTGCAAGTTTGTAGTTAATTTTATCCTGTTGGCCAAAATATTCTTGTTCTCTACTCTATATCCCTTTCCTTCTAGAACACTCTAATGTTTTTTATATGTTCTAAGTATGTTATAAACAAAACTGGGCCTATTCTACTTCCTTGCAGAGTTATATATTTCATGTACTTTTTATCTCTCAATGTGTTTAGAGCTTTCACCGTACATTTTCACTTTTCTAGATAACTTCTGAACCAGTTTAAATTGACTCCCCTCACCCCTATTTTGAGTAAAGCAGACACTGTGTGATTGTGTTTTACAGTATCGAAAGCTATAGAAAAATCATTGAAAAAGGCTAGTCAATTATAATTATTGTTCATTAAATTATTGGCAGTGCAAGCAAAATCTTCTTGGGCGTGTACTGGGCTGCAGTATTTCCTGAATCCATGTTATTTGTTACTTAGAATACTATTTTCTCTCATATATTCGTTCAACAAATCCAACGCATATTTTTTCAATTATCTTCCCTATCGCAGGCAAAATTGCTATTGGACGGAAGTTGTGAAATTCTTTCTTCCATTTGTTTTAGTAAATAGGCCTTATAACTGAGGTTTTTAAGCATTTGGGGAAAATACCTTGTGAAACTGACTTGTTAATTAGTTAGCTGAATATGTCACTAGCAACACTTTTAATAACTTTTATCCTTATTAGGTTCACTTCTGGTGATTTCTTTATATTAATTTTTTACTATAGACTTAATATGTTCTGGTGATGACTTATGTATATGAAAATATTGTTTTAAGTAGTTTACTTCCCTTTTTTTCAATTTAATCACAATTATTACAAGTATGTTTAAGGGCCACATCTCCATTAACAACATAATTAGCAAAACAATTCAAAATTTCTTTTTTATCCATATACTTAATGGATAACAATTCTATTTCAGAGCTTTTTTCATTTATTTCTATACCTATTGTTGGAGGGGTCCACTTTCCACAGAATAAACACTATCTCGTTTTTAAATTAAATTAAATATTTCTGGGTGCATTCATCCCTTAAGTGGTGACTTAGTAAAACGTTTGCTTGGTAAGATCTCTCCCAATAAATCAGTATTCAACGATTTTATTAAAACTATTAAAACACATTAAATAATATAAGTTTAATATTTAATGCCTATATATTTTTCAATTCCTCATTTACTAATCATATATTCATTAAATAAATAACAATTTTAATATGATGTCATTGGAAAAGTAATTTTTTCCTGACAAGGGATTTAGTCTCCTATTGTATTGGAATGATATTTTTTAGAATACGATGGAATATTTTCAATTTTGTTATAATCTTTTTACGAACATATGTATGTATTTCAAAATGCAAATCACTCAGAAAGTTAAAATATCTTATACACCACCAACTGATGAAAAGGTTTTATCATTATTTATTGAGCCTTTTTTTTAAATTAAAAAATTAATATTCTTTATAACGAGTGGTGGGCTGATATATTGCCATTCCAAATCAATTGCCTATTTCTGTCAAACACAAAAGTACTATAATAATAATAATAATAATAATGGATGGCTATATATTTAATGTTATTTATACAAACTTCAACATAATGGTAAGTGAAAAAGTTAGTTTCTTGTATGGTAGTTTCTGTGTAACAAGTTTCTACACTAATGCAATATCAACCTGTACAAGGACCAGGATCAGTGACCGTCATATATGAGCGGGGACACAAGGTGGAACTCAGATTAATCAGTTCTGTAATATCCCCAGGGGTTAATTGGTGTAACTGCATTTGTCCCTAAGTGGCATTATATAAGTCCTATTGAAGATCAAAGGATTGGCATAGGTGGCTAAACTAGTTCACTATAGAATATTATAAAGAACATCAATTTGACCGTTATGTAATAGTTTTTTCATCGTAATGAGGTTACATTTTTTATTTAAACAATATAATATTAGTGTTATTAATCAGACTGTAACCCTTAAACTCTTTAACTATTTAACCAAAGATCTACTCTACCTTCTGTTACAAAAGGTCAGGCAGATAAGCAGTGTAATTAGGTTTACTTGCTGTTTACTAGTAACCACGTGGGTCAGATATTCTGCACTTGCAAATTTTAGATTAAAATGGTGTTTACAACTGCTATCTAACAAGTATATAAACACTTATTGTTACATCTCATTTCCCTGTAAATGCACTCACTAAAGATTGTTTTGTGTGTATATGATTCCCTATTCAGTAGTTTAAGTTTGCGTATAATTATGTTTTGTTAACGATTTATTTTTATAAGTTTTGACTGGACTTAAGTAATATTTCATCTTGTATAACAGGTATATCATGTAGCTATGTTTATTCATAAACATTTAAACAAACATAAAAATATAAGAATACTAAATGCTGGATTTACATTGCCATCAGTCATAAAATCATATACACCACTAATTGATGAAGATATTTTCACGATGAATTATTTATTTGAAATATTTTTTAATAACGAAACATATTTCTTCTATAACCAATTATTTGAAAAAAGAAAAAGCTAACTCTCGTAAACATTTGAGTACAATGTTAAATGATTACGATATCCACCTTTGAAGCTTTGAATTATTTTAAATCAATGGATGTAGCAAAAAAATCTAACAAAATTATAGTTTAATCAAGAGGATCTCTGATTAAAAAGTAAAAATTATTTACAAACACTCAAACTTAATTCATAATTTATTTTTAATAAAGTCTATCATTCAAAATAAAACTTTATTTATTTAGTTTTAATTTTGTAATTATGTTATTTTTTAAATGAGAAAAATAGACGTCCTCCACCATTATGATCTTCCTTATTTATGTAGCATAAGCAGTGTTACAAAATATGTTTTTTATTTTAATATAGAATAATTTTAGACACCTGAAACATGAACAGTTGAACTAAAAATTAAAGAGTAAATAACTTTAACTACAGAACAAAAGTAATGCTCTCCAGCTAATAGAACTTAAACGTAAAGTAAATCCAAAACAAATTAGGATATCTTTAGTTCCCATAATATCACAAATCCAGTAGCATTGACCGGAGAGTTACCACAAGATAGTGGTGTCAAAGAAGATCTAGTGTGGCTGTTCCTTTGATGGGTGGGGGTCTGAACGACCCGTCCTTGAACGAAGCCCACCTGCTCGGTCACTGGTGGTGGTTCGGAAGTCACCCTTCAGCTGTTTGTCCCCAAGTTATGTGTTACAGAAGACTTCTTGGCCTTAACTTCACCTGGTAAAATAAGACACCCTCTCTCCTGTAATATTAGTTCAAGTATGATCGTTGTTGATTCATTTATTCAAATGTCGTGTAGGTTTTTTAGAACTGTTCTAACAACTTTCTATAAAATATATGTCTTTATATTTTAATCCAAATACCCCTGACTCAGTCATAAGTGTGTCTCACAAACTAAGTAATATTGAACTCTTGAGTTTCTAACTAAGTAAATATGATTTTCTTGAAATAACAAAAATTTTACATATAAAAGAACAAATATAATTAGAAAAAAATATAAATATTCTGACAACTTTATAAAAAATATATGTATATACTTTTATACAAATAATACTGACTTACTCATCACAGTGTCTCAAAAATTAACAAATACTACACTCTGAAAGTGCATATATGAGTTTCTCAAAATAAAAACCATTCTTAGTCTAATAGAACAAATATAGTTTTGCAGGAAAAAAAATCCTTAGAACACCAACGATCTCCATATCGTAAGGAGCGTGTAAACAAGTTGATACACTACTTGTTTAGCTACTCTGCTTCCTCTAAGAGTGGACCTCAAAAACTAAAAGTAGACGCCCTCTTATTTTCCAGACAATAACACTTTTCTAGAAGAAACACATTTTTTATGGTCAGAACATTTAAAAATTCATTTTAATATAGTGATAACATGCTCATAGGATATACGTTCTTTATGACTTACTTATTCACTATCTGATTACTTTATTTAGAAATTGTCAGAGTCTATCAAGCTAAACTTTGGCATGTACGATATCTTCATAGTATAGATATGCAATGAGGTTGTAAAAAGAGCATTTAAATGGTTTTCATCGTAAAATGTTCAAGACAATTTTCACCAAATCTGGCACGATTTTGCACTTCAAACTCTCCTAAAGTAGACGGCTTTAAGGGCTTGTTTCATCTAAAACAATGGTCAGATTTCAATGAAAACTTTTAAACATTAACATGAATAAAGCTATAGACTGGGCCATAACAATAGACATAGGGCATTGATTGGACATTGTAGTTATAAGCTACCCTAGATACATTGTGATTACTGGGGTGGTAAATACATGAATCACTGACCTGTCTCAGAGACGGTCCCTTGAGGGATGCCCAAACAAGGAAACACGCTAGAACCAAGTTGGGTAAACCGATTAGTGCTAGGTCACTTGTTTTGCCTCACTGTAAGTGTGGCCCAAGAATATACTTAAGGATGAGATTAAGTTGATCTAACTTCCAATATGAAAGAATACTCCTTCGACGAGGCATCCAGTAAACGTATCCATAGGCTTTAATTTATCTCACCGACATGCTTCACTAAGTCAAGAGGAATAGGAATATTTTTGGGGCTTGGAGTTTTCTTTTTCATGTCTGGTTGGTTAAAATACATAATAATAGTAATAATATACATTTTACCCTTATAGTATTGTACTACGGCAAAATAATCAAATAAACTAAATTATAAGTGAAGTTATTGTTTCAATATAACAATCGTAACTATTTTTAAATATTGATGGTGAGTCGTCCGTTAAAGTTGGCCCCAATATTGCACCGGAGCTAAAGGGCCATTGTCGAGTGTCTACTGAAATTTACATTTATATTAAACCCAATATTCTATTTTTGAACCTATCATCCACATAGACTGGTGTTGATATTTTATTTTCAAGTTTGAAAACAATGATTGAAATGTACTGTAAATAAATTCAACTATTAAATATTGTAGCCTTATTAAAGCTACTATTTATTTTTGATACGTTGAACAAACTTAAATGAGAGATTAAAGTAAGACTTCTCCATCTCCAGTGGTAAAAATGTTTCTTTATTTATCTTCTTATAAATAAATTCAAACAAAAAAATGGTTTCTTCTTAAAATAACGATAAAAATGAAAATAAAAATCTCTTCTTTTATTGACTCAATGGAACATAAATTAAAACAACTCTTCCAAAATAATAAATTAAATATCTTCAGACCAGAACCTTTTTTTATTATTTAACTTTTTTAATAAATTTCTTTAAACTTTTAAATCAAAATATTCAAAATTGTATTAAATTGTCTAAAAATTTTCTAAATTGTTTTAAAATTGAATTTTCTTAAATTGTCTAAAATTGTTTTAAAATTGATTTAAATTTTCTAAAATTTTCTAAAAATTGTCTCCGGGAGATCTGGAACGAAAAGAAATAACCAGCTTTTAGTGACTTGAAACATTCTCCTTTTTACTTACAAAGTTTAAACAGCAAGACAAAGAAACTTAAAACACTCTAAAATTTTGTCACTAGAAGAGTAACTTCAATCCAGAAACAAGTTTAACCACGCATGCTTGGTGGATCTTACCCTATCTACTAAAACCCTAGTGAAAATCTCTATCTAAAGAAAACTTGTAAAAATTACTTACGTAGCTGTCCTGGAGGTTTCGAATCCAAAATTGACCACAACAAAGCTCGACCGGCATTCAAACAATCACTCACACGCGAACACAGATAAATTGCCACAACGGTAAAGGAAAACCGAAACAGTACAAGTCGTCATGTACTCGAAAGCGAATAGAACGTGGTCACACTCAAAAAGTAATTGGAAAACTGACCCACGGACTTACCCCCACTTTAACTCTTGAAGCTAAACCAACCAATTAGGACCCTCTAAACCAGGACATCTGAACAGGTAAGGCTCACCAAACATGTTGCCTTCAGAAAACATGTCGCAAGAAATTGACAGGGAATTAACAAACGTGAAAATACTGGTTATTTAACTATTTTATATGGAAAAAAACTACTTTTTTATTTGAAAGGGGAATATTCTGAATTTTTCTCAAAACTTGGAGAATTTATATCGAAAACTTTTGGAAAACAAAACAAACTCCTAAACCTCTCAGTTCTTACAAAATTTAACATTTTCTAAAGACAATTTTCTAATTTAATTATAATGTGACAACTAACAATTGTTACAATATTTGTTTTAAATTTAGATCGCATTGTTTTCTATAGATATACAATAAGTACCTTGTATAAATGTATTTTCAATGTACTTGATAAAAACTGTTATCCCACTCAATCCATTATTTTTTTTATAAATAATTACCAATAGTGCCTTTTAAGTCAAAATATATGATATTAA
Organism: Stictocephala bisonia; assembly: GCA_035578905.1. Taxonomy (NCBI): domain Eukaryota; kingdom Metazoa; phylum Arthropoda; class Insecta; order Hemiptera; family Membracidae; genus Stictocephala; species Stictocephala bisonia. Next base: position 410,254 of record JAQJVL010000304.1, read on the forward strand.
GAAGAAGTTGGTATGCATATAAATTTTGTTTCAATTTACTTTTTAAGATGATTTTTTAAATGAATTACATCTTAAATTAAGATGAATTTTGTGAAGTCATGATATAACAATATTTATAACATTTATTTTTTATGAATAACTATCCATGTAGGAATTGTGGATAACTATCTCCATAATAAAATCGAACATTTTTCATGAAAATGTAAGTGGGTAAACGAGTATGCTCAATGATTATTAAAAAATCTGCTCACAAACAAGTAATACTTACCCTTCGTTTACCGAGGGGGGATAAAAAATGTCCACCCTTTTGAAAAATGTCCTATTTCAACGCTATTAAATCACGAAATAATTATTTATTGTTGCTTATTAGTTATTTTATTTAGTTATACAAAAATAAATTCATAATTACGGTTTTTGTAGTTATTCATTATAGTAAACTTTGTTTGTGGACACTTTTTGTCCACCCTTGGTAAACGTGTAACCAGTTCATTGAGGCAAGTACATTTATTTTTTATGATTTTGACTTGAAATATTAGCACAATCGTACATATTTACATGTAGCATACCTATGGCTTATACACAGTACATTTTTATGTGATTTAAAAAAAGTGTGTTGGTAGTACTGTTAGAAATTTATTTTTCTGGAGTGGTGACACTGCATTCAGCTACCAGCCTTGCTGCTTGCCACTGTTGTTTTGATTTGCATTGATGTGAGTTGTTTGAGGTTATATTGAGTAAAAAGTATTGCTGATTAGGCCAAGTAAAGTGCTTCAAGATGAGTGATTATCTAACTAGGAGTGAAATAGACCGTACAATAGGGGATTGTTTTAGTGATGAAGACACAAGACAGTATCGGTAATGTAAGTGATGCCAGTGAAACTGAGGACTTGGTGATTGACATCAATGACCTGGATACTGATCAAATAGAAAATAAAAAAATCCTGAGACAGTCGTAGTTCAGGACGTGATTGGTATTGAACATAATGTGAAATACATCGCAAAATCAGGAACTGTGTCAAGAGAATACAGTATGTGGCCTACCCACCTCGACAGTCACGAAGTACAAGGGCGAACATCATTCGTGAAAAGCCTGCCTAAAAGCTTCTGGAAAAGTGAGTACTGTTATAGAATCATTTAAAAAGTTTTTTAGTAATGAAGCATTATCATTGGTCGTTGGTCATACAAATGAAGAGGCAGCTCGAACAAATGTTGATCCAACCAATAACACAGAAATGCATGCCTTTATTGGTGTTTTTATTTTGATGGGTGTAAATAACGATAGTAAACTAAGTATTGCTGAGTTATGGTCACTCAATTTTGGAAGATCTGTCTATATTGCCAGTATGAGTCGCAACAGGTTTATACAAATTTTAAAAATTATCAGATTTGACGATAAACAAACAAACGAGAGATGAAAGGAGACTAAGCGATAAGTTTGCACCAATACGGTAAATAACACTTCAAATGGTAAATAACACTTTCTGTAATGACTATAAGTCAACGCAAAATGTTGTCATAGATGAAATGCTGACATTGTTCCGAGGTCACTGCCCCTTCCAGGTATTCCTAAAAGAATAGCCAAGCAAGTATGGTATATTGATAAGAATTCTAGCTGATTGCCAAGAACGTTTTGTAGTAAATATGGAGCCGTACTGTAGGAAGACAGAAGAAAATAGTACTGTAGGAGTGGTAAAAAGGCTGGTAGTTCCATTTGCAAACACAGGCAGAAATGTTACTACTGACAGGTTTTATACTTCCGTTGTTTTAGCAGAGGAACTGTATAATAAGTATGATTTAACTTTAGTGGGAACCATGCAGTCTAATAGGAAATTTATACCTAAAGAGCTAAAAGTTAGAGATGGTCGCCCACAGTATTCAAGTCATTTCGTTTTTCGGATCCCAAATCTAATATGGCTCCAGTTACATTACAATCCTATATAGTAAAGGACAAGCCTAAAAGGAACCTAATTTTACTATCAACCCAACATCAAGATGACACGGTTGATCATGATGTAAATGGTAAACACAAATCAGACATAAATTTATTTTACAATTCCACGAAAGGTGGAGTGGATACTGTCGACCAGATGGCAGGAAAGTATAGTACAAAACGATCCACTAACATGTGGCCGCTTAGAATATTCTATTCAATCATTGATATAGTATGTATAAATGCTTTTTCTTTATATATTATGAACTTTCCAGACTGGAACAAGACAAAAACCTATCGTAGAAGATTGTTTTTACAAAATTTAGGTATGGAACTTATTCGTCCAAAAATTGAAGTCCGCGCTACTAATCTGCAGGGACTTCCAAATAATGTGGTGGTGGCAATGGAAAATGTTCTGGAAAAAAATAAAAAGTGCACAAATTATTCCAGCACCTACAAGTAGAAAAGGGAAGTGAGGCCTTTCTTCAGCCTTACCATTCAGGAACTATTACAATGGTTCGGGTAAATTTGTAAAGACGATGGCAAGGGTAACAATGTGTAACATGCTGAACCATTCAGCACCTACATTCAGAATCTTACAGTGAGCATCGAAGAAAACTCATCAAAACAACCATTATATGTTGCAACTGCTCCAAATATGTGTGTGGAAAACACAATGAAAAGACTCACATTTGTTTTGAATGTAGAAACGCACAACAAGTCCATGAATAGAGAGAAATAATTTTTTTCACTAATTCATTCATTTATTCATTTTTTATCATTCATTTGTTCAACTAGCTCATGAATAGAGCTAAGTAGACTAACTAGAGTGAAGTAATGATCTGATAAGGTTAATTTATCTTTAAATTACTAAAAATGTGTGATTCGTCATTAAAATGTTGTTTGATTTATTATAATATGTGTATAATATGACTGTGGACATTTTTTATCCCCCCTTGGTAAAACGTGTAACTGTTTCTTTTTTGGTAAACGGAGGACTGATCGTAACAGAATGAGCTTTTAATAATAGTTTACCATTTGGATAAATTATTATTATAATATTTATTTAAATACTTCAATACTTATTCAATACCACCGTACGTGTATGGGTGGGCGGATGGGTCAACACCACTGTACAGTCTCAGAGAAACCACTGAGGATGCCACATCACAGTATGGGGGAAACGTCTGGTCATCTTGTAAATATTGTAGATATTACCTTGATGTGGTTGTCACCGGAAAATGTAGAAACCAGATGAAACCTTAGACAGAACATTATTAACATGATCCGTCCAGTCAAGGTTTCTGTCAATTATTAACCCAGAAACTTAGTGCTATTAGCCTGCTCTAGTTCACTACTTTCTATTAATATATTGAATTTAGAAATGTTATTTAAATTTTGTTTGGTAACTTACGGTAACAAAATTAACTTGCACTGGTTGACAAACAATAAAATACGCAGTTTAAAGAATAAAACCTCATACAATCACATTAGCTACTTATTATAAATTGTTGTTGATTCTATTAATATATTTTGTTGGTTTATATAGCATGGCATGCCACACATGATTACATTTTATTATATGTTATACGTTTTATGTTAGTAAGTTAAGATTTTATTGTTATCAGTTTTAGTAAGTTAAGTGTCGAATGGTGAAAGTGCTTGGTGTTGGTGCATTATTAGTATAAATTATTGGATAAAAAAAAAAAAAAAAAAAAAAAAGAACAGTTAACGGGTTGGACAATTCTAAAATCAATTTGGATTATATAAATTTAAGTTAAAGACTATAATTGAATACCACCCGTTTGAAATATTATGAAACAAAATATGTAAAGGGCCATTTCATGTAAAATTGTATTTATTTAAATACTTCAAGATAATTACTGTATTAATATTATACAACAAAAGCACGTTATTGGCTACAACTTTATTACCTTATCTCAGTTGCGAGTCCCCAACTGTTTACAGCTGTTTCCAGATTGTTACGTTTTATCTCAAATGTCATAAAGTGAGGTTCCAAGACGGCAATAAATATTCCTCCCTTGCTTCTCTTCAACATATTTGTATCTTGATAGTAATTACAAGAAACATAATTTCCTGAAGTAAATAAAATAATAGAAAATATTTTTAAAACTATATTAAGGATATTTATCATAACAATATTCATTTATTCACCTACTAAACTTTACACTTATTATGTTTACATGGTCTATTTACTGGAAGTAGTTCAGACAAATCTTACACAAAAATAAGAAATATCACGAAATTTCTGATATTTATAAATGCATTTATTTTCTGTATACATAACATTTTCTATTATAACAGGAAAAATGTAAAGAAAATTAAATGAATTTATAAATAGTTTATTATCTGATATTTTTCGTAATACTTTTTTATTACTATGTAATATTTGTCCAAACAACTTCTAGTAAATAAACCATTTATCAGTAAAATGAAAGTTAATTTGTATGTGCTCCTCCAAAATAATATTGATTATGGCTTTTTATTTATTTAGGAAGATCGAGTAAGAAGATGTTTCACTTTAATGGGCTTATCGTGTCTGGCTCCCAAGGGATGCAAATTCTCTGTCTTTCGTCGCGTTCTTTGAAAGCATTCAATCAAAGTTTTATTGAGTAACGTAGTTTAGATAAAATGCCAAAAGTGACATCACACACAAAACTCCGTTGTCAGCCTTAGGCATCGACATGTAACTTTTGGCTTCAAATTTTACTAACTAAAATGTATCTAGTAAAGTCATATTATTTTAATTCATTTATAGTAGCTCACACACTGCACATAGTTTTCACTCTATTTTTAGTATAATAATTATAAATGTTATTACTAAGCTTATTTCATATGTTTTCATTTTATTTTAACGGCTGATGATAACGTACACAGACAGATATGTGTTCGCTCTTTCATTATAATTAACTTGATATTTTACTGCGCTGCTCTCTAAATTTTACCTAACAATTTATTTGGACCATTTAACATTTGCTTATGCCACCAGCTGGTCAATTAAAATTGATCTTATTGATAGCCGTTTAGGACCGAAACTTATGGGAATTTCAAAAACTAGCTCCGTTACCACTTAGAAATTAAAATTATCTTTTGAATAAAAAAAAGTCATGACATCGGTCGAATAATAAGTGAGTGAACTAAATTGTTTTAAAACATAGCATTCGATATAGATGTATTGGAAGAGTCTTTACTCTAATAATGTTGAACTTTTGCGAATACCTAAACTAAGATTATCTTAAGATAGGCAAATTCTGCTCAACCCACAATGAATTGGTACAACAGAATTCAAGGATGCAAACTTGGTTAAATAGGTAATATTGTATAAGTTGTAAGTCCTAAAACATTTACAAATAAATTACATTTTTATAATTTTCTATTTTATTACATAATTTATTTTTAATACACCAAAGAGACAGATTTAATCCTTATCCATAAGTAGGTAATAATTTATGTGTTTACTGAAGTCATTTGATTTATTGTTAAAGACGTAGCTTCCGTTGGAATATCGGTTAGCAAAGTAACTCGTAAAAGAGGGCATAATGATATGTTTTCATACAAGATAGGTTATTTATTAACGTGTGATTTACGATATTTATATAAAACTTTCATGACAACATATTCATGTTTTACCTCACAAAAAAACATGGGATATGTATATGACTTCGCATTAAACTATGTACAACCTAAATTTGAGTTGAAAATTTCTATATGATTTAAAACTTACATTGCTATTTTTGTATCATATATTGAGATTCTATCAGACTACTTAAAGTCAAACGTTTATTGTTTCTCTCAAGTATATTTGAAAATAATAACTTGTTTGTATATAAGAATTCATGTCCTATCCTATTATAAGTTTTACATGGTTTTTTTCTATATTTACTAAGTTATTTTCCCTATATTTGTGTTCATCCAAGAAAGTCCACCAGAACTATCCCATCGAAATATCATTTCAAGTAATATGGTTGAACCAAGTTTTGCATGGTTCATAAATCATACTATTCTTCCTTATTCAATCTAACAATTATAATTACCAATTATATTATTAAATAATTAATTAAAATAAATGTTAAATTTGCAATCCATTGTTTTCATTTCAATTTAATTTACTTATTGTTTGCTTCCAGTGTTTATATTTTTAACAATAAGACACTTTTTAGTGAAAATGGTTTTATTCATACAAATATTATGAATAGTTAACTTACAAATTTCTAATATTTACAATACAAATGACTCTTAAGCCTTGTAAATGCACCCGAACCATTATAATAGTTCCTGAACATAACTCTACTAAGATCAATTATGAACATTGATACCCTTGCCATCGTCTTTACAAATTTACCCGAACCATTATAATAGTTCCTGAACATAACTCTACTAAGATCAATAATGAACATTGATACCCTTGCCATCGTCTTTACAGATTTACCCGAACCATTATAATATTTCCTGAACATAACTATAATATGATCAGTAATGAACATTGATACCCTTGCCATCGTCTTTAGAAAGTTACCCAAACCACTGTAATAGTTCTTGAACAAACTCTACTAAGATCAATAATAAATATTGATACAATTGCAATCTTCTTTACAAATATACCCGAACCATTGTAATAGTTCCTGAACATAACTCTACTAAGATCAATAATAAACATTATTACCCCTTCCATCGTCTTTACAAATGTACCAGAACCATTGTAATAGTTCCTGAACATAACTCTACTAAGATCAATAACGAACATTAATACCCTTGCCATCGTCTTTACAAATTTACTCGAACCATATCGTTATATAGTTCCTGAACATAACTCTACTAAGATCAATAACTAACATTGATACCCATGCTATTGTCTTTACAAATCTACTCGAACCATATCGTTATATAGTTCCTGAACATAACTCTACTAAGATCAATAACTAACATTGATACCCATGCCATCGTCTTTACAAATTTACTCGAACCATATCGTTATATAGTTCCTGAACATAACTCTACTAAGATCAATAACTAACATTGATACCCATGCCATCGTCTTTACAAATTTACTCGAACCATATCGTTATATAGTTCCTGAACATAACTCTACTAAGATCAATAATGAACATTGATACACTTACTATCGTCTTTACAAATTTATTCAACTATTTTAATTATGGTCTTTTCTACATGAGCACAAATGAATTGTCTTTATTACTTAAATCCTTTAATACTTTTACTAACCATATAAATTATTTATATTTAAAGTTTTTGTTTATTATTTTTATATTTCAATTTTTTTTATAATTTTTATTCTTTACAGTAGTACATGAAATTTTCAAAATAGTAAGAGGAAGAAAAAAGAAATAGTCGATTATGCTTAGAATTGAAATTTCAATGAAAATAATCATGGAACTGTATTTTTTATGAATGGATATACAGATAAGTATACAGTTTATTCACAAATAAGTACTGAATTATTCACAATTTTAGTGAATAATCTATGAGAAAACAATTAATTTTATTTATAAGTAAACGATTATAATATTATTTTTATTTTTAAAAGAAAAAATCATTCAACATTATTCATAGGGTTTCAGATCTGTGTGAGAGTTGTATTCAACGACTGAAGTACCGACCGCTGGCTCAGTGGGGATTCGAACCTTGGACAATGTCCTCCGCAGTCCGAAGCCTAGGCCTAATTAGTATTCTTCAAAGTACTTAGTTCTACTGACTGAAGTAGGCTTAGTACATTCTTACAACCATTATTCAATGGTTAAATATATAATGCAATTGAAAGACAAATGTATCATATTGCTGTACACACTCATGTCTACACAGTTTTCACATTCACATTGTTTTAGAATTATTAGTCGAGATATAAACTCAGTAAAAATATTAAAAATCAGCTCTAACAGAACGTATTAAGGAAAGTATTTTAATTGATGATAAATAATATTATTATTTGATATAATTTACCATTATTCCAAACCCTTGTTAAAAACATAATTTTACTTACTGTACGTTTCAGTAACATTATGTCCTATATCTTAAGGAGCATTCATGCTCCATACTATTTGAGATTTTGTAAATTCTTATACTTCTCATTGCACTTTTTTAAGTTATTCTGTTTATTTATCGTGAGTAATTTTACTGTACAATAATTCAAATTACATAAAATATGTTCTGATTCTTCTCCACTACTAGCTAACCTACAAAATGTAGTAATTATATTTGACAAATTTAAGCTATTTTAGCTCAATACTTTCAATATTTTATTCATTTTACAGATAACATTTTGGGAAAATGTTATAATTTTCATTTCACAGGCTAATACATTTTCAAAACAACGTGAGTATTTTCCAGATAAAAAACAAAGTATGATTTGTTTGCTGCAAATTCCCATCCCCCACTGGTTTACTGCTGTTTCCAGGTTGTTAAGTTTATCACAAATCCCATAACTTTTGTCTTATTTCCAGACAACAATCTTGCCACGTTACTCTTCAACAGATGTTTATCATGCTAAGAAATAATTAAGAATATACCAAAATGGTATATTTTGGTAAGTTAAGTTAAGAATATACCAAAATGGTATAATCTTATTACTTATATTTAAATTGCTATACTAATTTTATTTTGTTAATATTTTTAAGAATTTATTCATTGTATATTAAATACACATTAAAACTCTCATATCAGGTATGCTTCATTTAAGAAATATAGTTATATGTTTGTCTGCAGGATGATTCATTCTCGTATATTTGTAAAATGTCTGGAAAAATGAGTGGTTCTTAATAAATTATATATGGAAGGTTATTATAATTAACAAATAAACACCTAGAATTGTGTGAGCTTAGATTATAAGTAGTCCTGATTCTGTCATGAGCTACGTAACACATAGAGGCCAATGTATTTCCAATATTGTACTTCAGGGTAGCTTGGGCTCTCATGGTAGATTGAGAGTAAAATAATTTTAAATCAAAGCAACTCAAATGATTTAACAAGTAGCATAAACATAATTGTTTTAAATTGTATTAAATTTACCTATTTCAATAATATTAGGAAAATTTAATAATGTTTTATTGGAAAATGTGAATATCTCTTCTACCATTATACATTTTGGGAATGTTCTAAAATACATATTGGCTTTAACTATTATGAATATAAATAAATAAGAAAAAGGTCATGCTAATCAAACAGATAATCAAATTCATATAAAGTGTGGATAGTAACAGGATCTCTAGAAATTCCTTAAAGCTTTAAACAGCTTATACAAGTTGTTAGCAATGAACTCTAAGTATTATTTTACTTTTACTCTGTTTGGTAAAGCTCACTAATATAATTCGGGTCCAAGAGAGGTAATCACTTTTTTATTTACTTTATTTATGTTTTACTTATTTATTCCTAATAAGTCGATTGTCACTATATGGAGAATATGGATTTCGAATGAGTATTATGAGTGTAGATGGGCGAATGTAGTCATTGTCATAAACTAAGGCTGATAATTCCTTAGAATGTGTCATTAATTAACAGCCCAATGAAAAATGATCAAATGGATGTATAAGCTAATCTCTTTTAACATTGGTATGATTATGATTGGGATTGAACTGAGTAACTGTAGCTTAGAAAGCTGGCCTTTAACCAACTACGCTAGCAACCAGTTTTATAAAATTTATCTCAGTTTCATTACAGGGCCAACCATCCTAAAGTATATGCATACTTAACATGGGAGGACCGATTTATTTTAGTACCAAACGTTGTAGCCCTCTTGAAGTAATCTGTATACCATATTATTGCCTCTCACATGTGAGCAATTCCCGAAATAAAAATAAAAACGAATCTAGACAGTATCTGTGTTAAATTCTTAATAACAAAAGGAGCTAGTCTACTTTACTAATGGTAGCTTTATTGGTTTGAATTGATTATACGACTCCTTACGACAATACGTGATGAAATAAATGTACATATATTAAGTATAATAGCTGTGACTTTCCTTACACTTTTAAATTAACCTAATAAATACTTTAAATTTAACAATTTTATTTCTATTTGTTCAGATCATATAAAGGAAACTGTTACGATATAAATTAATTAATTTATTATGCTCACAATTATTTATTTGTCTTATAAGTCATGCAGATAATAAAATGTATATACAAAATTAGATTGTTACCTGATATCTTACTTTTGGTTATTTTCTATTGTCACAAACTATATACTCAATAAAATTTGTATTTTTTTAAACAAACAGTTTCTTTTGAATAGTTGAATAGAATTGAATAGAATATAGTTTTCGTTATAGTTGTTCGTATTTTAGATTGAAAAGTAAAAATCACAATATTTTTAAATACATAAAAGTAAATAAATCTTAAATTAGTAACATTTTATGTTCATACATCTTAAATATATGATAGCGCTTATTCAATACCTCTTTCAGATTTAATTTTTTTTACCACGATATGTCGTAAGACAATACTGAAAGAGAGGTTGGACAGGGACACAGTTGGCCAGGAGAGAAACGTACCCTAAATCCAAACTGTGTACTTATTACATATTTTAATCAATGAAGTTTTTAACTGAAAACTGTATGACGAAATATATTTTATTATTAAAGATGTCCTACGTTGAAATAGGAAGTGAAGGACACTTGCTAGAACTGTTATTGTAGACTGAAAAATCTAAACTGAAATAAGTTAAACATAAAAATTATACAAAACATGAAAATATTATTCTTTAACATTACAAAGGGACCAAACTATTTTTATAAGGTATGAAGTGTGCTCAGTGTTACTGTTCTTGTGCCATAGAAATGGAAATCTTTATAAATATACAGTATAAATGAAGCAATGATAAGTTAAAAGAAATAAGTACAAACTTATAAAAAGCCACATTGTTAATAAACAATCAGTGAACTTAATGTAAAACTCTTCCCATTTGAAAAAAATCGCTTATAAAACTTACAGTTTTGTAATGCAATGTCAAAATCTATAAGAAAAGAAATTCGTTAAAATAAATACGTATAACCTTATAAAAAGCTACATTTATCAGTGAAATTAATGTAAAACACTTACCATTTACAAAAAAAATCGCTTATAAAACGTAAAATTTTATAATGCAATGTCACCATCTATAAGAAAAGAAATTCGTTAAAATAAATAAGTATAGCCTAATAAAAAGCTATATTTATCAGTAAAATTGATTTAAAACAATTACCATTTACAAAAAAATTGCTTATACAACGTACAGTTTTATAATGCAATGTCAAAATTTATAAGAAAAGAAATTCGTATTTGGTGACGATCTTTGTACTAGATATTTTATCTGATAGGCCTATTGAGTTAGGAGTTTAATATCCCACTAAGGGAATTTAGAGCATCGGTGATACCAATATTGAATGGCCCTTTATGTATGGCCCAATATCACCCTGAGTAGTGAAGGGCATTGTGGATGGGCTCATGGCATTTACGTTTACATTAAACATTTATGATGTGTAAAGCCTTTGTCTAAACAAGTACTTCGGTAGGTTTTATTAATTTGAGTACGTTACCACATAAAATATGTCATGGATCACTCTGCATTAGATTACGTAACACAATTTACCTTAGATACATTCGTATATAATAAAACTATATTTATAATTAATGTTATATTTCATAAAACTGAATTTAAATCTATGACCTATTGGTTAGTGATTAAATTCACTCATCACTGACATATATTAAATGTCCACACTTATATATTTCTTTACAAAAATCACATGTGTTATTCTCACAGTGCAGTGCAAGTCTAATCAATTATGTGCCAAAAGGAAACTGCGAAGTATAATAACATCTAGATAAAATAGGTTACTGTTTCTGATACTAGGAAAGAATGAATATAAGTTAATAACTCAATAATATCACTGTAAAGAAATGTGTATGTTATAATTAGCTATAAGATAGAATATTTATTAGAAATTTAATATATTTCAATTGAGTATAAATAATATGATGTTAGTGATATGATGTACGTTAACTAACAACACTTTTACGATTCAAAGGCAGATTGTTTATAAAATACCACTCATCTATATAGAATGGTATGATCCGTTGGAGTCAATATTTACCAACTGGATCTCAAAAGCAAACTAACTTGTATCAACAAACTCAGCAGAGCTAATAACGTGATTAGTTACGTCAACATTGATAACTATTTCCTCGTTGACGATTGTTACTGAACATAACTGACTCGTAAAACTCTCGCAGGTGCCAATAATATAGGTAAAACTATTTACATATTCTAAAATTAAAATCCATGAGTCATTTGTTAGTTCCTCCATGTATTAATCTTTATTAGGTGAAACGTCCTTTTGGATGTATTATGAATGATGGAGTGTTAAAACACTTACGTCTGGCTCCTGATTACATAAAACTACTATGTACAATGAATGCTTTAGAAGCCTTTCATAACCGGTATACAGGATATATAGAGTTACAATAACCTACATATTTGGTTTTATGTATATATACATTCAATCAACGTACATACACTTTATGATTCCATTACGTAAACTAAAGTTCATACTCTACACACATATACAAAAGGATTCTTTTTTTTGTATAGATTCAAACCCTCGTGATTGAATTGCAATTGCTGAAATCAGATTCTGATTTTACTCTTATTTGAAAGTTTTTGTATTTTGTAGCACTAACGTGAATAGCAGATCCGTAAATTACCTATATACAAACAATAAGTCACTGTTAGTTATATCTACCTAGAATATACGGAGAGCCTAAAGCCCGTCACACACAACATGTGACTTTTTTGTTTCACGACGCTTTATTATGGTTCAAAAAGTCACCAAAAATATTTCTGATTTTAACAAAATTAGTTTTGTTTCGCTAAAGAACAACGCCGTTTACACGTTCCACCATGCTTCATGTTTTAAGAGGTACAATACTAAGAGTTATCTTCAAGAAACCCGTAACATCACTAGTAAAGTGAACGTCCAAGCTACACTATTGAGTTAGCATATTAGATGTGTGCTGCTATTAATTGTACTCTTCAAAAGTCTTTTTTGATTATTTATAAATTCATTTTTATAATACGATACTAATTATTCATATACTTTAAATAAAAATTTATATATTTAATAATAACTAAAGAGTCAGGTGCTACCAATATGTAGTAAATATTGTTGTTCATGCTTCAAGAATGTATGTTTTATTATAACGGCTCGGAGGTATTGTTTTATTAATTTGTCATAGTGGTTTTATTAATTTGTCACTCACCCACCCACCCATACACACAGTGGTATTGACCCACCCACCCATTCATTCACGCACAGAGATTGACCCACCCACTCACCCATACACGCACAGAGATTGAACCACCCACCCACCCATTCACGCACAGAGGTATTGAAATTCACGCACAGAGGTATTGATTAATGTCAATACTAAAGTGCGTGTATAGGTGGGTAGACGGGTCAGTGTCACTACGAGTATGGGTCGGCGGGTGGGTCAATATCAAAGTACATAAGTGCGTGTATGGGTGAACGCGTGGGTCAATACCAAAGTGCGTGTATGGGTGAGTTTTATTACATGATAAAAGAGTAAATCACTATCTACCAATAAAATAAAAATACATAGTATAATTAAGCAAACATATTTCATAATATTATTTTAATAACAGTTTGATTTAAAAATTGTATGGCTTGATAACTAGGTTATGCCATTACAACCCACGTGCTAAGGTTGACAAGAGTGGCTGAAATATTGTTCCCTGGGGAGAACCAAGTTTCACCTCAACAAACACCTTTTCCATCACGTAATTTGCTTGTTCAAACTTGTGGTTGACGTATCTCACCTTTGTTATATAAAATGTTCCAGGTGACTCCCAATCTGTACATTTTTTTTTTCAGAAAAACTCACTGAACTTAAGTTTAGTCCTTCTACAAGTTTGGTTGATATTATTTTGTTTTCGTTATGAGGTTTATAGTGTATCTAAAATATTTTAATCTACAAAATTAATATAACATTGAAAATATTGTATGTTGAATGTATTACAAAGCTCATTATAACCTAAAATGTTATAATGAGCTTTGTAATGCTTTACGTGTGACTAAGCAAAGTAATTAAATATCAGAGGAACTTAATAAATAAACTTCTTAAATTAACTGTGAAAGAAAAATTTTACTTCTTAAAGTAACTAGTTACGTACAGTATTACTCATTAGAGGAACTAGGAAAGTAACCTGTTTACTGTTAAAGCAATTAATGGGATTAATGTTTATATGACTTTGTACATCAAAGGAATGCTACATATGGTTTAGTACATGCCCTTTTTATAGTTGACTTGTTCTTTTAAATTATTATTTGTTATCTTCTAATTTATTAAAACTGAGTATCATTTATGTTAGTTGCTCAAATATCAATAATTAACTTATTAATATATTAAAATAAAACAGTGCTACTTTACAGCATACTGGACGTCGTATTTTTCTACACAAACTGTTATTTGTGAGAGATACTAATGTGTAATTTTTATTAGCATAATCTATAGTATTTATTCTTGAAGTACTAAAATAATAATTCTTACATTTACTGATAAATTTTGTATGGCTATAATTGTTTTTATTTTAGAAATTAATAATGTTTTTAAATATTTTAGTACCAATTATTGAAAATGTATACATAACATTTCAATGTTAACTATAAAAATATTTAAATATTTTTATACATAATTTATAGAATTGTTACACTGATTGAAATTTCGTTAAAAATATAACACTTATTTGCATAATTTCTCGATAACGTATTGGAAATATAACGATTGATTTTGAAAATTTCACATAATATTTATTTATCTTGCAAGCAGTCTCTTTTTATGACATTCTCTTAAACCTTATCAGTTGAAGAGAAGCAGTAAAGCATTAGGGGATGTAAAAGTCATACTAACCAATAAATCTTGTTGTACTCAAAAAATAAAGATGATATTGATATTTATATTATTTGTAAAAGTAATATTCAAGACGAGAATTCCATTTCTGATAAGCTAAATTATAATTGCATAACTGACTTTTTTAATTGGTAAAATAAACTATATAGACAAACTGTAAACGAAAAGAAGAGGACAAGTACCGAACAGTAGGTTCTTTACTTTTTTATAGAGATAAATTTGAATTGCAATATATGCTTTTTTTAAAGTAGATAAACATATGATAATCATTATATTTTGTGGTATTTAGTTGTAATCACAGAGTAACTTTAATTGTTTTGACAGTAAAAATTAATATTTTATTTTATATTTATTATCATTCAAACTTAATAAATCACAATAATCGCAGCTTAATATTAATTTGCCTACATTTATAAATGTTTGTTTAGCGTAAATTAGTGCAAACTAATACCTAAGTATTAAAAATGATTCTTAATTTTAACAATTTAATACTAGAGTCCTACTATATACCCACACACTAGTATTTAGTGACATTCCCTTTCAATAATTGTAAGAACTATTATAATAATTATATTATTTTATATCATTAAAACATATTATTTTAATTTACGTAATTATATTTAATTAAAAGATGTTGTATGGAAAATAATTTCACATTAGAGAGATATTAAATGTCAGTAGATTATTAAAATTCTCTGTATGTGTCATTAAGGATATAAAAACTGAAATGAAATAATGCCCGTAAACCTAGATACAACACTCGTAAACCAAAAACCCAGTCACGGAGAATGGTCAAAACGTGCTTCACCACTAAACACGTTATCTATTATTGTGATAATGTTCTACTATCCTTCTTCCTTCACTGCTATAAATCACCAACACTTAACTAGGGTTTGAAATATATTTATTATACCAACCTACTACTGTATTGGTACAATTAATCTAATTTTAATCTTTTCTTTTATTAGTTCCATAAAATTGTACATTTCAAACCATAAATTTTACAAAATTTTATTGGTACAAAATTTTACATAGTCTCTTGTTTTATGTAAGCACAGCTTAATTTTTTTATTCAAAGCATTATATAATTTATGTTTTAAGCACTTTTGGAAACGATTTTGATAAAATTGCAAGGCCAACTTTTGAAAATGCATTAATTTATTTGAAAAATGTTTGAATATCTACTTAAATATTTTCCACTAGCATATTAGGGTCTACAAGCTCCATTGAAAACATTAAATGACACATTTTTATTGATTTATTTTGGAAATGATTTTGAAAACGCATGACCGACTTCCGTAACAATTTGCTAAATTATATGTGTATACCAAAGGGAATCGGATTTAATGACTTTTGAAGGGAAAATAATCCATTAAAATCCAATAAAGGATAACAATATTTTTTTCAAATAACGATTAAACGTATTTATTTAAAGTCTATCTCAATTTTTAAAACCTTCAGTTTTAAATAATTTCGTTGTATGATTAGTCTGAGAGTTATGTTTCAATGACACCAAGTTAACAAATAAAAACAGGATAGGTAAATATATTATCTGTCGAATGATTCATACTGTTTAGTGACATCGATAAGTTTTACTAGAAGTTTGAAGGAAACTTTTAGGTAAACGTTTATGAAATCGTTTTGTTGTAGTAGAACAGTTTAATCTATGTACCATTCGATCTTTGTTTACTTTTTGTAGCCCAATGACAATCACTGACAAAATTAAAAATTTAGAAATTGTAAATCAATAGTAAAATCCCTTACTCATTATTGCTTATCACATTTACATAATATTTAACGTATCATTAAAATAATATTTACTTTAACTTGATATTGTAACTAATATCATACAAATTAAATAGGGCTCACTAGTGTTTACGTCGAACCTATTTATGTTTATCACTATTTTAACTGTTTGTGGTTATTATAAATATTATGTTTGTCCTTTATGATTAAAAAAGTATTAAGATACCACAGTATACGAACATTTTTATTAGATTAAGAGAAAATATTATATGTATAAAGAGGTTGATTTTTTTTCATTGATAATGAATACTAACATCCTAACTCAATATCTGACAAGTACTAGCACCATCTGATTTGTGTGCGTACAAATGAAAATGAACTGTGACATTGTTTATCGCTGAAGGAATTAAGCCAAATCAGTGATAAAAAACTATTTAAAAAACAATTTATGAATATTAGCACAGCATTGTAACTTCTCCTTCAACAGATCTCACTTCGTTTTGTTACAAAGTATAGAGACAACTCTCACACTCCTTACAATTTGAAAATACAGTATATAAATATACTTCATTTTACAACAATTTTTCAAATATTACATCCAAACAAAAATTAAACAAAAACAAATATTGTTCCAATGGTATTGGAAATGTCAAAATGAAAACATCACAGACAACGTTGTGAGACAGGCAATATAAAGCTTTATTTATGCTTTGCTCCCGGTCCAATCATCGTTCCGTTAACACACAGTTGTCTTCCTTTCCAATCGTACCACTGATAAATGAAGCGTTTTTACTGAATGCCGTTATCAGGAGTATTTCCTCAAATTATTTACGTCAGTGCTATTCTTAGTTAGCTATTAATTTATAAGTTTATAATTTATAATTATGTATTATGACTTATCATATATAAAAATAAATTACAAACTTTACAATTTGTAAACAGAGACCGTGTATAGGCTTGCCTCAGAAAAATAGTATTACAAAAAACCCTAGTACTTGAGCGCATTTTAATTTACTATTGGTAGGGCTTGCTTTTGGAATTACAATCATTTTATTAATTGTTCGAATAAAAAACTAGTACCCATATGTTTCATGACGTTTGCATGAGCTATGCTCATTAAGTAAAATTACAGTCACTTCAGATTTAAACCTAAGATCTTGTACCAAAATACCTAAACTATTAAGTTTCTTACACAAATTTAAATAATTTTTTATGTAATGGACTGTCTTAATGAAATCATGGAGTTTTAAAGTTTTAAAACTAAAGTAAATAACTGTGCTTGATTTAAAATAAACTGAATGGCCTACAGTATCTGAAAATTTATAAATAAAACAGTGTGTAACACGATATTCATTTACCACTTGTAGAGAACCAGCTACAAGCATCTGGTTAAGCAATCACCAACTTAACCTCAGAATTATTGTAATGATAAGCTATTAAGAAGGAATGGAGTAGAGTACATAATAAATAGTACATACAATGTGTTATGGAATTTTTGCATTGACTATAATTTATTGTATTATAGTCAATATGATATTGTATTACACTTTATTATTAACTGTAGTGTGGTATATCAAAATGTAATAATAACAGGAAACCGAAAAATTGCATTTTTATACTAGGCCTACTATATTTATGTACTCTATAATATATAAATTTGTCAGTAATTATTATTTTTGCCGTTCATAAAGTGGTCGTATTACAATTTCTTTAGCATGACAAAGTAACTAAATTGACAAAATTTAATATTTTATATTGATGATCTTACATTAACACTGGCTAAAGATAGTTTATTGTTATTGTTTAAATAACTCTTCGACGAAATAAATGTTATGAGTCATTTGCAGGAATAAAATAAAAAGGTAAATTTTTTGTAAATATATGTTGTTTGGCCTTCGGTTGAGATCCTTTGACAAGGTAAGTTGACACAAATAGATGTATTGTCTGGTAATATTATTCAATCCATTAAAAAATTTTTCCACACCGTTGACATCTGATGGAAATATATTTTAATGTTTTATAAATGTTATCATCAATAACAAGCTATTGAAGGCGTTTATAATAATAAATATTCATAGAATACATCCAAAGCTCTACTAGATATTCAAGAAACATCCATTCCTTGACCATAGTAACATAGCAATTAGATTGGAGATTCAGTACTTATGTATAATTTAAATTCGGCTGAAAAATACATGAATTATTTTTATTAACATACTATAGTAAAATACACATAATGATATAATAAATATCTAAGTTAAAAATACTAAACTTGGTCTTAATTTGTTGGATTTAATTGAAGGCTTAACGCAATGAGGAACGTGTTCTAAATGTATAATTCAAAATGCTGAACACAGAGGTTTTGCAGACCTTTCATATGTATAGCATTCTCATATATAGATCACAATATTTAGTTAACCTATCGATATTATGATAAAACTGGTTTTCTCGAAATAAAAACACTATTACTTTATTTTGAAATAGTTAAGACAAGTAAATGTAGATAAAATGAGCTTTATCCTAGAATAATATTAGGGTGGCTGGACTGATAACGGGCCGTAAACTGTGCAGTTGGTTGCAGTCATCGTTTAAGCATAGCCATCGGACGTACGAGTTACATCATAAGCCAACTTTTACATTCAATTTTAACCATCAGACCTTGAGAGTGTGTTCGTACTTTGTGTGCCTTGGCCTGCCCCAATAATGTTCACTAATCTTGCAGGCCATAAATACAAGCAACGAAGAGGCTGATCTCCTAGCTAAGATGAGAGCGAGGACTCCATTAGTAGAGTCCGAACCAGTGCGTGACATTGGACTTACCAATCCCAAGACTGAAAATACTGAACTTGGCAAGAAATCACCTTCAAAGTGGATGGGAGCGGTTTTACGGCCAGGTCTTTGCAAAATCTCTGGCGAGGGAATCAAACCCTACGCTGACCAAGTCACTCACTCACCGCTATGAACCAGAACCGCTAAAGTTAGGAAAACAACCTTTAAGTGTATTTACTTTAATATTAACTATAAGTAAGTGCATTATTTTATATGAAGGAATAGCAAAAAAAGTATAAATGACTACGATTTATTGTCATTTTGTTGAATAACTCTTACTGTAACACTTTATTAGTCTAGATTTAACAAAAAAGACTGAATAATATATTTATCACACGCTTAAAATGTATTTTATCTATTAAGGTATTTTTTTTTTTAATCTTGCATTTACCATCAATAGATATAAATCATCTGATTTTTCAATAATATTTTAAACATTGCTCTTATTAAAACACTAGCAAAGTACCTTCGTATGGGGTTTGCGTTGATTTATATTGTGCTTGTTACTTTCAGAAATGCAAAACATGGATGCAATAAGTTGACTCTATGTTGTTTAAATGATTTTTAATATAAAATAGACTTTTAAACAATATATACGGCTTTGTTTTCCTTTATGAAACTGTGCAGGTTCCTTCTGCTTGAAACACTTGAGAACATAAGTACGTTGTGTTACTTAAACGGTACCTAGAGATGAAGGCGGTAAGTATCAAATGCGTCTCCCAAGATGTCATATGGATGAAATGGCACAAATAAAAATTTCTTAGAGCCCCTGAGGTGGTGCCCAGATGGAATTAGAAAATAAAGATATACCTATGTGTTAAACAAATTCCCTAAGGATTTTTATGCCAAATTTCGTCTGAATGGGACCAGTAGTTTTTGCGTGATTGATTAAAACACGCACACAGATATAAGACATACACACGACAATAGATTTTTATTTTGTAGTAGGATAAGATTAGTTTTGGGAAACATGAAGTTTGATCAAGATAAAACAATAAATGAACATAACTTGATTTCATATGAAATTTAACTGGCCACACAACATTACACTTGATAAATTTTAGAAAGCATTACGGTTTTTGAATTCTTTCACTTGAAGAAATTGATGTGGCCACAGTTTTGAAACATAATACAGTAAGGAGTTAAATATTTTTTGTGACATTGATATTTATATGAATAAGTATAATACGGGATTTTAACTTAATAGGTTGAGTCGTTCTACATTTATAAACTACTTACTAACAAATGGTGAATATCTTGGAAAAGAAGCATTGTAGGACATAACTGTACAGAAAATGTTTTTTTTTATTTATTTTTTTTAATTTAGCCCATAAAATCAATACCTGATATTTGTCCAAGCATGTTAGAAAAACCATTTATTTCTAATACTACCTGAACTTAATACAACTGATTTAGTTAACTAAAAATATTAATACTTTTTTATATTATTTACTTAGTACAGACAAAATGTTAGAGCCTTTATTATTTGATAAACACTTCTCCAACCTCTCCCTTTATTTATTATAGATACAAAAACAAAATAACTATAGATTTTGTGCTATTCAACTGTAAATATCTACCAGACAATCCCAATTTGGTTTTATAGATTGAATATTCAGTTTAAAACCCACCTCATAGAAGCGAGCTTTAGTTTCCCGAAAATGTTTGAAAACAATCCGTTTTTAGTGTTATAAAATAGTTTTCTCTTACAAATGTTGTTTTAAATGGTTTTGCATCATCAAATAAAATAAATGCAGAAAAATAATAGAAAACAACACAAACAGTAGTAATTTTTTGTTTCATTATTATCAGTAAAAAACATGATTCGAGGTTTGTGTACCTTTACAAATCTTTTTTTATTTTTTTAAAAATTAATAAAACAAAAAGTAAATATTAAATAAGGGTTAAATATAACATTTATTATTGTATAAGCTCATCTTGCGTAAAGTTTATATTACATAAATATTATGATAAGGAAAATAAAAAGGTTTGAAATATTGAATATTAGTATCAAGTACCAAAACATTATTAGTATCAAATCCCAAGGGTTTCAAATCCAGTCAACAGGTTTTTTTAATTGAAAATACTTAAATTGGATGGCAAGTAAAAGCAATATAGCTCAGAAACTGAAAGGATAAATCTTAAATATATTGTCTCACAATACATATTTCCTTATACCAATTAATTTTGTACAGCTACTTTATTCTTTGAACCATTTTACAAACAATGCAATTTATTATATTCCAGTCTGCTACCAATTACGGTTTTTCTGATAAAAAACTTTTATAATGTATCATACTTTCTCCTCAGATTTTTTGAATAATATTTAAATTAATTTATCTTTAAGAATTATTATTATAATGTTACTATACTTTATTTACTTTTAATTGGGATGGATTTTAAAATAAGAAGATGCATTTAAAAGTGTGGTAAATTTGTTAACTACACAATATTTGTTGTATTATGCTTTCAAATATCTGAGGTTGAGCTATTTTATGCAATAACAGATTATATATAATATTTTAATGAATTTATAAGTGTATATTCTAAGAAGACTTGATTAGATCAAAGTTAATTGTATACATAATATTATAAAACCTTAAAATAAGAACATATTTCATTATAGAAACATACAAACTTCGTAAATTTTAACTTAAATAATCAAATCTGTCGTTTGATATAGTATTATATTACAAACTTGTGAATGGCCAATATCCTTCACAGCCTACTTAAATATTATAAACTTGTGCGTGGCCACTAACTTATAGAGCCTTCTTATATATTATACACTTGTGCGTGGACACTTACCTTCACAGCCTACTTAAATATTATAAACTTGTGCGTGGCCACTAACTTATAGAGCCTTCTTCTATATTATACACTTGTGCGTGGACAATTACCTTCACATCCTACTTATATATTATAAACTTGTGCGTGGCCACTTACCTTCAGAGCCTACTTATAATTATACACTTGTACGTGGACACTTGCCTTCAAAGCCTCCTTATATATTATACACTTGTGCGTGGACACTTACCTTCACAGCCTACTTATATATTATAAACTTGTGCGTGGCCACTTACCTTCAGAGCCTACATATATATTATACTCTTGTACGTAGACACTTGCCTTCAAAGCCTCCTTATATATTATACACTTGTGCGTGGCCACTAACTTATAGAGCCTCCTTATATATTATACACTTGTGCGTGAACACTTACCTTCACAGCCTACTTATAAATTATAAACTTGTGCGTGGCCACTTACCTTCAGAGCCTACTTATATATTATACACTTGTACGTGGACACTTGCCTTCAAAGCCTCCTTATATATTATACACTTGTAAGTGGACACTTACCTTCAGAGCCTCCTTATATATTATACACTTGTGCGTGGCCACTTACCTTCAGAGCCTCCTTATACATTATACACTTGTGCGTGTTCACTTACCTTCAAAGCCTCCATATAGTATACACTTATGCATGGCCACTTACCTTCAGAGCCTCCTTATACATTATACACTTGTGCGTGGACACTTACCTTCATAGCCTACCTATATATTATACACTTGTGCGTGGCCACTAACTTATAGAGCCTCCTTATATATTATACACTTGTGCGTGGACACTTACCTTCACAGCCTACTTATATATTATACACTTGTGCGTCGCCACTTACCTTAAGAGCCTCCTTCTATATTATACACTTGTGCGTGGGCACTTACCATCAGAGCCTCCTTATTTATTATACACTTGTGCGTGGCCACTTACCTTCAGAGCCTCCTTATATATTATACACTTGTGCGTGGCCACTTACCATCAGAGCCTCCTTATATATTATACACTTGTGCGTGGCCACTTACCTTCACAGCCTACCTATATATTATACACTTGTGCGTGGCCACTAACTTATAGAGCCTCCTTCTATATTATACACTTATGCATGGCCACTTACCTTTATAGCCTCCTTATATATTATACACTTGTGCATGGTCACTTACCTTTAGATCCTCCTTATATATTATACACTTGTGCATGGCTACTTACATTTAGATCCTCCTTATATATTATACACTTATGCATGGTCACTTACCTTTAGATCCTCCTTATATATTATACACTTATGCATGGTCACTTACCTTTAGATCATCCTTATATATTATACACTTGTGCATGGCTACTTACGTTTAGATCCTCCTTATGTATTATACACTTATGCATGGTCACTTACTTTTAGATCCTCCTTATATATTATACACTTATGCAAGGTCACTTACCTTTAGAGCCTCCTTATATAATATACACTTGTGCATGGCTACTTACCTTTAGATCCTCCTTATATATTATACACTTATGCATGGTCACTTACCTTTAGAGCCTCCTTATATAATATACAATTGTGCGTGGCCACTTACCTTTAGATACTCCTTATATATTATACCCTTATGCATGGTCACTTACCTTTAAAGCCTCCTTATATAATATACACTTGTGCGTGGCCACTTACCTTCAGAGCCTCCTTATATATTATAAACTTGTGCGTGGCCACTTTGTTTTAGATCCTCCTTATATATTATACACTTGTGCGTGGATACTTACCTTCACAGCCTATCTATATATTATACACTTGTGCGTGGCCACTTACATTCAGAGCCTCCTTATATATTATACACTTGTAAGTGGACACTTACCTTCAGAGCCTCCTTATGTATTATACACTTGTGCGTGGCCACTTACCTTCAGAGCCTCCTTATACATTATACACTTGTGCGTGGCCACTAACCTATAGAGCCTCCTTATATATTATACACTTGTGCGTGGACACTTACATTCACAGCCTACTTATATATTATACACTTGTACGTGGCCACTTACCTTCACAGCCTACTTATATAATATACACTAGTGCGTGCCCACTTACCATCAGAGCCTCCTTATATATTATACACATGTGCGTGGCCACTTACCTTCAGAGCCTCCTTATATATTATAAACCTTTGCGTGGCCACTTACCCTAAGAGCCACCATATATATTATACACTTGTGCGTGGCTACTTACCATCAGAGCCTCCTTATATATTATTCACTTGTGCGTGGCCACTTACCTTCAGAGCCTCCTTATATAATATCCACTTGTGCGTGCCCACTTACCATTAGAGCCTCCTTATATATTATACACTTGTGCGTGGCCACTTACCTTCAGAGCCTCCTTATATATTATACACTTGTGCGTGGCCACTTACTTTTAGATCCTCCTTATATATTATACACATGTAAGTGGACACTTACCTTCAGAGCCTCCTTATATATTTTACACTTGTGCGTGGCCACTTACCTTCAGAGCCTCCTTATACATTATACACTTGTGCGTGGACATTTACCTTCACAGCCTACCTATATATTATACTTTTGTGCGTGGCTACTAACCTATAGAGCCTCCTTATATATTATACACTTGTGCGTGGACACTTACTTTTACAGCCTACTTATATATTATAAACTTGTGCGTGGCCACTTACCTTCAGAGCCGACTTATATATTATACACTTGTGTGTGGCCACTTACCTTCAGAGCCTCCTTATATAATATACACTTGTGCGTGCCCACTTACAATCAGAGCCTCCTTATATATTATACACTTGTGCGTGGCCACTTACCTTCAGAGCCTCATTATATATTATACACTTGTGCGTGGCCACTTACCTTCAGAGCCTCCTTATATATTATACACTTGTGCATGGCCACTTACCTTCAGAGTGTCCTTATACATTAAACACTTGTGCATGGCCACTTACCTTCAGAGCCTCCTTATACATTATAAATTTGTGCGTGGCCACTTACCATCAGAGCCTCCTTAAATATTATACACATGTGTGTGGCCACTTACTTTTAGAGCCAACTTATATATTATACACTTGTGCGTGGCCAATTACCTTCAGAGCCTCCTTATACATTATACACTTGTGCGTGGACATTTA
Source organism: Stictocephala bisonia (assembly GCA_035578905.1). Lineage (NCBI taxonomy): Eukaryota > Metazoa > Arthropoda > Insecta > Hemiptera > Membracidae > Stictocephala > Stictocephala bisonia. Next base: position 435,675 of record JAQJVL010000304.1, read on the forward strand.
CCTTCACAGCCTACCTATATATTATACTTTTGTGCGTGGCTACTAACCTATAGAGCCTCCTTATATATTATACACTTGTGCGTGGTCACTTACTTTTACAGCCTACTTATATATTATAAACTTGTGCGTGGCCACTTACCTTCAGAGCCGACTTATATATTATACACTTGTGTGTGGCCACTTACCATCAGAGCCTCCTTAAATATTATACACATGTGCGTGGCCACTTACCTTTAGAGCCAACTTATATATTATACACTTGTGCGTGGCCACTTACCTTTAGATCTTCCTTATATATTATACACTTGTGCATAGCCACTTACCTTCAGAGCCTCCTTATATATTATACACTTGTGCGTGGCCACTTACCTTTAGATCCTCCTTATATATTATACACTTATGCATGGCCACTTAACTTCAGAGCCTCCTTATATATTATAAACTTGTGCGTGGCCACTTACCGTCAGAGCCTCCTTAAATATTATACACTTGTGCATGGCCACTTATTGTCAGAGCCTACTTATATATTATACACTTGTGCGTGGCTACTTTTCTTTAGAGCCTACACATTTAGAGCCTACACATTTAGAGCCTAGGTAAATATTATACATTTTTGCGTGGCCACTTACTTTTAGATTCTCCTTATATATTATACACTTGTGCGCGGCCACTTACCTTCAGAGCCTCCTTATATATTATACACTTGTGCGTGGCCACTTACCATCAGAGCCTCCTTATATATTATACATTTGTGCGTTGTTACTTACTTTCAGAGCCTCCTTATATATAATACATTTGTGCGTTGTCACTTACCTTCAGAGCCTCCTTATATATTATACATTTGTTCGTTGCCACTTACTTTCAAAGCCTCCTTTTATATTATACACTTGTGCGTGGACACTTACCTTCAGAGCCTCCGTATTTCTATTGCTAAATGGGGATTTAATAATTTACTTGCTTATTACTATACGCTTGGAAATTATAATCATATCAGATGACAGAGGGGACACAGTCATAATATACTACTGATCGTCGTATTACTTTTATCCTAGACTATAATAAATACTGAATGGTAGCAAATATCTTTAAAAACTCTCAATACATGAAATTTAATATGTTGTATTGGACAAAAAAATGCACTCATTTAACTAAAGAACATAATGTATATGTAAATAAAGCACTAGTTTTAATAAAGTATATGATTCAAGAAATATATGGTCTTATAAAACACAATAATATGATTTAATTGACTGTTAGGTGTTATTAGTAAATTAAAACAATGCAACTATTGTATGATAAATACCAGTTCAACATTAATTAAACTACTACTTCAATGTGTTATGTTGAATTAAATTATACTTATTCTTTTAATGACTTATTTCATTCTACAGAATCCAGATTAAGTGGCTCATAGTTTTTAGGATTACACAGAAATGCCTTTAGTTTACGGGTTTTGTAAGGGGAATTCACTTGTGATCAAAGGTAATATCGCAGCCGATATTCGTAGAGTCCTATTCTTTGTCCTCAACTGTTCATCAGCATTAAGTTGAAAAGGGGCAGTTTGTAAAAAAACAACTGAGATAAGTCAAGTAATGCGTGTTGTTTACTTACATGAAATTATCCACGTAATAGCAGTAGGGAAATGTTGAATGAGGTTGGTTTTTCTCAGTGGTAGGTCGTGAAGGTCCTGAACGTTAACGATTTTTAGCCTTAGCTTTTCACTCCTGTCAAAACAGTTCAAAATAAGGACTTTCCCCCAACCTAATTGAATTTAGCCGTTGGTTATTAAACAATTTATATATTTATTTTTTAATTGTTTGCGCTGACGAACCAACTATCAAAATACCAAAATCATCATAATTTGGCATTAGACTATACCGACTAGGAGACATATTTTTATAACATATGTACACATACCATATTTATAGCACGATGCAGTGCTGACGCATGTTCGGTTACATAGTAATGTATTATAAATTTTGCTTTATTTACATAATAGAATATATTTTAATAAAATATGTATATTATACAATAACAGTACACTTATGTCACATTATAATAGACTTAAGTTAAAGTTTGAATGTATAATAAAATAATCACAAATTCATAGCATTTTATTGGATGCTATAAATTTACTAATAAACATCTTAAAAACTTCCGTTTATATTTGTAACGTTGAACTATAATATTTAACAAAACACTTTTTATATATTCTGTTTTCTAATAAATGTCTTGTTAACATTTTCTTATTTCAATTTCTTAACATTTATTGTATTTTCATTGTCTTCTAGAAAGGTTCAATATTTTTTTTATAATATAATTTAATTTTTGTTGTAATAAGATTTAGTAGCTGGAATTTCAAGTATAGAGGAGGTTTTGCTATTGTGAATTTGAATATTTATATTAATAATGTTTTGTATTTATAAGGGAATGGCTCGCATATTCAGTTGTATGAGGAGTGGTTAATGTAAGAATATCCCAAGCTAAGTATAATAATTATTCCATATAATAAGATGAAAATTTATCTACATATCAGGTGTTCATATTTTATTATCGACCAGGAAATTAAAAAATCTTCCCAAACAGTAAAAGGTAGTTAGTTTCACAACACATTACCTAAGTTCTATTATATATAATACGATTAAAATTTAAGATGTGCTAGTTTACTATATGCAGAGTTGTTAGATTTAATTATTATACTTCGGTTTAGTTCTAGAATTGTTCGCCATGTAGTTTATGCATTATTAGGTAACGTGTTTAACTGCAGCCTTTAGATACATTTCTACTGAGATATATGGATTGTAACGTGTCCCGTTGTTTTGAAACAAATTTGAATATGTTCGATCAAACTGTGTCTTAAAATGTAAAAAACTATTTTAAATACAATTTTTGTAATAAATATAGACTATAAATAGGAAATTAAACTTGAAAGTGAATAACTGTAATTTTGTATGTTTGAACAGTGATTTATAAGGACGTAACAATACAAACTTATTTTAATATATTAAATTATTAATAATAGGTAAATAATTAGTTTTTTTATCATATCAATTCACATATACTTGAAATATGTTTAAAGGTTTTATACGAAATGTTATACAAAAATTACTATTTTTAAAGAACCATAAACATATATATTTATTGTCAGGTAGTTAAGAAATTATAATTTAAATAGACAAATAGCTTTAACTTTCATAACTAATGCTTATCCTTTTTTCATGTGTCATACTTATGAACACATCTTTAAATATTTATTCCTATTGCAAAATGTTCTACAAAAAGTTAGCCAAATACCCCAGTTGTACTGATGGTTACCCAACTACACAATAGGGATGTAAAAACAATCCTAACTCCTTAGCACAAACAGTAGGACATGTTTACAAAATTGGGTCCATTGTGTAGATTCCCTACAGGAGTTAGGACAACAGTGACTTGTCAAACTACAGATCCTTGGAGGTTTCCTTTAACAATAAAGCCCAAGATTACATTTATTTATACTATATGAAGTGCTTAAGACTATTTTTGAGACTTTTTTACCTCTAAATGATTTAGAATATGGATAGAACAATTAAATACTTTTAGGTTTTGTAGCTCTGATCTTTTTAAATAAATAAAATGGGGGAAAATCAACAACATTTTTATTCAGCATCCTCGTTGTGGACCATATAAAATAGAAACAATCTAAAATTTATAATAAGTTTAAACTGTAAAAAACACCGTTTAGTTATGAAATGTATGTTTGTTTTATCTTTTTGTTAATATTGTAAAAATAAATTAAAGTTTTTAAATACATTTTATTAAATTCAAAAATGTACTAAGGTGATCAGATTGTAATATATCCATGTCATTTTAATGTCAATTATAATAAAATTTAAATATTTTGTATACATCTTTTATGAAATTGTTACACTGATTGAGATTTCATTTAAAATATAACACTTATCTACATAGTCTTCTCGCTAACGTATTGGAAATATAACGCTTGTTTTTGAACATTTTACAGAATATTTATTGCTATCTTGGAAGCAGTCTCTTTTTATGACATTTCTCGTAAACCTTATCAGTTGAGGAGAAGCAGTAAAACAGTAGGGGATGTTAAGATCACACTAACCAATATATCTTGTTGTACTCAAACAATAAACGTGATATTGGTATATATATATTACTTGTAAAAGAAATATTCAAGACGAGAATTCCATTTCTGATAAGCTAAATTATAATTGCATAACTGACTTTTTTAATTGGTAAAATAAACTATATAGACATACTGTAAACGAAAAGAAGAAGACAAGTACAGAACAGTAGGTCCTCTTTTTTTCACAGAGATAAATTTGAATTGCAATATATGCTTATTTTTTTTAAAGTAGATAAACAAATGATAATCTCCTTTGTAGTATTTAGTTGTAATTAGAAATTAATTTAAAATATTTTGACACTGAAAATCAATATTTTCTTTTATATTTATTATTATTCAAACTTAGTAAATCACAATAATTGCAGCTTAATAATAATTTGCCTACATTTATAAATGATTGTGTAGCGTAAATTAGTGAAAATTAATACCTAAGTATTCAAAATGATTCTTAATTTTAACAACTTAAAACTAGACTCTTACTATATACCCACACAATAGTGTTCCTGGATAAACATAATTTAGGTTACACATAATCGTCTTACGGTGTATAATATGCAATTAAATGAAATACTTTTTTAAATCTTATTTTTACATTTAGATGTAGTATGTATTATGATTATGTTTTTTTTATTATATTCTTATGAATTACGTTATTATAATAGAATAACAGTCAACTCCAACGTGGTGAAGCCCAACAATAAACCCGATATCGACATTTCCGATAGCTGGAAACTACTTCGTTTCTCGCCGACTAGTAATTAATAACTTTGGTAGGACTTCAGTGAAAATCTACTAATTATATTATAATTTACCTTTACTGCTGTATTTAAATTAAATAAATTATCAAGCCTATGTTGTAAATTGTGAATATATATTCTAAACCTTCAATTTCGTAAAGCACAAGTACATTTTTTAAGACAAGTTTATATTAAGTCTGTTCTGTCTAGTCATTTCCACTCTTACTTTTTCAACGTCCATATTCAATATTAGGGTCAAATCACGTTTTAGCTCGTCCAAGCGTTTGTATTATCTACTTTTACAGTTGGTAGTTTTAAATCTTAACTGTAATCAATATGCGTATCTAGTACGCCCAATATTATCGCCAAGTAAATACAAGTATAATAATTACAATTAGGCTATTATTTTTGATCTTATCTTCTATAAATATGACAAAAGTAAAATTAAAATGTATTCATATTATTCAAGATCACTATTCACGACAGATGTGTGGTTATTTCACACATTTTGTTATCACAACTTCAGATATAAAAACAATTAAAATTAAATTAGTTTGTGAATCAAAGTACAAAGTTTGTTGCTTATATAAATAAAAAATATATGTGATAAACAAATTTTAAAAACTCAATTACAACAATTTTAATTATATAATAACAGTTATTAAGTATCTAGAATGGTCCAATATTGACATGTCTTCAATGTTTTATTTTATATTTAGGAGCTATATATTTTAGCCATTGATAAATAAAATATAAAAATGCTCACGATTCAATTGAACTCCTGAAATCGGCATTAAGTATATTTAAAAGGGTCTCAAAAATCTAATTAAAACACAGCTATTAACATTAAATTAACAATTAAATATCTACGGACGTTTTAAGTAGCCTAAATCTACTGAAAAATGAACTTTTGATCAAACTAAACCAAATTTACTGCCGTAAAACAAATATTGCTTGAAAGTCGTCTCATTTACAGTGATAATACAAAATTAATATGTACAATAGTCGTATTTACAATTATCATAATAACAATAACTATGAACTAAACACAAACATAAGCCAGGTCATAATTCATAAAGTTAGCTACCGAATAAAATTCTTTATTCTACGAAATTGTTGTTGGTAATTTTCTAAATTTATTATTATCTGTTTCAGCTTTTAGTAAATGTGACAGTTTATAATAACTATCAAGTGCGATTTTTGAATATACATTGAACTCACAATTAAATTATTTTCATTCAATACTAACAGAAAGCTGAAATATCCATATTTATATATTTTTTTTATTCAACTTGCTTCTAATAATATAGTTGAAGAATTTAGGGTAAAATCATGCAATTAATATTGGAGAGACCTTAATTTATTGAATAGATCAATCCAGCCATTAAAAACTACGTTTATTTCTGACAAATTTTAATTGTAATAATATGAACATGAAGACAATACGTGAATAGTTGAGATACACAGCTCAAAGATCGAGTCAGCCGGTGACCGTGTGGTCTAAGGTGTAGAGATAACGCAGGTTCGAATCCAGTCTAGACTGGAAGTATTTAACAGCAATGTTTTACTTTTACTCTACTGGCTCGATCCCTTACGTTGTCTTAATAAGATCAATTACATATGGGGGATGGCCAAATTAAGGCCAAGAAGGTTATGAGCATCCCTTAAAAAAAAGAGAGAATGTATTTTACGAGAATTTAGATTACATGGAATAGCACATTGTCGTTGCAGAATATAAACAAAGAGCATCCGTAATTCACTTGGGGGGGGGGGGGTTATGCAGATGAGATGACATAGAACACAGAAGAATGTATAATCCTGTACCACAGAGTTTTTGTGTAAACATTTAAAAAAATAAATTATTTAAAAATCATAAAAACAATTCTTGTTTAGTTAGGAGTCACTTAACAAAGAAAACAATATAATATTTAAAAGCTTGAAGTACATTTAAAAAAATATATATTAATACATTCTTTACTTAAAAGGGATTGACTTTTGTAATTTTCTATTTTATTGAGAATCTCAAAATTGTCTTAAGTTTCTTCAAACAAATGTTTAAATAATTTTGATAAATTTCAATATTTTACTTGTAATTTTAAGAATGAACGTTTACTAATTTTTGTTGATTTCAAATATATTACTATTTAGTATGCGTTTATTTTTCACTTACTTGCAACTAAAATAATCAAATGGGTAGTTACTATATATTACTGAGGTACTATGTGATATTAAAATAAAAATAATTTGTTTACAGTATCATTTAAATTGAAATCTTTGAATCATTTTGTATATTTTAAAGCCACCAAACAAACAATGGAGGACTGAAAATTACAATCAATAATAATCAGTAGCTATGACATGATTTTTTATTTGTTTTTGAATTAAAAGTTGGCTACAGGGGTTCTGTAATAATAATTAATTTAAAGTGTTAAACAGGGGTTCTGAAAAGTCTTAAAAAGGTATATGTCTTCTCTACTTGTAAACGTACAGATTAAAAACTTTGTACAATGACTTAGGGCATAAAATCTAAATTTTTGATGCAATCCTCACCACCTCAGCGGAATGGCCCGTAATGAGTCGGTGGAAAATCTTAAATGTAAGCATAGGTTGATGAGCATACCATTTTTCAATGTCTTAATTAGTAGAAAATTATATCGTAGACCTTAAATGTTAATCAAAAACAAAATGGTGGCGAACAAAAGTTTCAATCTGCAAGTTCAAGAATGGCTTAATTGTATCCATATCATATGAAGCTACACTACCATGATTACTGTACACAAACACGTACATATTTAGTGTCCTGCTAATCTTCTATGGGAAGGGTCCAAGAGGAGTCTGTAGAACATTTTCAATATAAGCATTGTTTGGTATGCATATAAGGGTTGGTCAAGCAAAGAAGAATGCTGTAAACAGCAGATTTATCCGTAACAAAATAGTTCCTTATTAGGAATTCACAGATTGTTTTTGAAATGTTTGAACTGCCTCCATTTTATAATGAATAAAAGGCCACCACGAATAGGGATAACGAATAAGAATTTGGGGGAGCCAAGCCGGTGGCCGAGCGGTCTAAGCCGTCAGGACTCTGAGCCTGGGTTAGAGATGCGATTGTTCGAATCCGGTACTGTACCGTATACTGTGTCGGTTCGCTCCCTTACTCCACACATATCAATAATCTATGGGAAACGGGCAGAGTAAGCCCCACCTAGAAAAAAATTAAAATAACTAATGATTTTGATCTATTGTTATTTTCTTTTTCTTTTTAAAGGTTGGAAAATATTTCTTAATATTAAAATGTTCCTTCAGGCTTAAAATTTATATATTTAGTATTGGAGTCGAAAGAACTGTATTGTTTATGCATCTGTATTTCAAACAAGTTTTACAATCTACTCGAATTGCGTTTAAAAAGATATTTTAATGAGACAAATCAGAATAAATTCTTTTTTACATTAATAAATAAATTGTTATTACCAAGTAGAAGTACGCTGGCTACATAATCCTTTGAGTGTTGTAATTCTTGTGCTACGATTCAAACATGTTATTATAGTTACAAACCGTTGCTGTTATTATTATTTAACTAACAACAGTTCAATCCCGCGCTCTTCTTTCTCACTCTCGTAAATTAACTTTAGTTTTGTTGATTAGGGTACACATTCTGACTAATTCGTGAAAAAAATGATCTATTATAATTGATATTTAAATAGATTATTTTTCATCCTCTGTCTTATGTGTAATATCAACAATTATTCATTATTATGCAGTGTACTCTTTTGCTATGTATTTAATTAGGATGATAATTAAATAAAATACAAATTATATCCAATATTTTTTTTAAATTTAATTTTCTTCCATTTTGCATATCTTCTGAATGTGATGATCATGTCATACTGGTGTAACTAATAATTGAACTCAAATCTTCCAATGTCACTAATACATTCTTTTTTACCTTTGTCTTTAAAACGTATTGAGCATGTTGTAGTTTTGTTAAAAATAGAACTAAAATTAAGTTTTTTACCTATCAACCAATGGCTTTGCATTTTTGTTTCAAACACAATTTGATTTTTTAAATATTTTAAATTGCTAAAATAACGTCCTCCATTGTTAAGGACACTTACTAAATTAATAAACTAAATATAAACGTTTTGACAAGTACAAATCACATTATTACTCTCATCAAATAAAGTAAGCTCTATGGAACAATTTTATAACATTTTCCAAACAAATGGCCGTCCATATATTAGCAATATTTGATTACTACTATTGAAATATATAATTTTAAACATTGAGTTGATTACAAAAAAAAAAAGATATGAATAACTATTTCATAAGCCTAATATACTTATAATATTTAAGATAACAAGCCCAAGGCCTCAGAGGAGTATAATAACTTAACTTATAAAAGTGGAGACTTGATGAAGAATTGTAATAAAAATGAAACTCCCTGCGGGGTTATTCAGCTTTAATATTACGAGTAAATATTTTCTTTCGTTATTCACGGAATAATGCAAGATTTGGACAAATTTCTTATAAGCTCTTTAATTAATTGTTTTACATTATCCTTCACAAAAGTTAAAACTTCAATTTATCCAACATTAATTCTTTGTGTCTAAGTTTATCTTAAGTATATTGAAATGCTGGTTTTATGATATAATAAAACCATTATAATTATTAATTATAGTTTGTATTAAAATTAATTATTACCTTATAATTTGTGGAAAATTACAATTAAAAACTTTGTATAGTATTATATCAATTGGTGCTGTTAAAATTTTTCATTTTCTATTATCATAACCAAATTTAGAGAAATCTTTTACTGATAAAGATAAGACTTGGATTTTCAAGGACCTAGTTATTAAACACAAAATTGGCCAGCTAATTTTGTTACTAGTATTTTCTGCAACAATATAACTGATATGAGAGTAACGGAAATAAATGATTCCATTTATATTGTTAAATACAGCTATTAAGTCTGTTGTGTTCATATTTTATTGTAATAAAACAGCCAAGCTACAAGTTAAAACCACATTTTAACATTGGCTTAGACCTTTTATATACATTTTCGTAACTTTATTCTGAGATTTCACCGAGTTAAATGTTTAAAACAATATGATGTTACAATATTAGATAATAAACGTAAAGTCTTGGTTTTGTTTCAATAACTTCAGCCACTAAACTATAACACAACAATGTAGACCTATGGTTTATAAAAGAATCTTTGCGTATTCTACAAAAAAATTAAAATAAATATCCACATTGAAACATTCATATTGAAATCGATAAATATCATAAATACAACGTTGGAGTAGTTTATTTCAGTCACCGGATTCCAAATGCCTAAACCATTTTCCCGATAATCACGTTTATTGGTCAGTAAACAAACCTCAAATAGTTATTAATGGCATATGTAATCTCAACTGGTCAAACAAATAACTGTTATTGAAGCATATTAATTGCTGGAATGACGTTTGCAAAGTGACGCTTTCGCTCCACTGTTGTTGGCAATACTTTGTAAGCATATTGCAGTATGAAAACCAACTGTACATGTATAATATAAATTTCTTAAAGAAATTCAATATTTTAATATTAAATAAAGTACACATTTCAGTGAAGCTGTAATTAAATGTGTTATTCTGATTCTACAACTGTTGAAGGCATAAGAACCTTAACATCACTAGACATTTCTGAATAGTATCACTTTTGTTAGGAATTAGCCTTGTGTTTAGAGTAAAATTTCCATAGATCCCGAGACACTATTTCAATGTTGATCCATGTTTCAGACAGCCTCAATCTTAATTTTTTGTATGATAAAAAATAGTCAATATATTAAAGGAAGAAATAAAGTGGTCAATAAAAATACTGTAGATATTCAAATGAGTCTTAAACAAGTTCTAATTTATTGGGAAAAAACAAAAGAGGCATTACAGTCTAACACCCCTATTAAGAATGACAGGGCTAAGGACATTTACATTGTTTAAAAAAAAACATAGCATACAAACATTTTAATTTTGTTGTTGTTTGAATGTTATTTATTAGCATTGGATTGTTAATGATATGTAGATAATATTTGAAGATTTCCAATGCTTTGAGTGTTTAGGAAAGAAACAACGTTTTGACAGGTATAACAAACTCCTGCCGTCTTCAGGTGTAATAAATGCAAAATATGAAAAAGTCAACAGAGGTTTTTAAACGGAAAAGGATCAGGTTATTAAACGGACAAAATATTCAACTTATCCAACCAGCTTCCAATTCCACCGAGACGGGAGGAAGGCGTCTTCGCATCCACTACACTACACTCACGAGATCAACTCACCACGACCGTCAAAGACAAACAGTTCATATTTTGCATTTCTTTTGTATTTCATATACAAATAACAGATAACATATTTTGTATAATTATGTTATGTGTGATAAGTTTTTTAAGAACGTTTGACTTTCAACAGTAATCTTTAGTATCTAAGCGTGTAGTATTAAGTTCTCTCTGAGTTAGTATAGATTAAGAAAAAAGTAGATTTTGATGTAGGCTAAGTTTGTTTTTTTGTTTTTTGTAGATTTTGATGTACACCTAAATACGGAAGGAGTTTGTTATACATTTCGAAACGTTGTGTTTGTTTCCTAAAGACTCAAAGCATAATTTTTTTTACTGTTTAACAACACTTTTATAATAATGTATGCCTCACGTTTTTACCTTAGAGATTTTGATAACGACGTTATGGACTAATATAATAATATAATGTGGATATATTACATCCTAACACTGAGTCCCAAATATCTAAAATTCTACTTACATTTGTATAATTATTAGTAATATGTGCCAGAATTTCAATTATCATCATATCCGATTGATTGAATCTCTGAGGTTTTCAAATTATGTATTTACCATTATCATGATGTATAGATATACAAAATATCCAACCTAAACAAGTACAAATGTTACAATCTAAGATTCTAAACCTACTTAGAAATGGCCAATAATTTCTGTTATTAAAATAACATTTACTTAACTGTTTATAAAGTACTAAAATAACTCATAATTACAACTGGGTTTTTACAGTTTTCAATTGATTTTTTTAGTTTTCCTCCAAAAAATTTTTTCCTCCAAATTCAATAAAAAAAGTTAAGGAAACTAAAGTAAACTTTAGAAAACTTATTAGCTTGAAAAATTTTTAGTTTATTATTTTTTGAAAATACAAACAAAAAGAACTCATTATAATTAAACACAAATGATATTTAATGTCAAGAGAAATCTTAAGTTAAGACTCAGGTGGAGACACTCCCTACCTTACTACATTACCGCGGACTATTGGTCAGAAACACCTTATGGGAGACGACCAGACAGTGACGATGATTCTTCTTGAATAACCAATCCTGACTAAAGTGCCAGTAATCTTATAGACACCGAGTGGGAGACGACTATACGGTCACGATGACTCCGTTTGGATCTCCACTGCTGACTAAAAAACGCCAGTAACCTTATAGACACCGAGTGGGAAACGACTACACGGTGACGATGACTTTTTGGCTGACTCTTCTTCCATTGCTGACTAATGACGTCAGCAACCTTATAGACACCAAATGGAAGACGGCTATACGGTGACGATGACTCTCCTTGGATCTACACTGCTGACCAAAGTGCCATTAACATTATAGACACCGAGTTGTAGACGACTACACAGTGATGATGACTCTTCTTGGATCTCCAACCGCTGAATAAAGCGCCAGCAACCTTATAGACACCGAGTGGTGGACGACTATACGGTGACGATGACTTTTTGGCTGACTCTTCTTCCACTGCTGACTAATGGCGTCAGCAACCTTATAGACACCAAATGGAAGACGGCTATACGGTGACGATGACTCTCCTTGGATCTACACTGCTGACCAAAGTGCCATTAACATTATAGACACCGAGTTGTAGACGACTACACAGTGATGATGACTCTTCTTGGATCTCCAACCGCTGAATAAAGCGCCAGCAACCTTATAGACACCGAGTGGTGGACGACTATACAGTGACGATGACTCTTCTTGGATCTACACTGCTGACTAACAACGTCAGCAACCTTATAGTTCTCCAAATTATATGTTCTAACAGGATGTGTTTTTTTTTTTATTATATCTCAACTGGAATCTTAACTGGTTCCAATTTGCACAAAAATGAATGTTAAAACTTAAAATAAAATGTTTTTAAAATTTATATTAGAAATGTAAATGTGAAAGGATATATAGGCTTTTTACCTTAGTAAAACTATATATAAATACATTTTTGTGAAATTTAAATGTAATATTGAATGCACTAAACTTGTAGAACAGTGTCATGAAGAAGTTACTGACCAAGCATAAACAAATTTATATTGAAAATACAATTAAATATTTAAACAAATCTAGAAAAATTTAGTAAATGTAATATATATTGACTCTACTGCTGGCTTCAAGATAAACCCTGAACACTCGTATACCAAAACCCAGGCAGAATGGATTGCTTGGACGTGCTCCAATAACATTCTCTTTTTTTATTAGTATAACAGTGTGTTATCATGATTGTAAACCATTATAAAATAATCTAAATTGTTGCACTTCTGGCAAATTCATAAAGTACTTTTCATTAGATTGTTTCTTTTATCTGATAATAATTACTAAAATGTAATGCCTATTTGAAAATATTCATATTAAACAATAAATATTACGTATACATCTAATTTCAACTATGATTAAGTTTTAATAACTAAGTACAATAAGTTAAGGGTGATTTTCACTAGTAGCCCTTACCAAATATATTTCAGAAACTATCAAATGTATTTTATTCAGTGAATTCAGTGTTTTAAATAAATATCCGGTTAAAAAAAATCACCATCATGAACTTTATGTGAACACTATTCACATTATCATATTTTCAAGTATATATACATATTATACTTATGTACTTGTACTTATTTACTATGTTAATTTTTTTACTTAATGGCTCTATCAAGTAACTAATGTCTAAATAATTAAAAATTATTAATTATTAGTTTATCTATAAACGCTTACTAATATAAAGTATTGCAAATGTATTACTTGATAAGTATAAAAATTAACCAATTTTTATAATTTTTTTAATTATAGTCTTCCTCATTTTTATCGATTTTATTTTCGTTTTTTAATCAAATTTAATTAACTAATTTAAGTTTGGATCAAACTTTATGTATTATGAAACTATTATTTTCGATATAAAAAATTTAAATATGAAATATTTAAAAATACCACAATATCATTAAAACTGAAGCATTATGTTTTCCTCTATGGAGTCGAAATGGATGACAGCTACTATGATATTTTTATTTTATGCTTAATGAATAAATATATTGTCTGAACATTGTGTGATAGCACTCCAATAAAAAAAGTAAAAGTGATTTTATAAAGTTTATGGTGGCCAAAATGCATTTAAATGTATAAATAAAATTAGGTATGTTGAGTGAAAATCTCATAAAATAAATATGTGTCCATGGTAAAAATCAAAACTAAAATTATACTCAAAGCTATGTTATACGATTTCCTTTCTTCCAAACTAACAACAAAACTTAACGACTAAATCAGCCATAAATTATTCTCATGTTGATAAACCAGAAATAATAAATAAAAAGATAACAATTTTAAAATATTAGTCGTTGGAGATTTACATTAACAAATTACAGATATCAATGCAGAACTAGTTTTTTTTTTTTTTTTTTTTTAAATGATATTTAAAAATCCTTAATTAGGTTAGAGATTTTGTTTGTTAGGAAGTTGTTAGATGTTAGGGATTATTTCATTATACACCTCTGTATTTTATACTAATAAAACTGATTAGGATCGTCATTGGAAGTAAAAATAATACATTTATAGGCACAACCTGCAAGTGCAAGTGATCCTACACCATTGTATATGAAGTTAATACTTATAATGTATAATAAAGGAAGAAGTTATTACTATTTCTCTCTACATAATTAATTTATAAGGCTTGGCTAGGATAGAATATATTGTATAGTTTGAATAAAGATATTTTTTTACTTATGACAGGGGTACTTGAAACCTACGTCAAATTATGTAAAAGGATATATACCAACAGAAAAAACCTACAGTAACTAACTGCAAGGACTATTTTATAAATTTAAATATGAACAATCAATTAATTATTCAATCCGAACAAATAAAAGACATTTTAGTAGAAATGGATAGATCTAAACAATTTAGTTTTTCTTTTTTTGGTAATTTACTGTTTTAGTAATTCCAACAGACAAACATATAATAACAATTTAACAAATCAGATTTTGAAAACTGTAGATAGTATTTTCTTTGTAGGCTGCCTTGAGATAGTTCACCTCCCTATAAATATTAAAGACAGGTAAACACTCGGTTATGTAAGTAACGTACAAACTTAGCTACAACAATATACAATATGTCTTACTATAACTTATAGCTTACAATTACATACCAGCAATGACAACGTCAATCTAGTTTTGACACCTCACTCATACGTACTAATTATGTGGCTCTAATTAACATGAGTATTAGAGACAGGAGAGATAATCACTCACTCTATCCGAAGCTTTATAATCTTTCAATAATAAACATACAAAAGAAAATTAATTAAATGTATTACTTTATTAAATAAACTGTTTTTACCTTAGACGTACATTTTCTACCTAATCCTTTGAGTGTTGCAATTCTAGTTTCCTTGTGTTGCGATTCAAATGTGTTATTATAACGCAAAATCGTATTTGTTATTATTTTAATCACAAAATTTAATTTCACAGTCTTTCCTCCCACACTCTTTTAAATTGTCTATAAATTTGTTGATTAAGAGACACATCCTGACACACTCCTGAAATATCTATTTGTATTTATATTTTTGAACAAATTAGTTTTCATGTTCTAATTTGTGTAATAAGTTGGATGGTCTTTAAAATTTTAACATGCGTTATGAAATGTTTCCAACATACTATACATCTGGCGTGTATGGGTGGGCGGGTGGGTCAATACCACTGTACGTGTATGGGTGGGTGGGTGGGTCAATACCACTGTACCTGTATGGGTGGGTGGGTGGGTCAATACCACTGTACATGTATAGGTGGGCGGGTGGGTCAATACCACTGTACGTGTATGGGTGGGTGGGTCGGGTACTTTTGCCTTCTGTGAACCCGAATTGATTAGGTGAAAAAAACATGTTTTTGTTTAAAAAAGATAACACTTTTATTGTTAATATGTGGTTAACAATAAAATATATGTCTTTATTGTTAAAATCAACAACATTTCTCTAGTTCTAAATAGCGGAGTCTTCTTATATCTATTTAATTAGAATAGTAACTGTATCAAATGTAAATTCTATTCAATAATGTTTTTTTTTATTTAATTATCTTCCGTTTTGAAAATCTTCTGAATGTGATGATCATGTTATACTGGTGTAACTAATAATTTTAATGAAGCATTCTAATTTCACTAATTAATTCTCATTTACTTTGACTTTTTAAACGTGTTTTAAACTACTAAAAGAACATCCTCCACTGTTAAGGACATTTTCTAAAAACTGAATATAAACAATTACAAACTGACTATTTGAAATCACACTATCAACCACACCAAGTGAAATAATTTCAATGGAAACGTTTTATAAAGTTTTGTAAGTAAATAGACTGTCCTGTAATTGAAATATATAATTTTAAATATTTTTGTTTACAAAAACAAGTTATGAATACCTCTTTCATAAGCCCAATAATACTTTAATGAAGATGACAAGCTCTAGGCCTCAGATGATTATAAAAACTTAAGTTATAAAAGTGGAGACTTGATGAAGAATTTTTTAAATAAAAATGAGACCTTCTGTGGCGTTATTCAGCCCTTATAATACGACCAAATATTTGCCTTCATTATTCCAAGAATAACGCCACGTTTGGAAATATTTATTATTATATGCGCTTTAATTTTACGATTGTTATTATTGCTACAAAAAAATCTTGTAAGAACTTGCATAAATTATGACAATAATTTATGTATCGAAAAATAATTCGGTTTGTTTTGTATTTGTAGAAGTAGTGCAACATTGCAGTTGCTCATTCGGACCTGTTATTTGTATGAATGTATTAATTTCTCATCAATAGATGTTTAGCTGCCATAGCAACAATCACAACACTTCATGTACCTTTCTTTGTAAAATATTTGACTATTGAATCAAAACATAACGGAACATTTAAATTGAAAGTGGTGATACTTTTAAAATGTATTTAAAATTTACACACTGGGCCAAATAAATATGAAAAAAATTCCCACAAGCGGTCATTAACAGTGAATAAATTCCCAAATTGGCCCTCTAAGAATGTAAAAACTGTTACATGGGGACTATGAACTATGAGGTCATAAATAATTCGCACATATACGCAATAATAAAATCACACGCTGCCGTCATAATTAAATCACACACTGACGTCATAATTAAATCACACGTTGACGGCATAATTAAATTACACGTATACATCATAATTAAATCACATGATGACGTCATAAATCATACGCACATGACGTTATAGTTAAATCCCATTAACATAACGCCACGGACACCCATCTAACCCCACACTTTTTAACCTGAATCTATCTAACGATGATTATATGTGTCTATGTCCACTTACTGTAATAGGTAATAAACGATTTTTTATTACTAAAACAGGATGAATATTAATTAATTACATTTCGAGAACAATTTAGTATAAGTATACGAGTTTTATTCATATTTTATAAAGTGTGTGAAATAGCAATTAACACTATTATATATTATAAAATTTACTATATTAATTGTTTTCAACTAATAATTTTAATTTTCTATTATTATAACCAAATTATGTTTTACTGAAAAAGATAAGGACTGACTTCTCAATTACCTAGTTGTCAAAGCCTAATAGGTTGGTTATATTTATTGCTAGTATATTATTAATATGAGAATGACGTAAATGTGTGATTCGATTTATAGTTACATACATGATATATTAATATCAAACCTAAGAAAGGTACAAATTTTGGTTAGTTTCTAAACCTATCAAGAAACTAACAATAATTTATGTTATAACTGGTAATAATTTATGTTATAATGTAATAATTGGTCGGTAGCGTATTTGGTTCAATCCCAGCTTCATGTGCTAAAGGTTGTCAGTTCGATCCCAATCAGTCAATACATTTTGAGAAGGATTAACTGATAACCACCGGCTGTTCATTTGTCATTGGGCTATTAATTAATGACACTTTCTAAGGAATAGTCGGCCTTAGTTTGTAACAATGACTACATTCGCTCATATACACTCATCACACTCATTCGAAATCCATATCCACCCATATCTTGACGATCGGCGTCTTATGAATAAATAAATAAAAAATAAATAAATAAATTATTATAATAACATTTAGTTAATTGTTCTGAACTTACAAAATAAGCAATAATAATTAAAACTGCACCTTTACAACTTTTTTCAGTGGATTTATATTAGTATTTTTCTTGTTGAAAGAAATGTTTTTAAAAATGAACAAGCCCTACTAGATGTTTCAATCCTTCTCCTCCCTATACTAGAAACATAAAAAGGTACTGAAATAAGTATTAAAGATTTTATTGCACTAATTACATGTTAGTTTATTTATTTATGGAAAATACAAACAAACAAAACCCAAGAAAATTAAACGTAACAATTATTTAAAGTCAAAAGAAATTTAAAATCATATATACCTTGTGCCAGCACTCAGGTACACCTTGTGGGAGCTTGACGATGACTCTTCTCAGATCTGTGCCATGGCAGAAACTTCGATTGTCTCTGGGATAGCCACGCCTTCCTCTATATTTGCTTTCGTTTGTGTGTCTGTGTGTGTTTATTTCTTCGTGGTCTTATTTCTCTTTTCGTTATTTTTCTTTCCGGTCTGCTACCTTCCTCTATGTTTGGCTAAGGAAATAATTTGTCTTCGGCTCCAGGTTCGGGAGGAAGGCAGATGGTCACCTGCTTCCACTCCTCTGCCGATTGTGCCTGGAGGCACAGTTGCGGGACTTTTGAGCTGGGCCTGTCTTTATGTGCGGCCCAGAGTGGGCATCTATCTACTTAGCCTCTTCCCCACCCCCCACCCCCTACTCGTTCTCACTGGTGATACCTTCTTCCACCAGGGCAAGTCCTAGGCATGAAAGTGACCTCCTTCCTTTGTGCTATCTGGCTCTTTTGGCCACCGTCTAGGCTTTGTTTTCCAAGAAGTGAGGTTTTGTAGATTTTTTTGCGTTCTCTTTTTTAAAGGTGGGACAGTTATTCCCGGTGGACTTGTGTTCAAGGGTGTTTTTTTCTGGGAATCCTAGGAGATTATCATGTGATTTTATTGTTATAATGTTTAATTTAATTGTTGTCACCAGGGAAAGAGTCTGTTTTCCTAAATAGTGGGGTGCTCTGGAAATGTTGTATTAGCTTTCCCATTAGGACTCGCTCTGTTTCCCTCACAGGATTGGATGCTATTATTAGTGTTATATATTTTTTATTTTATTTTATATCCATCCACAATTGACCAACCTCTACAGTTGTCTTTCCCGAGGCCCCTAAAATCTTATATGCTGCTTTACAAATATGTAACGTTGTTTGTTTTAGCTATTTCATAAGTTTATAATTAAAAAATGATTGTTTCCTGTATATTTTTTTCAATATTTTTAGGCTATGTATGTGGATACATTGTTGATGTAAATTGTTATTTATTTATTTTTCTAAAACTATTTACATAATTTATTAATTAAGAGTTTCTTGTTATAATGAGAAAAAAATTTGAGAAATTCTCTAAATTTCTCTCATTATTTAACTTTTAAAATATAAATATTTCTGTTTAATTTTAATTATTGTTTTAAAACTTCGTTTTATTCTATAATATTTCTTTTCAATCAATTTGTATTTCTCACACCAACTTGTTTTTGTCTGTTCTGTGTTGTAATGAACCAGGTGAGATTGAAACCGCCCTTGAGGGACCGAATTCATGATTTTACGAGGATTATTCACATATATCAACTGCTAAGAGCCGTAACACATTCAAAATGTACGTTTCCATTATTTGAACACTATTAACCTCTTGCTACTTCACCTCGAGGAAATGATCAGCTACACGTTGTAAAAGACGACTAGACAGTGACGATGACTCTTTTTGGATATCCACTGTTAACTAATGACACCTGTAAACTTATAGACTTCCTAAATATATGTTCCAAAAGGTTGAGACACTCCATATTTTACTAATTTGAGCTTAGAATAGTCCCTTATTCACACTTAAATTGAACTGAATGCAATTTGCAAAATAATGAATGTTGAAACTCCAAATGAATTTAAACGTTATATGAAACATTAACTTTACGTGAAAAGATATAAAAGCTTTTTACCATAGTAAACATATATCTATATGGAAATGTTTGTAAAATAAAAATGTTACATTGGGTCAGAGAAAATTTTAAAGCTACTGGCAAAACATAAATAAAATTAAATTGGAAATACAATTATTTATTTAAAGAAATCTATAACGAATTTGCTTCTTTTTATATTTCACTCTACCTCTGTCTTCTACATAGACCCTGAACACTTGTATACCGAAATCCAACCATTATGGGTTGTTTGGACGAGCTCCAATAACATTTTCGATCTCGAAACCGAAATACATTTGAATGTATGACAAAAAAGCAGGTATGTTGGGTGAAAATCTCATAAAATATACATGTATTTATTTTAATAAAACTAAATTAAAAGTCTCCTCAAAACTAGTTTTTAATTCATGTCTTCCAAACTAACAAGACAATTCAATTAATGAATCAGGCATACATAATTCATTATTTATAACCCTATAGTTATCAATGTGAGAAGATTTAATTGTTAGAGTATATAAAAATAATAACAAACATACAATATTTTTATTTTGAGATTTATATCAACAAATTACAGACAATAATGTATCTTTGAATAGTGTTTATTTTAAGATTTAAAACGCCATAATTATGTCAAGTTATTATATCTGCATTAGTACGGGTAGATTTTATTTGAAACTATTTAAATGTAACTAATTATGATCTATAGTTAAAGCAAAAATAAAATATTTATTGGACGTACCTGCAAACTACAGGCGATTCTATATATTTTGAATAATGTTTATGAGCATAATACGTTAATGTATGTTAAAGGAATATGTGATTACTATTTCTCTGTAGACTGTAAGGGCTTGGCCTGGATATGATATGCTGTATAGTTTTAAATAACTTTATTATCTAACTTACGAAAAGAACACTAGAAACCAAGTAGAATTAGATTAAAAGGTATATAAAAAACTACATATAATAAATAAATGTAAAAACTATTTATACATTTACATGTGGACTATTATTTAGCTATAGATATTAGTTTTATATGATAAGATCTTCAGTCCGAACAAATAAAGGACAATTTAGTAGAAATAAATAGTTCTAATCGCTGTCAAGTTACTTATAGTAACGTTTAGGTCAACTACAACAAACAAATGATTAATCAACATTCAACCTGTCATATTTTGAAATGTGCTAGTATTATTATTGTTGTAAGCTGCCTTGAGATATTGCACTTACCTATAAACATTCAAAATAGGTAAACATTTAATTATGCAAGTAACGAACAAAAGTATCGGCAATACCATACAAAATGTCTTAATATAACTTATAATTTACAATTACATACTAACAACATCACCGTCAATCTAGTTTTGAGGCCTCACTCATACGTGCGGCTGCTGTAATTAACAGAGGTATTAGAGACAGGAGAGATAATCACTCACAGACTGTGACATACTCAGAGGTATTAAAGTTAATTACCTCCAGGTAGTCCCCTCAAGGCTCAGAAGCCTTGTAATCTTTCACTAATAAACATACAGATTAAAATTAATTAGAATGGATGCTGTTTATTACAAGTTACAACAATAATCACTCACCTAACAACTGATACCACCTTCTTAATTAGAGAATAAATGGAATTATACAGTAAATTATAGATATGTGACATTTTATTTCACAGATTTCAACACAATATGAGTCAAAAAAAATCCTCAACATAAATCTATTTTAAAAAGCCTTCAATATACCATTGTACCATTGTAATGATATGCTCTATTTCAATGTAATGTAGTTTTATAGATTGTAAGACATGAGGCCAAACATTTTTACAAGTAAACACTTAAAATATAGTAATTAATTAAAAAAGTACTATGCTGCAAATATATTATAAACAATTGAAGAATTCAAATTACACCTAAAAACATGATTTATTTTATATATAACATAGTTTATACGATAATTTAGATAGTATAAGCAACTTTAAAAAATATTGAAGTTAAGTTCACTATTTTTTTATACTCGTTTAGTGTTTTATTAGAAATCCATCAATAGCAAGTTGATAAAAATTATAATCAAGTAGAGTGACAAAATAAATTATAATAAAGTTAAAATGTACAAATATTATAGTATTGATTTCAAACAAGAACGTTTACCATTCTCAGTCCGGAAAGATTTCCTTTCTGAATCCCTGTGGTTAAGATCACCATACTTTATGTACCGTATACCTATACTGGTAAAAATTATTGACTTTACCATACTTTATGAACCTCCATATACTTATACTGGTAAAAATTATTGACTTTACCATACTTTATGAACCTCCGTATACTTATACTGGAAAAAATTATTGATATTACCATACTTTATGTACCTCCGTATACTTATACTGGTAAAAATTATTTACATTACCATACTTTATGTACCTCCGTATACTTATACTGGTAAAAATTATTTACATTACCATACTTTATGAACCTCCGTATACTTATACTGGTAAAACTTATTGACATTACCATACTTTATGAACCTCCGTAGACTTATACTGGTAAAACTTATTGACATACCATACTTTATGAACCTCCGTATACTTATACTGGTAAAACTTATTGACATTACCATACTTTATGTACCTCCGTATACTTATACTGGTAAAAATTATTAACATTACCATACTTTATGTACCTCCGTATACTTATACTGGTAAAACTTATTGACATTACCATACTTTATGAACCTCCGTATACTTATACTGGTAAAACTTATTGACATTACCATACTTTATGAACCTCCGTATACTTATACTGGTAAAAATTATTAACATTACCATACTTTATGTACCTCCGTATACTTATACTGGTAAAACTTATTGACATTACCATACTTTATGAACCTCCGTATACTTATACTGATAAAACTTATTGACATTACCATACTTTATGAACCTCCGTAGACTTATACTGGTAAAACTTATTGACATACCATACTTTATGAACCTCCGTATACTTATACTGGTAAAACTTATTGACATTACCATACTTTATGTACCTCCGTATACTTATACTGGTAAAAATTATTAACATTACCATACTTTATGTACCTCCGTATACTTATACTGGTAAAACTTATTGACATTACCATACTTTATGAACCTCCGTATACTTATACTGGTAAAAATTATTAACATTACCATACTTTATGAAGCTCCGTATACTTATACTGGTAAAACTTATTGACATTACCATACTTTATGAACCTCCGTATACTTATACTGGTAAAAATTATTAACATTACCATACTTTATGTACCTCCGTATACTTATACTGGTAAAAATTATTGACATTACCATACTTTATGTACCTCCGTATACTTATACTGGTAAAAATTATTGACATTACCATACTTTATTTACCTCCGTATTCTTATACTGTCAAAAATTATTATTGTATAATAATGCGCTTGATTGAAGTCATATTTTTGAGATCTGTATACAAATTCATAAAATTATAACCTACGACTGCAATTAGCAATTGTATAGAAGCAATACACAACCTAAATATTTTATTGAAATTATTTAATAAATCATTTTAGTACACTCTACTGTACTAAAATAATTTATTGAAAATATGGTTATTTATTTTTAATCTTTGTTTAGGAACTTTTCAGTTAAATAATTAAAGTACATAAAGTATATTATAGAATTAACTGTTTTTCACTTGCAGCATACAACAATATATATAATATTGAAACCTTCGATGGTTGTTTTATAACAGTATATAATAGTTGAGAGATACATATTTGTTTGAATAACCTTATCAAGTGTGTTTTTCAATATTTTATCAAATTATTTACATCATCTTACCGTATTCTATTTCTACTTTTTGTCATTGCTAAATAACCGTTTAATGTGCTAATATGTAGGCCTAGTTTATATTTAATACTAAAATTTAGGATTGAAATAGCAATATTTTATCCAACAATGTAATGAAAACTTTAAAATGGAACGAATTTTTAAAGCATTTAATTTGCGCTTTATTTCATTAAAATGCCTAAACCCTATGTTTATCTCTATATCTACTTTGTTGAAGGATGAATATAGTTGAACAATGAACGTTTGTTGTCTGATAGTTATAAAACGCTTAGTTGAAACACATTACATAACCTTTATGTATGTAAGTGAGATATGCTATGTAGTTGGCACAATAATACGTCAAAGAGCCTATACAATAACTTCTTCAATGGCTTTAGGAAATACCTAAATAATTGGCTTCTACACATTGTGGGACTTGAATATCTGGAATGCTCTGTGTAAAACTCACTGATAGACCATTAAAGTAATATAAACAACTTTTTAAAGGTGTTATCATGATATATAGTACTTTAAGATATACAGTGTAAGTTATTGCATTTTTTATTGTTTTAAAACAATATGAAAATTCAGATTCCACCTACCCCTACAAGTGCAGTGTTAATGACCCTGTACCCATATCATACAGTACAGTGATGGAGAACCCCCCCCCCCTATATTCATACACGGACAAAGGTGATATATTTCCAAACCAAAATATAACTTAGAACTTTTGAAGACGACTCAATTTTATAAAAATTACACTCTCAAAAAGATAAGCAAATACTCTTAGACTAAATAATACACGAAGTCGGAAGTATTTTACTCATAGCTAACAATTATCAACTATTTTCTCTCTCCTGCTGTGGTATTAAATTAAATTATATAAATATATTGAACACCTAAATGTATTATTTAAATAATATGTGATACCGATGGAAAAATAAAGCATATACTATTGTTTATTTGTTAATAATTAAAACTGGTATATTGTGAGTGAGTGGAAAACAATACCATGGTTGGGTTTTAATATAAAATATATTGTTTACTATATCAGTACAATTTTTTGTATCATTTCAAAATATGGCATTCGTCTTTCCGATTTGTTGACTGTAGGTATCCAAGTTTTGAAAACATATTATTTTCTTTAATTGGGACTGAATAAGTTTGTATATTACATCATTTACCGTACTAAATTAATTTGTTACTTAAAGGGCTATATCATTATTATTTGTTATATTTTATTTTACAATGCTTAAATAAAGAGTAAATGGTACAGAATTATTACAGTTTTCTATGTCATCTCATCTGCATATAAACCCCCAGTATATTAGGAATGCCCTTTGTTTATATCCTGGCACAGGGAAATCCTCTTCCATGAATCTTCTAAAATATGTTTTACATAAAATAAACTTCTAAAACAGTCAAAATTTTCTGTAACACAACTAGTTATCCTGTATGGTCACAATTGCAACTTTATGTTTACAATGTGTAGTTCTTGATTAATAATTAATAAGGTTTTAATAAATTTCTCGTCAACTGAAAATAATTATGGAATTTGAAAAGTTCTCTTTTCTAACTATCAAGAATTACATTCCTAGCATATTTACATTCTTTACTTATTTTGCGTAACTTGTATTTTGTGTATAGTGATATAAGTAATAATATTTAGATATTAATTTACCAAAAGTTCAATATCACGTGCTTCCATTGACGAAGGAAGTTGGTGAAAATTATAAAAATAAGATATGGCTCATTTTATTAAACACGTTTCTTGATTATAATTGTTACTGTATTTATATTCTGAATAAAATGTATCATTGCATTTCTTTCTTACCTTTATTTGAAACATAACAATTGGATTTGAATTTTTGGATTTCTTTGGTTTTGAAATTATGCATAGTTGTATCTAGCTACGTATATTTCTTATAAAGTTACTACAAATTCTCGTGAAGACATTCTTAAATTCTTATTCGGGTAATATAGCTATAAGATTAGGTGAAAGTATATATATTTAGTAAACCTTATAAATATACAAACTTAATTTAATCTCTTAAACGAGGATTACAATCTTACATTAGGAAACACTTATTAAAATATTTGAGAATAGAAAAATGGTTAGGGAAGCATTTATATTTAATAATATATTCATTTAATTATTTGTGTATTCAAAGTCTCTTACACGATCAATAATTTATAAACTCAATATTATGTTCTCTACAATTAAACCAAATATCATAAGAAGTTATTGATTACTTGGCAGTTAAAATGAGATGGTTTAAAGCTATCGGAGATGTTGTATCTGGTGGACACTAAATGCAGTTTTTTTAGTTTTATTTACATTTTATTGGTATATAATTTTCTAGAGGAAAATACTCGGATGAAAATGTTTATAGCCCTGTTAAAAAAATGTATTTGTATTACTGTTGTTACTAACAATTTATATTAAATAGGGAAGCCACGAATAATCAAATTTTCTAGTAATACTAATAATTAAAAAAAGAAAGAAACCCCAAACACAAAGGTTGTTAAGAGTTTCTTTTATTTATAATACAACTCTGTTTGAAGTAAATAGCTCTTTCAACATTTTATGTTTAAGTCTAGTCATTACTTGTACTGTGAAAGGAAATTCTCTAAGGATCTCTAGTTTGACCAGTCACTGTTATCCTAACTCCTGTAGGGAATTCACACAGTGGTCACAAGTGTACAAACATATCCTTTTGTTTGAGTTCCTTAATTCGTGCCTGTTGTACAGTATGGTGACTATACATAGACTGGATCCCAATTACATCCCACATATTTATTTTTATAAGTAGGAATATTACAATAATACTATTTACTATAATTTGTACGAATAAGTATTACAGATAAATATATAAAACGACTATTCTTAAGATTTGAATATGTTGAAACTACAATATGTGGACGTTTTGCCTACAATCCAGTAATTTTTCAGTAGCTAACATTGATAGTGAATCTTTATCGTCTTTCTTTCACAAACTATGGAGATAAATTATTGTATGTAGTTGTTTGAGTTACCACTAAAAGATATCAAAACTCATGTATGTTCATTAATAAAATAACTGATGGAGTTTGACAACGGGGATTATTACAACATTATTATGTCACACAGTAGATTGTTAGCATATACTGACTCTCCCACCCACACATACTTGTGCGGTATACTGACCCACTAGCCCATACATACATGTACGGTATACTGACCCACCCGTTCACCCATACTTGTACGGTATACTGTCCCACCTGCCTACCCATACTTGTACGGTATACTGAATGTACAAAAAATCAGTGAGGCCATATCCATACACGTACAGTGGTATTGACCCATCCGCCCACCCATACACGTACAGTAGTATTGACCCACCCATACACGTACAGTGCTATTGACCCACCCATACACGTACAGTGCTATTGACCCACCCATACACGTACAGTGGTATTGACCCACCCGCCCGCCCAAACAGGTATTGTGATATTGACCCACCCGCCCACCCATACACGTACAGTGGTATTGACCCACCAATACACGTACAGTGCTATTGACCCACCCGCCCACCCATACACGTACAGTGGTATTGACCAACCCGCCCACCCAAACAAATATTGTGATATTGACCCACCCGCCCACCCATACACGTACAGTGGGTAACAATATCACTGTACGTGTATGGGTGGGGCAATATTAATGTACGTGTATGGGTGGGTGGGTGGGTCGTACGTGTATAGGCGGGCGGGTGGGTCAATATCACTGTACGTGTATGGGTGGGTGGGTGGGCCATCACCACTGTACGTGTATGGGTGGGCGGGTAGGTCAATACCACTGTACGTGTATGGGTGGGCGGGTGGGTCAATAGCACTGTACGTGTATGGGTGGGTCAATACCACTGTACGTGTATGGGTGGGCAGGTGGGTAAATACCACTGTACGTGTATGGGTGGGCGGGCCATCACCACTGTACGTGTATGGGTGGGTGGATCATCACTACTGTAATTGTAAAGGTAGTAAACTCATTAAGGGGACAGCATCCCATCTACTACTAATATTTTATATTATAACTTACTAAGAATTATAGTGTAGTAAATAAAACAATCACTAACAATAATTAATTTTATGTTTATGGGTGGGCAGGTCGGTCACTAACACTGTATGTGTATGGGTGGGCGAGTGGGTCACTAACAATGTATGTGTATAGATGGATGGGTGGGTCACTAACACTGTATGTGTATGGTGGGCGGGTGGATCACTTACACTGTATCTGTACGTGTATGGGTGGGTGGTTGGGTCAATACCACTGTACGTGTATGGGTGGGCGGGTAGGTGAATACCTCTGTACGCGTATGGGTGGGCGGTTTGGTAAATACCAATGTACGTGCATGGGTAGGCGGTTGGGTCATTACCACTTTACGTGTATGTGTGGGCGGGTGGGTCATAATCTTGTGGCTGCTGTACTGTACAAAGCGTACTTTGTAATTCGTATGAAAACATTCGTTGAATATGGAGAATAAAACTATTATTAATAAGTACTTTTAGTGTTCAACTAAGTCTCAAAATATTTTAACGGTCCATTTTTTTTCAAACGTCAATTAAACCATGTTGCACTGTATTTCCTGCAGTAAATATGTGATTTAAAGTCAATTTTATTTTTTTAAATTCAAGCATGAAAATTATTTTTAGGCCACGTAAAAAAATACTGTTGTGTCAGTATCGATTTTAAAAGTCCAGCTAAATATCTGTACACTTAACCTTTATAAGGTCTATTATGAGAGTGACTAATTTCATTCAAGTTAACCATCTTGTAGTTGTATCCATTAACCTGCTTATTGTGCACCGACAAAGGGGAAATTGTTACGTAGACCTCCATCACTGATGGTAACGTTGCTGGCGATATGCCCAGTGCTATCGAGTAACACTTTTTAAAAATATTAATGTGATTCAATAATAAGCTCGAGTCAATTTATGAAAGGTAGACTAAATAAAAAAATGTACATTCAAACATAAATCTTATAACGAATTTATAAAATCTTCACATTTCTGAGACTTCTAGCTGCACCAAAAGGCGCAAAGTCATTACTCTTTATAGTTTACTGACCTGACAAGAAACACTTAGTATAAAACCACCTTATTTTGATATAGATTAAACGTACAGTTTAGCGTTGTAATGGAATTCATATGTTCCAAGACATATATTTTATAAATACAAATTTAATAAAATACATCTTTCATCTTTAGATATTTTACATTTCCCGAAAACATATACTACTCTGGAATTGATACAGCATTCAAATCTATACACTAAGGATGGTTCGCAGTTAAAAATTAATGAACTTTTTTGTCATATGCCCTATAGTAGTAAGTCAAGTTTTTAGTTATACAATATCTCAATCGCAGAATATCTTATATAAATTTATTATTGTAGTAGAAGCCCGTTTAGGTTTTATGCATATTAGTACTGTTAGTGATTTTCTTAAAAAACATCCAGCTTTAAAAACTAAATATCGTAATTTCAAGATATACCATTTTCTATGATTAAAAACGTGTAGACAATAGTAAATTATCGACGAAGTAATAGTTTATGACAGTTGTAATCTAATTTTGTAAGAAATAGATTTCTTTGTCGTTATTTTAGTTTATTCTTTCTTGAACACTTTGGAACTTGATTACTATTGTTATACATTGGCCTTAGTAATTTCATATGTTAGAGCAGTATATTAGTGGCGTAATACAGAGAGACTGGAAGCTGAGCCTACTGTTAGCTGCTGGATCTAATCAGCTCTAGATGCTTGGTCTAATTATGTCACAAGACCATTGTCATTCTTATATATTTACGATTTCGATGACAGCAGCTCGAAAATTAAGATATAATTCGTAACTATACGAATTAGGAACAATTATACATATATTGCCTACTATCGTGAATAATTAGAAATGTTCAAAGCAGATATCATAACAAAGTTTTGCAACATCTTTAATAACTCAATTTTAAAATGATAACTTCACATCTAGATAGTCCAATATTGTGTGCATTAGTTTTCTACTAACCAATAAGTACCATGTTACACATTTGATCTAAAATAAGTAGTCTGCTAATTATTTACCTTAAAAAATTTTAATTATTTGAATAAAAAGTAATCCCAACTTTACTGTTCAACTGAGTACATATTTGATATATGACATTCTATTTAAATGCAACATGGAGGCAGGTATGGATTTTTTTTTCCTGAGAAGTAAGTTTTCATTAAAATATATTATTTAAAAATGCACTATTTCATTAAATATCAAGATAAAATTTATCACAGCTGCAAATTCAAATTCACTTTCATGACCTAGAAGTATTAAACTGTAACTAGTAGTATTACACTGTAAATAGTTAAAGTGGCTGTGGTGTTAGAAGGTGTGTGGACTGGTATTTCCAGAGCCATGTTTAGGTTGAGTGTAACAAGTAGTAAGCTAGGTGTATATTGAAGGTGAGTAGACTGCTATTTCTAGAACCATGTTTAGGTTGGGTGTGACAAGTAGTAAGCTAGGTGTATATTGAAGTTGAGTAGACTGCTATTTCTAGAACCATGTTTAGGTTGAGTGTAACAAGTAGTAAGCTAGGTGTATATTGAAGGTGAGTAGACTGCTATTTCTAGAACCATGTTTAGGTTGAGTGTAACAAGTAGTAAGCTAGGTGTATATTGAAGGTGAGTAGACTGCTATTTCTAGAACCATGTTTAGGTTGGGTGTGACAAGTAGTAAGCTAGGTGTATATTGAAGTTGAGTAGACTGCTATTTCTAGAACCATGTTTAGGTTGAGTGTAACAAGTAGTAAGCTAGGTGTATATTGAAGGTGAGTAGACTGCTATTTCTAGAACCATGTTTAGGTTGAGTGTAGCAAGTAGTAAGCTAGGTGTATATTGAAGTTGAGTAGACTGCTATTTCAAGAACCATCTTTAGGTTGGGTGCGACAAGTAGTAAGCTAGGTGTATATTGAAGTTGAGTAGACTGCTATTTCAAGAACCATCTTTAGGTTGGGTGTGACAAATAAGCTCGGTGTATATTGAAGGTGAGTAGACTGATATTTCCAGAACCATGTTTATGTTGGGTGCGACAAGTAGTAAGCTAGGTGTACATTTATGGTGAGTGAACTGGTATTTCCAGAGCCATGTTTAGGTTGGATGAGACAAGTAATAAGATAGGTGTATATTTAAAGTGAGTAGACTAGTATTTCCAGAGCCATGTTTATGTTGGGTGCGACAAGTAAGCTAAGTGTATATTGAAGGTGCGTGGACTGATATTTCCAGAGCCATGTTTAGGTTGGGTGCGACAAGTAGTAAGTAAGGTAGGTGCATACCGAAGCCATTTAGAAAAAAATTATACTGTCCGTAGGGGTATTTTAATTTTTTTCTCAGTGTTATTGCAGTGGACATTTAGCATGTATTGCAAAAGTCAATTTTACTTTGAAAGATATTTTATCTTATTTAAAAAATCTAATTTCACCCATACTACAAACAAAATCTCTCAAACATACAACATTTCTGCGCATTCATTTAACCAATTTTCAAACCTCCAGTTCCGGTGTCAGCATACCAACTGTGTGGTCTCCAAGTTATTTGCCAAAAACTCACCCACATTATAAAATGCATGGTAGGCTAAAAAGCCTTTTAGATGAGTTTTAAACGCCTTCAGCGTTCTGATGATTTTTATACAATTTGGCAGTTTATTGTAAAGATGGACTATAGTGGACTATAGATAGTTAAAGTACAGTAAACATGGAAAAATGAAAATAAAAAATGATATATTAACTATCACACAAAAATAAATCCTGTCTAGTACATTAGTTTATGTTTCTTTACATTTATGGTTCGATATAATTTATTTGTACTTTGTTGAATTTAAAACAAAAAAGTCGGCAATAGTGGCGCAGAGCTATTACACAGCTACTATGGGTCACGGTGTTGTGAAGATTATGGATTATACGCTCTACGCTCTATGCTCGGTCTTCTGAATACCAACACAGCGTCCGTTCAATGGTTGCCATCGACGTGGACACTAATTTATGAGTCTGGGGTGTTCATGCTAGGTGGTATTCAAGGTTGAGATGTTTTATATGGAACAGAACTGAGTGTCAGAATTGTCAGTTAGTTGAAAATAGACCAACATTACTTGGTTCGGATTCCACGTAAAGCTGTATGCTACTTAGTTTCTATTGGGCTAATAATAAATATTTCTTTCTGAGGAATTGTTGACCTTATTTAGTAACAATGACTGCACTCGTTCATATACAATCATATACGCAAGATTCATTCCTCATATACGCGTTAAATTTAATGAATAATGAACTTAAAAAGGCATGCTGTAAACCATTTTTAGGTTTATTTTGACGTATTATATGTTCAGCGCATACTTTGCATCATCAATACTTTCGTATAGATCACACCAGTTGATTTGCCTAGAAGCCATTTGATGCTGATCCATTTCATAATGACGGTGAGCTCCAAACTTTTCCTCATGAATACAAATTATGATAAGTAATAGAATAATTAATTGTTCTGATAACAGATATTCAAATATAATGAATAGCCTACGTAATCATTTTACAATATATTTTCTATGGTATTTCATCCTAAATTCTTGTATTATTTAACAAGGTATAAAGAAATTGCGTTGCGATATCAAATTCTTGGGAAAGATATCGACGTAGAATATTGTGATCAGTATTTTATCCTAAAAGGTGTATATTAAATATATTACTTTTAATATATTTAAATTTATTTTTAAATATACTTTTAATATATTAGACTACCTCTAATAATTGTCCTATAATATTTCCTGTAACGTTTGTGTGTTTTAACAAGTCAAGCTTTAGCTTTCTCAGAACTTCCTTCAATCTACTGGGGTGTTCATGCTAGGTGGTATTTAAAGTTCAGACGTTTTGTATGAAATAGAACTGAGTGTCAGACTTGTCAGTTAGTAGAAAATAGACCAACATTACTTGGTTCAGATTCCACGTAAAGATGTATGTTTCTTAATAACTGTAAACCATCATAATCATCAATAAGTTGACCTTATTGGCTGGTGAGTTCTGCAAAGATAATTTGTGTAGGTATTCTAATTTACTGATAATACAAATTACTGCTGTAGGTCTACTTATTTTCTTCAGTATGATTTTAGTTAAGTTTGGAACTTAACTATAATCATAGGTTATATGAAATACTTAAATTAAATTCACTAAAGTTTACTCTTATTAATTGTCTAGATGATTTGTTTTAAGAGCATACGTTTATTGATGATGGATGAATGATGAATTGGATAGTTCTTATTTGTAACTGCTTGCGTGCTACTTGAAGTATCCATATAAAGTAGTTTCGATCGTATTAAGATAGTTCAACTACTTATTGTTAATTTGTAACAAGTAATGTACAGTAGAAAAGCTTAATATCTATTAGGTTTTACTTCATAAGGATTCTAAATACGTGTATGACATAGTAAATTCTTGTCACAGAGTTCAACAAAGGAAACTCCTAATTACCAGCTGATTTATATGCAAATGAGTTGTCACAGACAGAATCAGAAATCTGCGGCCACTCTGTGAGAAAGGACCCTTTGTTTTACTACATAATTATTTAATTAATTAATCTTTTTTAAGTTCAAAATATGATTTTTTTATTAACAAACACATCAAACAACCCAAAGTAAACTTCTGTGAATCTAAACAATCTACATTGAAAAAATAATTTTGACACCTGAGTTTCAACGTTTATGTATGTATACAGCTATAAACTAAAACACAAAAAAAATATCCGAGTTAACTATCTAAAATACCCTAATATATAAGTCAACTATGTATTAGGGATTTGATAAATATATGTTAACTGCGTTAGTGAGTGGGTCGTTTAAAATCGAATATGTCTGGGTATGAAGTGGGGGTAAGAGCTGTTTTCTTTTGTTTTAACTTAAGGATCTTGTTTAAAAATAGTTTTTACAGTACGAAGGATAAACATAATTAAAAATGTATTTGTTACTTTATGAATACGTACATTTGGACAATCCTACGTCAAAATAGTTATGTTTAAACAGTTTTATTTGATTGCAGGCTAAGTTAATAAGTTACAAAGCCTTTGTGTATTTTATGAGATAGTAGGGATAAAATAAGACATGAAAAATGGTTAAAGAGCATTTGATAAAATCGATTGTCATAAAACAGTATCTTATATATAGTCTCTCTTTAAATTCGTACTATAAAGACTTATTATTGAAGTATCTTTTTAACAAATTAGATTATATTCAATCAAAATTTTTAATATTAAATATAATTTTCCTCACTAATGTATTGTAGGAACAATGTATATAATGAACTTAAAAAGGCATGTTATAGGCCATTTTTAGGTTTATTTTAACGTATTATATACTTCAGCACATGCTTTGCATCGACAATACTTTGTATGTAAAGGAACATTTCTATTTATCATGGCTGACAAATTGAAGGACTTAATCTCAAAAAGAAAATCAGTCAAGTCAAACCTCACTAGATTCAAAACTTTTATACAGAGTGAAACAAGTAGTAACCTACCACAACTTAATAATAGATTAATTATTTTATGAGATCGTGTCTGAATTTGATTCCATACCAGGATCCATTGAATTGATGGACAGTGAAAATGACCATAAGAGTGAAAGGGAGCAGTTTGAAGAAGCCTACTTTGATCTTCTAGAAAAAGCGGAAAATATGCTATCACTTCACTCCCCACAGTAAATAAAGAGTTGCAGCACAGACAGTCACTCAGCACATCTAACCTCCTCAAACCAAGTAAAACGTCCTACAATTCAGTTGCCTACATTTTCCGGAAAATATGAAGATTGGCTTCAGTTCTATGAACTTTTTCAATTAGTCATAGAAAATAACACCTTATCTCCTATTCAAACATTTTACTATCTAAAGTCATCACTGCAGGGATCTGCACTAAATATAGTATGGTAATTGTTTTTTACAGAAAGTTAAATTTTCATAATTTAATATAGTACACTATTTTCGACCAAATAAAGAGTATTTTGTGATCAAAATACAAGTGTTTTAATCTCGTTTTTGTTTTAATATGAATAGTGCATTCCAATGTCCAATACACCGCGCATCAGCACCACCAGTGCTTATTCATAAAAAATTAAATAAAAGACGCCTATACAAAATAAAATACGAAAAGTGAAAGAGAATTTTAAAGGAAATATAGTTGAGATTGACCTCTATAGAGCAAGAGTCTACCAAATGCACTGACCTTATTGTACGTCTTATTTTGGGTTACTTATACTCAATACTGGTTAGTAAAATGATGGCAAGTATATTAAATGTTTTAAATCCAATTATCATCAGAAAATGTAACATTACACTAGTATCGCAACTTTATTAAATATTTAAACAATATAATGAAATAAAGTATGTTTAAATTGACCTTTTTTTACTGATAATAATAGAATGTATTTCACCCAAAAAAAATGCTTTCCTGTTTATATTTTAAAAAATTTACTGTCTTATTCATATTAGTATTTTAATATTGATAGATTGATTAGGGAGACTTAAGTTACCAGGATTTAAATAGTTTATGTAAATAATCGGAGGTGATAGGTCGTTGCCAGTTTTGCTGTACCACAAGAATCATACGTATCTTATTTCTCTTTACCATCATGGTTTTACGACTAATAGATCTGCTCTTGCCATGGCTACTCCAGAAATACACCATCACTGTTAAGTAGATATAATTCATCTGAATGTTCCAAAGGCATTTAATAAGTTGTCCCATAACTTATTATGGAGGGAAAAGACAGCCTTTGGCCCGTCTACTAGCCCACATAGATAAAAGCTATTAAATAAACACTTGGATTATATTAGGTAGAAACGTTATGATAGTTTCGCTACCAGTTCTGGTGTCCAATAAGGAGCCAATTTGGTGCCCTTATTGTTTCAATATTAATGACTTCTGTATTTAGATGCAACATTCAGTTTAATTTATGACGATGCCAAAATGACTTTGCCCACCTTGGGAACCATAGATCAGGCACCTCAGTGCAATCAGGTGTTTATTTACTATGCTGTCCAGTAGGCTGCTGCTATTGATATGACCCTGAATCCAGAAAAGGCAGTGAACGAGTGATTTAAAAATATATCTTACTTTTTGTGTCACACATTAAACGTAAGAATTTAATGAATGAACTTATTGTTCACTTTGTTTTCACGTTACTCTTATCCTAACTTATCAATATTGTTAGGGGTTTTATTTAGTATCGTTAGGGTTGTTGAGCAATTGATTATAAAGCCGTGAGGAACGTGGGTCCTTTCTCATGGAATGTCAAATTCTCTATTAACATAAAAGTCCGCTTTATAGATCCCTTGTCAGCAGGTATTTTAAGTGTATAGGGAGTTTGCATGGACATCAAGGGTATTTGGATAACCTCGGGAAATCCAAATGAATTTTTTTTCATCGATGGTCTTAGGTTTCTAGAGTTTCATGAGCTGGATACTTGTCGACAGTTTCACTATTCGATTCACTCAGCCTAATGTAATGTTGTTCTTTCAGATATTTGTATGGACGATAAGATTAACCTAACATTTCCAGAATACACCTTTGGAATGATCTGAATGTATGCGGCTCCCCAGACGGGAGTCTTTAACCCGCCTACATTATTAACAATTATTCAGACGGTTTAGATTTTTTTTATGTATCCATTAATATTAAGAGATAGGTCTGGATATCCAAACAAATCTGGGTTTCAAGAGTCTCTCTTTGTTCTTGAAATATTTTAATTTTAAGCCCAATGACTTCTGGCGTCGTACTAAAATTGACAACCTGCATCTGGCTAGTCCGTTAAACCCCACCAGGGTGATGTTAGGAACCCAGATGAATAAAGTTTAAATTAATTAAAAATAACTCTTTACGGTGGAAAATATGATATCAGAATGATTATGTTAGTGACGATCGTATTGAACACAAGGCATATGTAAACCAATTTAAATTTAATAAAATTCACATAATTTCCAATACCATTCTCTTTGGCTTTTACCAAACCTCCTAAGATTCTTAACTAATGTTAACTAAATGCATATATTTACTATCTACTAAACTTGGTTATTAAAGTAGAGTGATTGCAAATATACGTCTTATATTTTTAAATGAAATATAGTTGTAGTGTTTGTAAACTTACACTTAACTACACTTTTTAAAAATCAAACAATACACACAATTATTATTGAATTTTAAAATTGTGAAAATGTTAACATATTTTTACAATTGTATGCAAATATTCAACAAAACTAATAATACTATATCACAACTATTGATCATAAGTTGTATTGAAAAGTTCTTCTTCAATAAAAATAAATAAATGAGATTTGAATTAATATCTTTAATGCATTTACATAATGTATTGAATATTTAAGCTACCCCTGAGCTGTTTCTGTAATGCAGCGTTTTTGTTTCTTAAATGTCATTGTGGATCAGTTTATTGATGTTACAAACAAATAATATCTTATAAACAAAACATAAGATGCGATAATGTTTGTAAGTATATAAAAACCAGAAATATAAATCACATTCTATCATATAATTATTTTTAAGATTTCACAATCAAAGAGTAAAAAGTCGTTTATCACATCAATTTGTTTGGATTGAAACTTTAAATAAATCTTGTACTCTAAAAACGGTGTATTTCATTATAATTAACCTACAATGTGTTACAAATCTGAATTAAAAAATACAGTTCGAAGGTTATTCTAAAGAATATGAGGTCAGATTTAATAATTGAAAACCTAAACTGTCTCAGAGAGTAAGGGCAGGCATTTCCCGTAACAATCAGCAACAATGAAACGGACGTGTAACTAATGACATTATTAGCTCAGCTGAGTTTGTTGATACAAGACAGTTTGCTGCCGAGAATCAGCTGGACAACATTTACACAGGCTATTTCAAACATTGCCTTTCGTTATAACTCTATAATAATCACTATAACGATACTAGTATGCTTTATTGTAGGCGCATATTTATTAAGTGTCAAATATTCCATTGTTTTAATTTTTTAATAGTTAGTTTGCTTTTTTAAATGAGGCGGAAGTTTATAAATATTGCCAGGTAAGATCAGTTTCATTTCATTGATTAAGAAATTGTAGATATGAGTTTTAATCATGCGCCAGCAATAAATACTTTTAATAGAAACTCATACATAAATCACTTTGGCTTCTCGCTTCCTGCCTTACACCATATCTTAAATGTATGCTACTGTTGAACACAAAATTCCTAATGTTTTCTCGTCATTTAATTATTTATTCTTGCTACGGCATCCACCAATATACAATAGTTATAATAATATGACAATACAATGTAATAATAAAAAAATAATATAACAATAGAAAAATAAAATTAAATAAAAAATTTAATATAATAATAGATTTTATGTAATATAAACCAACTTTTGATTATGACGAAAAGTTCAGGGTAATTTATAAGTGTTCATTTGGCAGAGGATGTTTGATAAACAATGAGTGGAGGAGGAGTTTACGGAAGATGACGATCAGGAAGGTTCCTATTAATTTGGAATTATTGATTTTATTGCAGATTATTTTTCAGTTGACTTATACTGTGAGAGAAAAGGTCGACATTTTCAGGAACCCCAATACCAAATCTATGAAGACAGAAGATAGGACCAAAGTAACTCTAGTTGTTCGAGTGATGGCTGATCGCAAATATATTTCTAGATCTATTTCTTCCAGGACCTAAAAATGATGTGTTGGAGAAGTTCTGGAAAATCAATAATACCATTGATAAGTTCATGCAGAACTAGATCGAACCAATGACTACAGTCATTGATCGAACACCCTTCTTCTGGACACAAACGTAGAGAGTAGAAACTCCTGCTCAAGTGCTGGTACAGAGATTTCTCGATAAGTCATTAATGAAATCAAACACATTCTTCACCCACCTACCCTACAATACCACATTAGTTCTATTTCGTTGGTGGTTAAAGTGGGTGTGATGGTTAGGAGACACCATATGCTCATATGTTGGCATCCATGTCAAAGTGTCATTGTAGCAAACTCTTCATAAATGACTTGACGTTTTCAATGACATTTATCCATAGTAAGTTAACCTGGAACTATACTCTTTTTTATACATTTATTTTTAAATAGTATGAATACTAATAGCGTATTTATTTGTATTGACAAATAGTATTACACACAGTTACAAATAGCGTTACAACGGCAGGATTACAAAACGGTCCTGCCTTTCAAAACACGCCTCTTATTTGCCTAAGTACTTTACAATGCCATTTATTCTTATTTGACAGAAAGAGAATTACCCACAGATTTTATATAAATCATGGGTGATAATGATTTGAATAGTATACATTTCAAAATTTATAAAAAATCCTTCCTTTTAATATGAATACATTCATCTATAGATGTAAAACGTTTATCTCCTTGTCTTGAACATTATCTTCTA
Organism: Stictocephala bisonia; assembly: GCA_035578905.1. Classification (NCBI taxonomy): domain Eukaryota; kingdom Metazoa; phylum Arthropoda; class Insecta; order Hemiptera; family Membracidae; genus Stictocephala; species Stictocephala bisonia. Next base: position 475,225 of record JAQJVL010000304.1, read on the forward strand.
GATAAAGGACCAGTGCTTAGCATTTTATCTCAGGTATTGCTGTTCTGATAATCTAATAAGATCTTTAGAATGTCTGCTAAAATGGTGCTTTTGTAGGTTGAATTAAAATTATAATAACGGTAAAATATAATTAAATATGTTACAGTATTTTATTATATACCCATCTAGTATACATGGTTGATTATTTTTTTATAAATGCTCATTCGTCTCAGCCAGGAGCTCACTAATCTCTAGACTAACATACATAATATGTATATTTGCAGCAGGTATCAACTGTGAGTAAACCAAACATTCTACAATCTAATCATGTACGAGTGTGTTCCACCATCAAATCTGTGAAAGCCTACCTCAACATTGGATTTTACTTTTAAACGAAGGCTAACGAATTCATATTTGCAAATGAAATATAGCTTTTATAACTTTTTGTTCGTGTTAATCAACTCCCATTGTTGATTTCATCAAGAATTTATTGAAACATCGTTCGTTAAATATACAAATAAAATACAATGTTCTATAGTAAGTTTTAGGATTTTGTAACAGTCGCTCGTTCCATCGTTTTAACATTAATTGTTATCTTTTGTTTATGAACTAACTATTTATTTTGTTATATGGTGAACTGTCATAACTGTATTATGTAAGTAATTGAGAACTCCACATATTATACTGTGCATAAATTAATACAAATGTATAACATAAAAAGCGTGTTATTAATAAAAACAAAATATATAACTACTCCACAAAGTTTGATATAGTTTACTCTTACTTTTATTCTCAACTTCGAAAATACTCTCTGTTATAGAACGATATATTTTCACTCATTAAGGTATGTCATTTTTCGTGATGGTGTATCAAATGAATTAATATATTCGGTTCCTAAAAAATTAAAGTAATACAAACTAAGCCATGGTTTATTGTCTTTTATGTATTTACTATTTATTAAACTTTTAATATAATATCTCATAATGAGTAATTACTATAAATACAGTTTAAATACTATTGTTGAATTATTTGTATGAATTATTGAATTAAACTTAATGTAATTATTTGTACTATAATTCAGTTATAATTTAATACTCTGTTCTGGAAATTGGTCTCCTACTAGTTTTTTTATTAGGAAACATCTATAGAATACCTTCTGCTCATATATAAAAAAACGGTTTTATAATTACTAGTAGTTTAATGATTGTAATTTTACATTGTTAAAATACACTAGTGATGTTTTTCCTTGTATAATATGTAATAGTAGCATTTTACTAAAACTGTTTATGAGGAAATTTACTCTGATAAGCCTTATAGAGGCAGTTTTCCTCCCTCTTTTTATGCTAATCCTAGAATATTAATTAAATGAAAAACTACTTTATTGTAAAAATCGTGTAACAATTGTTGAGGTTAGGACTGAAACGTCCTCCCTTACACCTAACCATTAATAGTATGGAGGACTAGTATGGGCGAGCTGGTGGCCGAGTGGTCTGAGGCGTCAGGACTTTGAGCTTGGGTTTAGAGATAGTGCTGGTCGAATCCGGCCTAGACCGGAAGATTTATCAGTAATAATCACCTTCTACTGTACTGGTTCGCCCCCTTACTCTATCTGATTAAGTTCCTCGCACAGATCAATAGTCTATGAGGAATGGGCAGAGTAAGGTAAAGAAGGAGGTTGGCCTCTCCTTAAAAAAAAAAGTATATACTATTGGATTTATAAATAAATGATGAATGATGCGTCAGGACTTTGAGCTTAGGTTTAGAGATAGCGCTGGTCGAATCCGGCCTAGACCGGAACATTTATCAGTAATATTCACCTTCCACTGTACTGGTTCGCCCCCTTACTCTATCTGATTAAGTTCCTCGCACAGATCAATAGTCCATGAGGAATGGGCAGAGTAAGTTAAAGAAGGAGGTTGGCCTCTCCTTAAAAAAAAAAAAAAAAAGTATATACTATTGGATTTATAAATAAATGATAAATAATGCCAGATGAAAAAATTTAGGAAATATGCCTGAATTAGTAAAACAGCTGGTGTATCGGAAGTATGATTGGAAAGGAAGACAACTGAACATTTAACGGAACGATGGGACGGGGACCAGGCCAATATATTGCCTGTCTCGCAATGTTGTCCGTGACGTGAGGTTTTCATTTTGACATAAACGACGGCTTTTGCAAAACAGTAGTTTTCATTCTTTTCCAATATTTTAACTACACTAGTGAAATATATATGTATATATATATATATATACATTCAATAAGTCAAATGCAAAGAGCTTAACAAAGATGGCCGAAAAGTAACATACAAGTGAAAGTGACCTCTTAAAAAAGTGTAGTTTTAGAAGTGTTTATACCAACAAAAAAGCACATCTATACACACAACTTTGAAACTACAAACCTGTAAGTCATTTCAATATAAATAAGCAATACTTACCTACCAAGCAGACACTAAAAGCATTTTATCTATCCACAAGCCAACAGGGCAAAGAACTATGACATCATTATGACTATGTTTTGATGAGCCACATCTCTATGATCTGACAATTAACCACACCACTAAAGTTGACAAGTTTGTAATATTTAATTAATAAATTACATAAACTGAAGAACTCAATACAACTGAATTGATGAAGTAGACCAGAGTTCAACAACAGTGAACTGCCAGCTCATCATTTCTGGCCAACTCAGCATTGTGTCACATTACCAGCCTACCTCGATATATTCTGCATTGACTAATTGTAACTAACAGATGTTATGTTCAATTTCAGTAACAGACAAGGCACTTGATTGTCAATTAATCAAGCACATTTATACAACTGACATTTTTCAAATTAATATAACCACTGGAATTCTATCATTTACCTGAGGAAACAGCCAAACCTCCAATAAAAAACTGATTTCTTCCATTTTATTATTCTCAAATATCAACAAAAATTGACACAGTTATATAACTAGTGATACTAGTGACATCACAGCACTGACGTAATTGTAATGTGTGACATCATTAATAACAGCTGATATTAGTACAGCAACAGTGTGTGTCAAGTAGCAATACACTACATGTGTGGCAGAGCTCTGACCTAGATAGCCAGCGTCAGCACTATTCTGCACTGCTCAGCAGACACCTTGTACTGCATTTCACATTGCACTACCATTACTCACTTTTACCATGTCTAAGCACCCGTGTGGTGTTTGTAGCATTGGAGTTAAATACAAAGCTATACTTTGTACAGGACCATGTAATTTGTGGTTTCACTCTAAATGTTTAAACTGGCCTGACAAAAAGCTAAACAAATTTACAGATGAAGAAATCATGTCTTGGGTATGTGACAAATGTAAACATGACCCAGAAACTTCCAAAATAAATATAGAAGAGCTAGAAACCAAAATACAAGACCTTTCCCAAACTGACAACCTTGACCATGAGACGTCATTAACCATAGCAGCAGAAGTTGGAAATGCACTGCTAAATGAAAATAAAATACTTAAGGAAAAACTCCATCAAGAAAAGCTAAGGAAATCTGAATATCATCTACAGTTAGAAGACAAATTAACAGAAGTAGAAGAATTAAATAGGGATCTCACAGCCGAAAATTTTAAACTACAAGAACAAATAGAATTTTTGGAAAATAAGCTTCGTGCTGAACAAGAATTTAAACAAGAAATTATTGAGCAAGCTGAGCTGGAGAAAAATCAGTTCTGTGAGCAAATAAATTACCTGGCTTCATGTAACTCATCAATTATTAAAAAAAAGGAAAAACTTGAAGAACAAGTAAAACTAGAAAAATCAAATTTTGTAAAACAAATTGATGACCTAACAAACAACATAAAACTACTAAAAATCGATCTAGAGACTAAAACCAATATGCTAAACAATATATCGGCAAGCTGTGAAAAACTGTCTGATAAACTTTTTGAGCAGGCTAAAATGGCTCAAGAACATCTACAGTCTTTTCTAAAGGCTTCAAAGTCAGCCTTAAGTCTTAGCTTTCCTACTCTTAGAACTAGCAACGACATAAAAAATAAAACCTTACCTTCTCACAACTTGACACATAATATAATGGGGAGAATCAGTCAAACTCCGACAGAAAAACTGAACCATGAACAGACCGAGAGAGCCAGACAAACTCTGACACAAAAACTGAACCATGAACAGACAGAGAGAGTCAGACAAACTCTGACACAAAAACTGAACCATCACCCGACTGAGAGAGCCAGACAAACTCTCACACAAAAACTGAACTACTACGAGACCGAGAGAGCCAGTCAAACTCCTACACCCAAACTGAATAATCTTTTGACAAAAAGAACACACAAACTGTCACTTAATAGAACAAAACAGATGTCTAAAACAAGTGATAAGAGAAATTTTTTCAGTGTCTCCCTGCAAGTTGCAAAAAGTGCAGCTACAACTAGCTTGAACCAGCACGGCCTGGCCAACAAATTAAGCCTGAATCCACAAGAAAATTCAAAACTTAATCTAGGTAAAACACCTTTACATGCAAAAGTGAAACCTGAAAATCAAAGTATAGAGGAATTTTTTTCAAGGAATATAAATTTTTACTGCCAAATACTGGGTAAAAATAATGACCTCTCTACTGTTATGAACAACATGAGCACTATAAATGAAGATCTACCAGTAGAACAAGCAAACACAACCAACAATAAATACAAACCGATCCAGCCAGAACTGAAAACTAGTCAAGACTCTTTTTTAGGGATCAGTCACACTCTCAAAAACACAACATAAATAAAAAATCTCTCTCTATACTACATCAAAACACAGACCGAGTTGCTAATAAAATTGACAGAATAAACACTCTCCTGCAAACCCTTAATCCTGATGTACTAATTCTTACTGAACATGGCCAAAAGGAAGAAACAATGCTTAATACAAGAATAATTAGCTACTTTTTAGTGACACACTATAGCAGAGAAAATCACTTAAAGGGAGGTGTAGCAATATACGTTAGGGATGACCTTAAAAATATCAGTGAAGCTCTTATGATCCAGCACTTCTCTATTGAACTCATATGTGAAGTCGCCGCTATAAATCTCAAAATGGATAAGAGTATTACAACAATTATAGGTGTTTACAGGACAAAAAACAACCTCGAGACTGGTCTAGAAGTAGTGCACAATGTCTTGGAAAGTATTCAAACACACAAACGTCAAGTCATTTTGATGGGGGACATAAACATCGACTCCCTGAATAAGAAACATGACACTACACTATTAACTGAAACCCTGTCAAGCCACAATATATATAGATTAGACCTTCCACCGACTAGAATTACACCAACTTCAAGGACATCAATTGACTGTGTATGCTGCAATATTCCACTTGGTACCGTAAATGTAGAAGTAATAGAAACAGGTATATCAGACCACACAGGACAACTATGCACCATAGGCCACAATTCACCCTCCCCATTGAAACACACTAACCCTGTAATGGAAATAAGAAATATGAGCAATGAAAATCTTATGCTTCTGAAAGAACTCCTAAGGCAGCACAATTGGACAGAGGTCTACAATAACAATGACGTTAATGAAGCATACTATACATTTAGCGATATCCTTCAGACTGCTCTTAACCAAGCATGCCCAAAAAGAAAATCAAGACGGGGAAGAAGGAAAAAGATTTTTATCCTAAATGATACTACTGCCCAACAGCTGAAGAGGAACTTCACTGAAGCTCAAAACACCTACAATGCCACAGGCAGAGAGGAGCATAAGCAAGCTGCTACACTCCTGAAAAAGGAGTACGACCTGCATATACGCCTTCTAAGGAAACAGGACACAATAGCAACCATTGCAACGGCAGACAACAAAACAAAATCTATATGGAACATCATCAATTTAGAAAGGAAACCAAAAGAAGGTGACATGCCTCTAACACAACTCAACATAGAGGGATGTAAAGTTTCAGAACCACTAAAAATGGTAGACTATTTAAATAACTTCTTCATCAATGCAGCCAATGAAACAATTTTACATAATAACCCAAATATTAACCATCCAACAGAACCAACTGTCCTTGAAAATACCTCCAACTTGGTCTTAAACCCAACTAATAGAGAAGAAATGTCCAAAGTTATTAGTGAGCTTAAACAAAAAACATCCTCAGGATATGATGAAATTTCATCTAAACTGCTAAAACTATGTAAAGATGAACTAATAGAGCCCCTGGTCTACATTGCTAACAAATCATTTACAACTGGAATATTCCCATCAGCTCTAAAATTTTCAAAAGTATATCCAAAGCACAAACAAGGATGCACAACCCAACCATCAAATTATAGGCCGATCTCACTAATTCCAACCATATCAAAAGTATTTGAAAAAATAGTCCTATCTCGTCTCTTAAAACACCTGACAACCAACCAACTTTTAACGCAATACCAACATGGCTTTATACCCGGCAAATCTACATCCTCTGCCCTGATTAACCTAGTAGAATTTGTAATTGACCAACAAGAAAAAGGAAACACATGCTCTGCTATTCTGCTAGATTATAGTAAGGCGTTCGACTGTCTCGAACACGAACAACTCCTCAAAAAACTATCATCACTCGGGATTCAAGGAACTGCAAAAGCTTGGTTTAGGAGCTATCTAACAGATCGAAGTCAGGTGGTAGAGATGAAATATAACAATAAGGGAAAAGTAGAACAAGTAAGATCACATCCAAAGAAGATCATAAGAGGAGTCCCTCAGGGATCGGTTCTGGGCCCTGTGCTATACATACTTTTCACAAATGATTTCCCTAAACTCCTTGAACACTATTGCAACTGTCTCATGTATGCAGATGATACAATATTACTTCTTGGCAGAGAAAACACAGAACAACTCGAAATAGATTCCTACACAGCTTTCAACATGGCCATTCAATATAGTCATAACAATGAACTTGTCCTTAATGAAAAGAAAACAAAACAACTTGTACTGGGCAGGAACAGAGAAGTAGCCGCACGAATACCAGGGGTAGATGAAGTCAGCTTTGCCAAGTATCTTGGCGTTACAATTGACGAAGATCTTACATGGACCCAACATATCAACACACTCTGTAGTAAACTCAGTACAGGACTGTATGTACTAAAAAGAATGAAAAGTATAAGTGACAACAACACTACCAAGACCGCATACTACGCTCTCTTTGAGTCACACATACGTTATGGAATAGCTGTATGGGGTGGAACAACTAATGCCAACCTGCAACGAGTCCTTATAAAACAAAAAAGAGCCATTAGAATCCTAGGGGATCTCCAGCCAAGAGAATCATGCAGAGAAACTTTTAAGAACATGAAGATCCTCACTGTTATAAATCTCTACATCCTGGAAGTAGTGTCCTTTATCCACATCAAGGCACCAGAAGTGGTGATACGTGGAGCACAGGTTCACCATTACAACACCCGGCACGCAACCAACTACTACCTTCCAGTTCACCACCTCAGTAGTACTGAGAAGAAACCCACATACACTGGCGCCAAAATGTGGAATACCCTACCAGAAGAGTTGAAGAAAACAGAAGCACAAAAGTTTCCACGCTGCCTGAAAAACTGGCTTCAAGAACGTCCCTTCTACAGCCTGGCAGAATTTTATAACTGGAAACAATGTTTACCTCAACTAATATGACAATCAATGTTTTACCCAAATGATAGATAACATTTATGTATTGACGCCATTACTAATCTTGAAGATTATGTAAATAAAGAGAATCTTGTATCTTGTATCTTGCACATATCATATGCTTTAGTTGGAATTTCAAATTGAACACAGAGTTTATATGTAAATATAAACTATGTATAACAATTTTATGTAGGCCTATAATAAAACTTGAATCAATATTTCTCCCAATACTAATAATAAAGAACTAAAAATATTTATTAATTTAACCCATTTCTACCTAATATTTATTATGATTTACAGTTCTAATGGAAGCTAGGAGTTAAACAAATTTCAAAAATAAAATACTTTTTTGAGACGGGCCTGAACTAATGTGAACTTTGAACGCCACCACCACTTCCCTCTCGCTGCTCATCCTCACTTACTGTACTTAGATGGACAGTATTCTTTATGCCTTCTGTTTGTTTTGCAATTTGTTTAATATACGAGTAATTACTTTTATTAAATTTAATATATGATATATATTTTTAATAATATTTCCATTTAAAACAAACTTTCAAACCTTATATTTTTTCCTCACCTTTCATGAATTGATGAATTAAAAAAATGAATTAAATGAATTAAAAAAAAAGTAACTATCCCAAGTTACATACTAAAACGCCAACGTGCAGCAGTTTAGCATCTTGCGTCTGCGCACAGGCTTCCACCCATGCAGGCCTTTTCCCAATATCTAATATGTTAACTAGGAAATTATGTTGTTTTATAAGTTTAATTTATTTTATATTTATACTTATGTTACGTATATTTTATTTTGCTATTAAATAACATTATATGTATTTATTTAAATTTTGTTCTGGGAAATAAATGAAATTTTCATTTACTTCATTTGGTTTGGTAGAAATATATAAGAGCTCACGATTTATAAATATATTAAAGTAAGCAGTTTTAAGTAATAGTTTTATTTAATCTATCTTTTAAATGAATAATTTGTATAGCATGTGGGATACTAAAATACTAAATCAACTGGAGGACTAAATTCTTTCAACACTATTATTGAAAGAGTTCTAAAATACAGAAGTTTAGTTTCTCAATGTGAACTTAGAATAGTATTAGCTAAGTGGTGATGCAACTATTTCGACTAAGTATAAAATAATACACTAATAAAAAATTTTATTTTTTATCTTTATGACAACGTTTTTCTACTAATTTAACATTTAACACTAACTTGTATTTCCAATAACCACTTTCACTTGTGACAAATGTAACCACGACAAACTCTGCAATTAGACAGCAGCTATGAATAATTCTTATGCTAATCCAATATAATCACATATTTGGTTTAATAATATGTGACCAAACCACGAATTATATTAACTACTACGAGTTATATAAAATTATGGAAAGAAAGAGTTATTCATTTCGAAATTTTCAAGCAGTTTAAACATTCAGTAATTATAATAGAACAGGGGTCTTGTCAATTTTTTGGCTGAAAATTTTTTCATAATAGATAAATAGCTAAGTAACGAAAATATGATCTTTTTTCAGAAAAAACTCTGTAAAAATAATTTTTTCGTAAGCACACTGATATGAGTATTAAATTGTGTGGAATTTTGTTCTGATTAAGAATATAACAAGATTTTTTTCAATCAAACAACAACTAAGCACATTAGCGCCGGAAATGTGCCAATTTCAGTATTTAGGATTGGGCGCTCTGTTAGGATTGGGTATTAATAAGTTAGGTTAGGTTTGTTTAGGTTATGTTAAGATTTATTATTATTAATTGGTTTTTAGCATGGTTGGTTAAAATCCTTCAAAGTTCATAAGTTTATCTAACATAAAAAAACCTAACCGAACCTAACATAACTTAACCAAACCCTAATAATCTAACCTATCAATAGTAAACCTAGCAATTTACTCATAATAGGGAAAACATTTTGCATAATTTGAGTCCCCCCACATCGCAATATTTAAGGAAAAAAATATATTTCCTTTTTCCTCATTTCCGTAATTTTCCAGTTTTTCCAGCTAAAGATACGATCATATTCTTGTTTCTTAGCTATGATGGAATATGAAAAATAACTATGAAAAAAATATTCAGCCATAAACTGTTCTTAATAATTGCTAAACATTTCACATTTATAAATTGAAAGCAGTCTAAAAATACATTTCATTCAAATAAATTTTCTCTTTTGATAGCTCTAGATAATCCTTCTGCCCACCTATGGGTCGATGGCAGTTATACATACTTAGTATGTTAACTGTTAATATATAGGAATCAGACGATTAAACCCACATATTAATCTTGTCGTAATACGTCAATAATGAATAAGTTTATTCTTGCTCATTATTTGGTCATATAGACATATATGAATCCTTCTAATTTTGAACAGTTCTGCTTTCAAATACTACATATTTTATAATCAGTAATTAAATTATGCCTGAGCCCTACTAAATTATGCCCCAAAATACCAAACCACCGCTGAAAAGTCGATAGTTTATTCTTGATGCACAATTCTACCGTCAGAGGGTTAAGGCATGCTGTTCTATTTCAATTGTACTGTTCTATTTTATTACTATTATGAGTGAAAACTGGCGTGCATTGGTAATGACCCATTCACACATATACAGTTGTATTGACCCACCCGTACTTCAATAGTTACAAAAATGTAATGTAGATAAAAAAAATTAATGTAGTCTTTGTACGACAATAAAAGCAAATAATATTTGTATTTTTAAATTAAAGACGATGATAACAAGATCCTTTCGGCACATATATTTAAGTTCATATTTTTATTAAAAGATAAGGGTTCATTTTTAATTTCCAAAATCATGTTATTTATTGCCAATCATTTCCATGGTACGGGTAATATATACTAGAAGAAAAGAGATTAACGTGAAACCCTCTCAATAATAAACTATACAACATTAAGTTAGTGAATAGCTAACGCGCTTTCTTTATATGTTTTTCAGATCATGTTTAATGAGGGTGTCACTGTTTAACTCTATGAGAATAAAACAAGAATTTATACAATATGTTTATGAAACACGTTTTCTATGGAGTAGTTACAATTGATGTATACATAATGCAATTGTCAAGTCGGAAGCTGTTATCTACACAATGGTATCCTTAAGAAGTTTGTTTCGTTCTGGTTTAATAATTGCAAATTTGCTTCCGTATCTTGATATATAGGGGCTTTTTGTCTTTTTATACGTCATATAGAAACATTTTTTCAAATGGAAGTTTTTTCAGGAAGGTATTGGGGTCTTTTGAAAGAAGATTTTTAACGATGTGTACAATTTGCTACGTTTATGCCTAAGTCAGCTTGACGCCATTAATGGAAAACTAATTGGTCTTTCAATTCTAGCTTACGACAGAAAAATGAGTTGGTTAATTCCTGCTCAGTGAACGTGTTCATTCACTACTTAACTGCAATGTAATGATACATTTTCAACTTCGAAAGTCTATTAATTTTTGTTGATATGGTGATATTCACGTTTACAGCACTACTCTGATTATGGAAAAATGTTGTTACAAACACAATGGTATGGCTTACATTTGAATATGTATTGTAATGTTAAAGTAGCACTTTAATGTATTCGAAGAGTTAATGAAGTCAAATATAGAACCTAACAACCTTAATTTTCTTTAACTAAAGGGTTAAATATTCCTCAGATAAAATTAGATATAAATATGTATACTGCAATTTAATCCTTTTGTGAATATATATTTAAACAAGAATTTCATGCAAATTTCAGATGGAGTTGATATTGGTATACCGTTATTAATACAGTTTTACAAAATCACCAATAAAAAATACTTTTTACAAGGCCTTTCGCCATAATATAAACACAATATAAATTTGTGTTGCCTGATTATGCCAGCTTTGCTGGCGAAAGGCCTTGTAAAAAGTATTTTTATTGGTGATTTTGTAAAACTGCATTAACAAAGAAGTTCATGCTTTCAAAAAGTAATTATTGAATATGACCAATATATAACTATTTCAAACATTCAATGAAAACAAACAATGAATCCCGGAGAGGATAAACTCCAAACAAATAATATATATTAGATATTTAGTTATGTGATACATCTAAAATGAAAACTGTGATTTTTTAAAATGGAATATTGGTAAAATAAACAAAGCACAAAATCTCATTCAGCGTGATTTATAGCAGTGAAGTAAGAAGGATAGTAGAGCATTATCACAATAATAGGTAACGTGTTTAGTGGTGAAGCACGTTTTGACCATTCTCCGTGACTGGGTTTTTGGTTTACGAGTGTTGAATCTACGTTTACGGCCTTTATTTTATTTCAGATCCTATATCTTTTGTAACATATACAAAGAAATTTTTATTTCCCTAATATAGCATTACTAATTATTGCTGGACAGTAATTTGAAAACGCCTTTTTTTAAATGATTTTATATAATGTCAATTTCAATTAAACATATACAAAATATATTATATAATTTAAATATTTAGTTGTATCAATTTATGGGGGGTAGGAGGTATTCATTATCTTTTATTTTGTCCATTAACAAAAAGCAGATGTTTTGCTACAAATATATGCATAATCCACAACACATAATAGGCAGTGTTAGTCTCATTTTCACGTATTTTTTTGCTTATATTTGACTCCAGCAACTTGGGATTCTTTGAACATAACTCTCTTACTAATACTTCCTACTTATAATAATAATAGTATAGTTATTATATAACTGAAAGGAATTTTTTCTATATTTAAAAAAATATATAGCATCATGAAATAACATTTTAAATAATTAATGTTACACCTTTATGCTGTTGGATCTATTCTGAAGACACTATGCATGCATGAGTACAACATATACACATGCTAGTATCAAAGAAATAACATTAATTTCTTGTCTCTAATAATATCTTTTACAACATAAGTCTGATAGCTTTCATCAACTGTGTCTCCTTCCCTAACTAATTATTTTAGTTAGTTTTAAATACACGCGCTTATCCTAGGTATACAAATCTATAACAGTACAGTATGAATTACATTCTAATTTACAAATCAAGTCTTTACAGTTATGTTCATTTTCAATACTTTTGGTGTAATAAACTACCAAAAATTACTCAGTTTTTAAATGTTCTATACCATTCATTATTTATAAATGTATGATAATAGTTTAAATTAGAATATATGTAGTTCTGTATAAACATTCCTAAGTTTTTACATAAAAAACTCACCTTGTAACTGAAATAATACACGTTATCCTTTTAAACGTAATTGTTAAAAATGTAATATGCTGTCTTGAACTTGTATTGAACAACGTTTTAACATCCATTTCTTGGTGAACTTTCGTTGTGGTATAACACTGTAGTAAATGAATTGAACTGCTGCAAAGAAATATAATGGTGTTTGATTTGCATTAACTTTCATTAAAATCTACTAACAATAAAATCTAAAATAATAATAAACAACATGGGCATTTAAAACTATAAAAAAAATGAAAAACCAAATGGTTAAACATAATTATGCCACTAATGAGCTTTCTTGCTTAAGAAGGTCTTCGTAAGCCATATTCTTACTCTAGGTGGGCTGGAAATTTTACATTTCTTTCTTTAGTAACATGTAGTAGATAGTACGTCGAGAGACTTCAGATTCAGGGGATAATTGAAGAGACTTGTTCCAGAGACGGCGGATTGGTAAGAAATCAATGGAATGGGATCTCTAAACAAAGCAGGTTTATGGCGCTTATATACTTGGATGAATTTTTAGTAAGAATTTTAAAAATGTTGTTACCTCACCGTTCAAAAAAAAAAAAAAAAAAAAAAAAAAAAAAAACTTTAAAATGAGCCTGAAATTAGCGTTTTACACAAGACGCCATAAAATGACCTCATTAATTACCCAGTTTCCAATTTAGTAGTGTATTCTGGTTGGCAAAATAAATCGACTGGTAATAGCAACGTCTGTCTATTTCAACTACTGATATACATCCAAGTATTCTTTGATAGACGAGCATACCCCAAGAGAATAAGGAGAAATCTCTCTGTCCATCTTCCTGAACCATTACAAATAATCACTGCCACGAAAGTACGATACAAACTCTCAAGAATAATAATGATGCGTGGATGTTAGGCTATGGTGTGATGATGATCAATACCAAAAAGCTTTAAGCGTTCTTGGTGGAGCCGTGATTCAAACTGCGGCCTTGATGGATTTTTATACGAGCTGGTACACCAAAACAAGCCAACTAACTATCCACAAAAGTCCTATCGATGGATTCTATAGTGAAATTAAAAATAGCGAACGCTCATGCCATCTAGTATTTATACAGGTGAGACAGTATATCTTGCCCTCGGATGGTGGAAGTAGTCCAATGAGATCAAGATGAATATGAGAGAACCTGTGTTCTGGTGATGTGAAAGACATGATGCGACTATGTGTGTGGTAAAAAATCTTTAATCTTTGACATGAGCGAGCCCATTTGGTTATGTCACGATGATTATTAGGCAAAAACTACCTACTGCTCGCAACTTTCTGGCAATCTCCGAGTCCAGGAGGAGTTTTGTTATTTGAAGACCTTGGGACACTCGTTGACAACATTTTTAATGTACGAAAGTATTCAGCCCGATTGCCACACATAGGTACAAATGATTTGAAAATATAGATATGCCATTCACTACAACATTGTTGGTCATAGGAGTCACCAGCCTATTGGCATTTTTAATTTTAGCTCAATGATAATCACTGGCATTTAATAATTACAACAATAATAACTACACAACAATTAAATTATAATGTAAATTTGGTAAACAATTATTTTCATTTCAAGAATTCCCTGCTGTATTTAAATACAAAATGTAGCCGAATAGATAAACAAAATGAGTTGGTTGTCCTGTTTTTAATTTTTTTCTAATACATGTATTTTATTGTTATGTAAGTCAGTAATAAAAATAAGATAATTACGCGTTAGAACAGACTTTTTTAAGAGTAACATGATGTAAAGACAAAAGTGAAGCCATATCCCCAATACAGTATAAGTAAACGTCACACAACACAAATTTATTACAATATAAGCACAAAATTCACAAATATATTCCAACACAAGTAAAAAATGCACAAATATTATGGTGATTGATTTCGGTGAACCACGCTCACCTTCCTCAGACCAGAGGGATTCACAAAAGACCCTTTTTGTGAATCCCTCTGGTCTGAGGAAGGTTAGCGTGGTTCACCGAAATCGATCACCATAATATTTGTGCATTTGGTACTTGTGTTGTAATAAATTTGTGAATTTTGTGCTTATATTGTAATAAATTTGTGTTGTGTGACGTTTACTTGTACTGTATATGTACCAACACGTATTATGCTAATCAAAAAACTATTTATATCCTAAATATACACATCAATTTCATTGGGTAAGTAAGATTAATGATTAGCCTATATCTGATTCAGTATTCATATAAATTAATACCTAGTAATTATTTGTCAGTTTAATTTACATTTATAAAGAATTAAAATGCAACATTTCTTATATATTATTTATTTACGATATATTGATATTTTTAGAATTACTTTATAGAACACAGCAATATTTATATTACGATTTAATATTGGAACCATACATGTCGTATACTAAATTCATATACTTATTCTGGAAAATACGTTGAAATTTGTGAACCAATTTAAATTATTTGATATAACAAGGGCGAGATAACTCAACCATAAGTTTGAACAAGCAAATGACGTGATGGAAAACGTGTTTGTTGAGGTAAAAGTCAGTTTTCCTCAGGGAAGAGTATTTCAGCCACGCTTGTTGACCTTGTCACTACGTGGGTTATAAATGGGTTTACTTACATATTACAAAGAAACTTACATAAATATTCCTAATAAATAACAAATAATAATATTGACTATCACGTACAGTTTTGCTTCATTTTTTAAGCATTTCAAGTGTATTTATAAACAATTTAGGACTATTTCATATGTTTTAAAGCAACTCAATACAGGATAAATAAAAACCATCTCGTATACCAGAAAAATGTCCTGTTAAGAACAATCAAATATTTCTACATCTAGTAAATTAATTCTAAATGCTCATGTGATTTAAATAAACATTTCCCTATATTAAATAAATATACTAGGCATAAAATAAGCGTAGACTATGTAGGTAAATTTGAGTTTAATTTAAATATTACCTTAGAACGGATTGAATTACCTTACATGATAAAATTGCAGTTTGCATAGACCATAATTTTGCTTCAATCTTTTTTAATATTTTGCTTTAATTTACTTATCAGTTAAATAATCAATACATTTAATAAAGCACTCTTGAATTAGAAAACTATATATGATTTTGATCAACTGTAATCTCCTTAACCACCCCATAGAATTGTCACCACTATTGTTAACGTAGATTTTGCTCTCTTAGATGGTGTTACTCCAACTCTCGGAGCTGTTACGAGAACAGCTCTCGTGAGAAATGTTCTAGTATACCAGCTACGTGCTGAAACTTACATAAAATTACTGCAAACATTTTATAAAAAGAATACTTTAGGAAACAAGATATTTGACATATATGTCTATACATTTATCCTTGTAATACCTACCATATGTATGTGGTATTATGTAGCAATCACAACCTATGAGCTTAAAACAACAAGTATTAAAGCAAAATAATATTTTTTCTTCATGAGTGAATATGTTTTCACTTACGTATTTTTAAGTGTTGCAAATGGCTGTGATAAGTACTTTTTTTATATTAAAACCCATATCAGCTTAACGTCATTATAAAGCAAGGGTGGGTGGTCTGAGGCTTTGTATTGTGGCAGTTCAGTCAGTTCAGTGACGAGGATCGTAGGTTCAAATCCAGCTCGGGCAAGTTTGACATTATAGGAAATTATGACATTTGACATTATAAAAATTAATAAGTTAATTAATAAATCTATAGTATGTTAACATTACTATTATGGTGGTGATTTATAAATGATTTTTTTTCTATCAAACAACAACTAAGCACATTAGCGCCGGAAATGTGCCAATTTCAGTATTTAGGATTGGGCGCTCTGTTAGGATTGGGTATTAATAAGTTAGGTTAGGTTTGTTTAGGTTATGTTAAGATTAATTATTATTAATTGGTTTTTAGCATGGTTGGTTAAAATCCTTCAAAGTTCATAAGTTTACCTAACATAAAAAAACCTAACTGAACCTAACATAACTTAACCAAACACTAATAATATAAATATAAATATTGCTGTGTTCTATAAAGTGATTCTAAAAATATCAATATATCGTAAATAAATAATATATAAGAAATATTGCATTTTAATTATTTATAAATGTATATTAAACTGACAAATAATTACTAGGTATTAATTTATATGAACACTGAATCAGATATAGGCTACATTAATCTTACTTACCCAATGAAATTGATGTGTATATTTGGGATATAAATAGTTTTTTAATTAGCATAATACGTGTTGGTACATATACAGTACAAGTAAACGTCACACAACACAAATTTATTACAATATAAGCACAAAATTCACAAATATATTACAAGAAAAGTACAAAATGCACAAATATTATGGTGATCGATTTCGGTGAACCACGCTCACCTTCCTCAGACCAGAGGGATTCACAAAAAGGTGATTCTTTTATGAATCCCTCTAGTCTGAGGAAGGTGAGCGTGGTTCACCGAAATCGATGACCATAATATTTGCGCATTTTGTACTTGTGTTGTAATATATTTGTGAATTTTGTGCTTATATTGTAATAAATTTGTGTTGTGTGACGTTTACTTATACTGTATTTGGGATATGGCTTCTCTTTTGTCTTTACATCATGTTACTCTTAAAAAAGTCTGTTCTAACGCGTAATTATCTTATTTTTATTACTGACTTACATAACAATAAAATACATGTATTAGAAAAAAAAATAATATCCTTGTAATACCTACCATATGTATGTGGTATTATGTAGCAATCACAACCTATGAGCTTAAAAAAACAAGTATAAAAGCAAAATAATATTTTTTCTTCATGAGTGAATATGTTTTCACTTACGTATTTTTAAGTGTTGCAAATGGCTGTGATAAGTACTGGTGATTTATAAATAAAAACATCGATTATATTGAGAATATTAATGGCTTTGATTGCAAAAAAAGTGGAAAGATAATGATAAATTATAATAAAAATTAGTCACCTCAAGACAATGTCAGTTTCAAATTACGTCAAAACCATTGCTGTTTTATTTACTAGAGGCATGATAATTTCTAAGTCATTACTTGATCCGTTTGCACACAACGAGATCCATTTCTACCATAAGACGTATAAAAGTGTTAAAACAAAAATACAGTTATATTTCACGTAAAAACTGTGCCTGTAAAAACTATAAACGAATGTGAACGGTTACAAATGGTTGCATGTTATTTGTTAACGGATCACACTGACGTTCGTACAGAAAGTTTAGCTAATTAAAAACACAATGTCAAACTGTCAGCCAGGATCGTTATCTCGTTCTTTCACATATTTTATACAATTACATTCCTGGGAAACAACAATTCTTGAATTGAATTTTTATAATGTTAATTAACTTTATATTCGGTTTTCTATTGTTTATCAAAACACTCTTTACAAAAGCGTATGAAGCATTAATTTATTACTGCGTAATCTGAAATTATTTGGACTATAAAAAGATTATTAAAAAATAACAAGCTTACTCTGGCTGCCAACATACCTGGATAGTTGTATTTGTAGAATTAAGAGTACACATCACTATGATTTTATAGTACGTACAACTATTTCTTTTCCAATATATTGACAAGACATTTTTTAAATGTACTGTAATTTAAAATAAGTAAGTTTTAATGAAATATTATGGCAATTATGTTTTCTATGAGATAAATATACTGCACAAGAGAGTGACTTTCATCTTAGTAAATATACAATGAATAGATTAGTTTTCACAACAATTAAAACCCTCTTCAAATTGTGTAACAGTTAACGTTGACGAACTTGTAACATCCTGTAACTCACCTCACAGTTGTATGACCCACTCGCTAACCCATACACATACAGAGGTGACCCACCTGCTCAACCATACAAGTACAGTGGTATTGATCCACCTGCCACCCATTGACGTAAGAGGTATTGACCCACCAGCCCACCCATACACGTACAGTGATATCACCTCATACTTAGAATTACGGATACTTAATACAGTACAAGTAACCATGATTTCTTTTGTGAATCCCTCATGTATGAGGAAAGTGAGCGTGGTTCACCGAAATCAATCACCATACTTGAGCATTTTGTACTTGTATTGTAATATATTTGTGCATTTTGTGCTTATATTGTAGTAAATTTGTATTGTGTGACGTACTTGTACTGTATATGTACCAACACGTATTATGCTAATTAAAAAACTATTTGGATATTTATTGTAAATGCCATGAGCCATCGACTACTCAGGGTGATATTGGGTATTCATAAAGAGCCATTCAATATTGGTCTCACCGATGCTCTAAATTGTCTTAGTGGAATATTAAATCCTTAACTCAGTAGGCTTATCATACAAAGTATCCGATATAAGGATTGTTACTTATATTGGATGATTGAACGATTTTTAATATACGTTTGAGTGTTAACCATTACATAGCCATTACAAAAATGCCGGTCAGTTAAACTGTTATTTAGTAAATAGAGTGGAAAAAGATAAGCATTTTGATGAAAATGGCATATTTTTGTTAAAATTAAGCCCAATGATGACCCCCCCCCCTTAGCTAACCAAGCAAACTTTATTAATCGAACAACATTATAAATTTAACTAAAGATGAATTATTATTTTGGATATATTCTGGAATTTAATAAACTAGTGACATGATAGTGGGCCACATCATTTATGAACATGATAGCAGTTATTTTAGCAATTTTAAATAAGAAAATGAGTGATTCTATTGTAATTTGAATACATAATGTTTTATTTTCAATCAATACTGTGATGATGAAACCAAATAAATTGTATTTGTATTAAAAAGTCATTAAGAATTCAATAATGAATATCACTCCTATATAAAATTGATTATAAAGGTTTTTTTTTTTTTTTGTAAAAGTAATTTGTCACAGTCAAAAATATGTCTTTGGAAAACATGATTGGTGATAAAATATAAGTCAAACGAAGCTCATTTACCTCAAGTCTAAAAGTATGAATACATGAAATTGCACTTCTGTAGCAAACAAAGCCTCTCTTAATTTACAATCAAATTTTGCGGAAATGAGGGCCCCGAGGCTGTGGTATTCTATGCGAGGTGGTTTTCTGAATTAATTCCTTTTAATAATGAACTTTTTTTAATATTCCTGAGCATATATTTATTTAAAGACTTGTTTACATATGTATTTGATATTGATATTGCTTTTTGAAATACATGAATGAATATAATAGAAAAACAATTATCTTAAGTGGTAATCTGTTGCCTTTTCAACACTGTTACATGAATTTTATTATAATAAATTAAGTTGTTCTAATACAATACTAAGACATGACCATTTTATAATACACGAGGAATAAAAAGAAACACTATAATAACGTTGTATACAAGAGGTAAAATATTTTACTTTTGTACAGTACTGATCATATTCAAAAACAAATGAGTGGCAAACAATTTTAAGCAGATCAAAAACTACTTATTCCTTTTGTGGTTGACGATTTATGAAACTGTGCAAGGTAATAAAAATATTATAAAGTGTGTGGGTGGATTCAGATTATGATTGTACACATTTTTAAATATACTATATAAATTTTTGATAAAGATTAATAGTGAAATGAGAACTTTAAATTCGTGGAATGGACTTTACTATTGTTGGAAGCCTCGTTAAGAAACCAAAAGTTGTCAACGACGAAAGGTATCTTTTCAGAAATTCTTTCATGTTGTACAAAACACTTGTTTTGGATTTGATCAGTATTGGTCTAAAAGTAATATTTTGTTTATGTTCAAAGAGATATGTTTTCCTGAATTTTAATGAAACTAATTCAGAAAACTAGGAAACCTCTACTAGATTGTTATAGTAGTTCTTCCAGGGATAGGTGATTGGGCTGGGAACAGAGCGTAAGTAAACAAAATATGGCTTCTGTGGGAATGTTTTCTGTAGTATGGCCAGGAGTGTTTCTCATTTTGGCATGAATGGTGGAATTTAAAATTTTAATGAATGTTACAAAGGTTTATAGATGAGTTTGTTGTACAGAAATTAAAACACTTAAAAATGATTAATGTTTTATTCAATATTAAAAATAATAATCATTTTATTTACTAAATATATGTGTGCAATTTTTATTGTATGAAATGTAACAGAAGAATCATAAACAAAATAATAATCATTATGTAACACTTCAATAATCAAATGATTTAATCTGAGTATTGCAATAATTGTTAATTGTTTCATTATAATTAAATTAGAAATTTGTATTTAGAAAATGTTAAATATTGTATGAACTGAGAGGTTTAGGAGTTTGGTTTGTTTTCCAAAAGTTTTCGATATAAATTCTCCCAGTTTTGAAAAAAAATCAGAATCCTCCCCTTTCAAATAAAAAAGTAGTTTTTCCCATATAAATTAGCTAAATAACCAGTATGTTCACGTCTGTTAATTTCCTGTCAATTTCATGCGACATTTTTTCTAAAGGCAACATGTTTGGTGAGACTTACCTGTTCAGATGTCCTGATTTAGAGGGTTCTTATTGGTTGATTTTGCTTCTAGAGTTAAGAGGGGGTAAGTCCGTGGGTCGAAGCTTGCTTGCGTTCGAGCAGTTCGACGAAACCTTTCGGAGTGTGACCACGTACGTTCCTCTTTCGAGAACACGGCGATTTTATCCGTTCGGTGTTACGTTTACCGTTACGGCAATTTTCTTAGTTCGCGTGTAAGTGAGGGGGTGTATGCAGGTCGAGCTTTGTTGTGGTCACTTTTGGATTTAAACCTCCAGGACAGCTACGTAAGTAATTTTTACGAGTTTTCTTAAGTTAGGTCTTCCAGTAGGGTTTTAGTAGATAGGGTAAGATCCACCAAGCATGCGCGGTTAAACTTGTTTCTGGTTTGAAGTCACTCTTCTAGTGAAAGTTTTTAGAGTGTTTTGATTTCTGTTTAAAATTTTGTAAGTAAAAAGTAAAATGTTTCAAGTCTCTAAATGCTGGTTATTTCTTTTGGTTCCAGATCTCCCGGAGGCAAGTTTTATAGAATTTACAATTTTAAATAATTTTGAAATTTAAAGCAATTTTGAATTTGAAGAACTTTTAAATTTTAAAGAATTTTAAAGCAATTTATTACAATTTTGAACTTTAAAATTTTTGATTTAAATAGTTTAAAGAAATTTACTAAGAAAGTCAAATAAATAAAAAAGGTTCTGGTCTGAAGATATTTAATTTATTATTTTGGAAGAGTTGTTTTAATTTATTTATGTTCCATTGAGTCAATAAAAGAAGAGATTTTTTATTTTCGTTTTTATTATTATTTTAAGAAGAAACCAGTTTAATTTGTTGAAGTTATTTATAAGAAGAAAAATAAAGAAAAATGTTTATCATTGAAGAAGTTTCATTTAAATCTCTCATCTAAGTTGTTCAACATATCAAAAAATAAACAGTAGCTATAATAAGGCTACAGTATTTAGTATAAATATTTATATATACAGTTGGAAAGCTCCATATTCATTAATATTTATGTTAGAGTATGTACAACAAACGCATCTATACACTTTTGTAACATTCATTATAATAGGAATTCCAACGTTTATGCCAAAATGAAAATCACTCCAATCTATAATACAGAAAACGCTACCACTGAAGACATTTCTTATTTTATTTACTCTTCATTCCCAGTTTAGTTGGGCATTCAAAATATATGGACATATCCCTTTCCAATTATAACTAAAGTCAGTGTTTGTAAGCCACCTCTCTAACATGTTTTCAGTAAAACTAGTAACTATTAGTAAATATTATAAAATTTGACATTTAAGCTATAATAATAACTTATGGTTTTTAATGAGCTATAAAAGAGTTATTATGTTTGCAAAATATAATTTGTAAATAATTTAAATCTTCATAGAACTGAAGAATGCAGCATTTAAGTAAAATGTTAATCTAAATTAAGAAGATAAATCTCAGGTATTATTAGTTATAAAATCGTATTTTTTTCGTTTCCTGCTTCTTTTTAATTTACTTTGAAACTCTTTGATAAAGGAAGACATTTTTATATGTATATTGTACTTTTACGATCTATAAATACGTTACTATTGTAATAGGGATTTTCCTTTTGAAATATTTAACTTCCTATACTACTGCAATTATATTAAATTTTAAGCATACGAGAGTTCTAGAATATTATATAAGCTATGATAAGTACGAACGTTGATAACAATATATTCTAAAAGATAGAAAAGAATATTTTATTCCAAAATGCTTACATTGGTGTGGCCCCGCTAAGTGGAAGAACACTTGTCAGCGGGATCCAAGCATAACAAGCGAAACATATAAATTAGTACAAAAATAATAATTACGTTATACAATAGAACTGAAATATTGGCATTTTGGTGAGCTTGAAATATTATAAATTTGAATTGCATAACAAACTCATAGAATCTGTATTGTACAAGTTCAATTACTGAATTCTCGGTGGAGTCCAGTTTGTCGTTTGTATTCCTGGTATACTGTAGTTCCTATCCAGTTCATCAAAACTATTGAACTGACTGAACATCCGAAGTGTAGGCTCGCAGAAACAAAACAAACACTGGGTTTGATTCGATAGTTGAGAGTCAAGAAGTTCCAGACATAGCCTACTACAATTAGACTTAATACAATTGAGAGAGAATACATTTGTTTTTAATTTAACCTACGATTTATGATGTTTTTGTTCGTAATCTTTGTGTTGCAACAATGAACAAGTGTTGATACTATCAATCCCTTTAAAGAGGGGTGAACGTGTATATTTTGTAATTGTCTTCTAACTTATGTTATTTCTCTTTTAACCATTCAACTAAATATTTTAGTTAATCTAAAAGAAATTGTCTCATTAACATCTAAGTGATTGTGACAGAATAATTAGTATGTGTTTACTCCTAGCTACAGGTTAGTTTGTGTTGGTTATAGCAGTTAACATGGATAGTATAGTTTAAATAACTTGAGAAGCCACCAATGAGCATTAGAATAATTTAATCTCCAGTAGCCTATGAGATGATTGAGAAATTAGTGCAACCTTCCGTAGGCCCTATATTCTACGGCATGCCCTAATAGCCTACTATGTTTTAACGGAGAAAGAACAGTGCTCCTACACAAAGATAAACTAGATAAATATGACAAACTATGACAAAAATAATAGGTTTTAAACTATAAATACAAAATCATATTATAATAGACTAAAAGAAGAAATTATAATCATAAAATACTTATCATTCCAAGTATTGTATGTACCATTAACATTTTATATACTGTGCAGTTGGCAAATATTATGGGTCGTCTTTCAGATGGCTCAGCCTTCCTCTCTGTGTTGATTTAGCTTTTGTGTTCATTTTCGGTATTCTATGAGTTAGTTTCTGTGTTCTTGGTCGTCTGTGTCTGGCTCGGCATTTCCTTCGTTATGTTATGCCTAGCAGATTAGGTCCTTTGGCCCCGGCTCCGGGGCTGGAGTGTGATGGACATGCACCTGCATGGCTTCACTAACTGCTGTTTCCTGTAGGTGCAGCGTGGAACCTACGGGCTAGATATAGCCTCCTACTCTGCGTCCCAGAGAGGCAGCAACCTCTTCTCCGTCTCCGCGCTGTCAGAGAGGCAGCAACCTCTTCTCCGTTTCCGCGCTGTCAATCGAACGGCCTCCTAGTTGAATACTTCGCCATGCAAGTGACCCCACTCCAATTGTCATCCGGCCTGTCTGGCCTACACCATGAACTTTGTATGTTACCAGTTTTTTTCATAGAGACTTCTTACCTGTTTTTTTACACTGAAGAGAACTTTTACTGAGTTTGCAGTGAGAACTATAAAATCAGTTTAATAAAATAAAATTTTATTTTGTTTAGTTTTATATATTTATGTTTTTGTGGTTTTTTTATTGCTAGTAATTTATTCAAAGAATGAGGTCATTAGGTAGTTGTGCATTTTTTAGTTACCATTAGAAGTCACCCTGTCGACAGAAGGATTTCAGTGGAATCAGTAATTTTAACTTTTTGTCTTATTTTTGCAAGTCTTAAAAATTTGATAGCCTCCTTTTTTAGGCCTGAGACCCCAAATATGTAGCTGTCCATTTATATTAAATTTTCCTTTAAATTTATTATTTGTTATTTTGTTCGTGATGTTTAAAGTTGCTCTATTTTTCTGTTTATTCATATTATTTATTAATATGTTCATGCTATGTGTTGTTAATTGTTATATAATTTATTATTGTTTTATTTTTCAGAGCACTATATATTTTATAGAAATGTTTTAGTAGGCCTAACCTATTTTTATACCCGTTATAAAATATAGAATCATAATTTGTATTGTTGACATTGTTTCATTTTGACGTTTTTATTTATTTATGTGTTTTATTTTATTTTTTATTATTTTTTGTCTGTTGTCGTTTTTTTATTTGTCACTTAAAGAAAGAAAGAAAGAAAGAAAGAAAGAAAGAAAGAAAATCAATTTATTTCCCTTTTAAGTTACAATGGTTCAATTCAATTTAATAGATCGGAAAAAAAGTTTTACATAGGATTTTTTATGCCTGTGCGTAAAACTAGTCAAATGAACATTACATTACAATTTGATCAGACAAATTAACATAGAAAGGTAATTGCATATAATTTATTATTAGAACAAAAAATAACAAAAATGTATATTCTATACTAAATAAAAAAAAAAAATAATAATAATTCGTTAGATACTGACTATAACATAGAAAAAATCATTATAAAAAAGAAGACATATTCCTATAACAGTGAAAAATAAAAATAGATTATTCAAATAAAAGTAAGTGAGTACCGTGAGTTTTTAATTTTAAAATATATATTAGTTACTTATGAGGGTTTGATGCCATTGGATGGAGTCAAGTAGATTAGTATTAGTTACGGAAGCAAAGTATAGAAGTAATGAGGTCAAAGTAAAGTAATAAGTCAAGTAATCGTGTTGTCAGGTGTAGATTGACTTGAGGAGGTCCTCCGCGTAATCACAGTTGGTCCCTAACAGCCAGGCAGAGACACGCTTTTTGTACACACTGTGACTGACGGTGCCAAGTAGATCCCTTATCTCCCTCGGTATGTTGCGATACAAAACATTTGCAAGGTAGAAGGAATTCGTATTGTTTACAGATTTAACTGTTCTAAGGACTTGGACACCAACATTCAAGGCATTTCTTGTTCTGTAATTATGTGAAATAGGAGTAGATAATAAATACGAATGATGAAAAATGAAATTTAGAAGAGTTTTAATGAATATATGTCTTATGGTGAGAACACCTATTTCTTGAAAAAGTAAGTCGGATGAAAACATTTTTATCTTACGGAAGCCTGTCTTCAAAATAGATTTTTGGATAACAGATAACGGTTCTACTATAGATTTAAAAGCCCCTCTTCAAGAAATAATACCGTATTCTAAAATGAATTGAACGTATGCAAAATATACAGTTTTAATTTCATGAGTTTTTAAAAATGTACTTAATTGTTTAAAAAGTATATGAACTTTCTTAGTTTAGACTTTAACATATTTATATGTTTTTCCCACCGTAGCTCGTTATCAATAATGACACCCAGGTACTTGTAGTGGTCGACTCTCTACAACTTGACAGTCGCAGTGTTCTTTAGCGGGGTCATCGCAAGAGTGCACCACCACTCTCAGCTCCGCAGCAGGTTCTGACCCTTTGCGAAGAGCTATGGGTAAACATTTTGTTTTCTTAATATTCATTGTAAGGACATTTTGATCAAACCACTGCTTAATTATTGTTAAGTTTTGTGACGCCATTTTGAAAACATCGGTCCAGGTTTCAGCATGGAACAGCACAGCTGTATCGTCCGCAAACAAAAACAGATATCCAGTAATATTTATTTTATCTATATTATTTATGTAAATTAAAAATAACAATGGGCCGAGGTTGCTTCCCTGAACTACTCCGTAGTCGTAACTCTTAGTGTCACTTTTCACTTCATTTATCGAAACCTTTTGGCATCGGTCACTTAAATAACTTTTAAACCAATTCAAAGGTAATCCAATTATTCCTAGCTCAGTCATTTTTGAAAAAGGTTTTTTCCGGTCGATTGAATCAAAAGCCTTAGCTAGATCAATGAAGGCAAGCAAAATCTTTTCGCCTTTATTAATTTTATTCATTATGATTTTATTTAACATAAATAAAGCGTCCGCAGAGTTCTTACCACTTCTAAAGCCAAATTGTCGACTTGAAAGTAGATGTTTTGACTCCAGGTATACTTGTAATTTTTTTTACACACTTCTCCAATACTTTGGACAGTGTACTGAGCAAGGAGATGGGCCTAAAATTACTATATGTCGATTTTTCACCAGATTTATAAAGTGGAATGACTTTAGCAATTTTAAATGAATTTGGAAATACACCGATATTTAAACTAATATTGATAATGTGAGTCAAAGGTGTGATTAAATGTTTTATATAATTTTTCAAAACTGTGGGAGAAAATTCATCGATTCCTGGGGCAGAGTTGCCGCGCAACTCGGCGACATACCGCTCCACCTGGCTCTCGGTGACCGGCTCCAATGTGAACACATGCCTGGTTCTGTATGCGGTGTTGTCCACCACCAGCGGCCCGGCGGAGGGAGGCAGCGCGCTCGCTAACTGTTCTCCAACACTCGCAAAATAATCGTTAAATGAATTGGCTACCTCCCGTACCGACCGCTTGGTAATGTCTTCACCCGGTAAAAAATGCTTAATTGGAAAGGAGTCCTCCTCAACTTAACACCATTGAATTCATTTATTATCTTCCAGAACTCTTTAGGATTACTTTGACAGTTAGACATTTTTTCTCTAAAATTCATAGATTTGGCTCTTTTTATTACAGTGTTTAAATGGTTTCGATAACGGATGTAATTTAATCTGGCAGCCAAATCAAATGGGCGTTTCATCATAATGTTGCTCAATTTATCCCTCTGTCTAATACATTTTATTAAGCTAACAGTAATCCAAGGTTTAAGTTTTTTTAAACGAGAGTTTTTACGTTTTTGTTTTGTGGCTGACTTTTTTATTGTTTCAAAAGTACGTAAGAACTCAGTGCAACTGTCGTTAACATCTTGCAGAGCCAGGACATGATCCCACGACTGAGCCTCAATAAGTCTCCCCAACACTTCGTAGTCTAAGTAAGTAGGGCTGTTGTCCGTGTCGATGTCTGTCACTTTAGTGTCTAGTTTAATGTTCAACGCCACATCAAAATGGTCAGTTATTGATGTCTGCAGCACCGCTGATGTGACGGCAGTAGCCTCCCAGTGGTCAGTGAAAATATGATCAAGGCATGTTTTAGAGTTTGCCGCCACCCGAGTGGGCTTATCAACACAGCTAACAAAACCTACACTGTATAGTAAATTTAAGTACATTTCTTTTACCGGATCGTCGTAGTTTTCTGGTGATATATCAATGTTCGTATCTCCTATGAACACCCGAGTGTTCACTTAAATCTTATTTAATGCTTTTTAATGTGATTTTTTCATTTTTATATAATTAACAATATTTTTGCCTTTCATCTTGTGCTTTTGTTGTGTGTCCGCCTGAGTTTAATGCCTTCGCACCCACCCTCGATGGGCCTAATTACTGACTCTCCGAGGGTGTGTACTTATTTATTGCTGTAATTGTTAGAATATGTGTTGAATTTTATAATAATAAACCTGAAATAGATGTGTTTTCAATGTTCATGCCATTAAAACTAGTATAATATAGTTAAAGTCACTATGCAGTATTTTGTAAAATTTAATGATCAGTTCTATCGTTTAAATTATTCTTCCAATGAATGGATTTTAATTAATGTATATTAAAGTTATTAAAGAAATTAGTATATTTGGTAAAATAGAGTTTATATACATACTGATTTTTCAACCAAGTTCGAAACTGTTTAATAGTTTAAGTGCCAATATATGTATAAATTTTATTTATATATAGATTCAATAAAGTGAAGCCAAGAGCATATTCTCAGTTCTAATATTAGAATGTTAACTAATGTATTGTTTGGTGTCAGGAACTTACTATAAGACTGTTAATGAGTTTCTTAAATATTGCATATTTCAAAAAAAAAAAAAAGAAACATAAACACACTTTAACAAAACTGTTAGTTTGTCTTATCACCACTAATATTAGATAGGTTGTTGCAGATTTGGGCCAGTTCCGTCTGGCAGAATTGTTGCCTTATATTGTAATAATGTTTTTCGGGTGACGTTCATTTTCATCGCATTATACTGGTAAGAGGAATTAATAAAAACACAATTACTGATACTGATTTAACTGACATTTAAAGTAGGTTGACCGAAGTTGGACATGATTGCCGGCGAGTATTTGGAAACACACATAGGCTTGTATTTGTGAGGAAAAGCCAAAGAGCACTTCATTGTGCTCCTTTACTAGCATTTTTAAATAGTTGTTATTGCAGTTAGTTTTTAAAGCAGTTTACGGCCCAAAAGTAAACATGACTTACTAAATAGTTTAACAAATTATCTTAATAACAAGCCTGTTTTAACATAATAGTTTCCTAGTTGATTATGTTAATTAAGGAAGTACATTTACTTAAACGTTTTGGATTTGTGCTTGAAACAGCAATTCAATTAAAATGTAATAAAATATTCTGTTTCTGCTTAGCCGAATAGTTTTTAATTAATTGAGTCAACATTTTATTCACAAAAATAAATGTTTACCAATAGCCTAAATTATATATTTATAAATCTATAGAAGGTAGGTTAACTCATAGTGTACAGATTTTAGAAAGTAGCATAAATTATAGTTGAATATGGTTATAAGCCTTTTAATTATACTTTTTGTTAAAATTAACTAAATATAAAAGAACCAGCCATCCCTTTATAAAGTTTAAATTACTTCTTCATTTAAGTTCTAACATTTTGTAGGCTATAATGTTTTTGGTTGTTATTTTGGAATAACATTTCGTTAATATTTTATAAATGAAACTAAATTATCAGTAGGATTGTGAGTTAGTATTTATTTTTTTTATCTTTTTTTCTATTATATACAATATCATAGTGTCAGAATGTCTCAATTATAAACCCGTAATTATTACTATCGAATTTTTGTTTTTTAATTATTATTAAATATAATCGAAAAGTTTGTCAATATCTGTCAATATGATCGTGTAGGACATGCATATTACATCCATGTGACAGACACCGAGTACAGAACGTGGCTAGCCTGGGAATGAATGGAGTTGATTGAAATGGTAATTAGCTGTCACAGACAGACAAAGAGCTTGTGGGCTAAAGTACTTATTTCAGTAGTTACCTAGATTAATATATTGAAGTATACAAACCAAACATTGTGTCATTTAAATAATCGCATTAAAACAGAACCGAATAATTTTAAACGAAGATTCTTTACAAAACTATAATATAGGCTACATTTCTTGGGTCCAAGTCATTTGATTGAATGAAGTTTTAAAGTATATATAATATATCATCTTAATAAAGCACAGTGATATATTTACATTGATAATTGGTCAGCATGATTCCTCCTCATGACCTTCTTAACTCAAAAGTAAGAAGGTTAACTTGACTCTAAACTTAAACTTATGGGCGTTATGAAGTTTTAATATTTACTAGTATATTGTTCAAAAGTGTAGGTATAAGCTTTTATAGAGCATAGCTTCTTTAAACAGCTAAAATATGATTTTCTTGAATATATAAGTTTTTATTTAAGCGTGTTTAACTTTTTTTTTTTTTTTTTTTTTTTTTTTTTTTTTTTTAAGATTACATTTCATTACAAATGTGTTAATAAATATTAAAAATTATAATAATTTGTTTGATAAAACTAAAATTATGTGATATTGTAACGTATTCCCTGTCAAACTACCCATACAATAATAAAAATTACTTTTACCGTTATTTATTATATATTTGGATTTACAAAAAACATTTAAAAACATAGTACGGTACAAATGTTTAAAAAATATATTAATCGGATAAACTCTTCTTATGTCTATATTCTCTACTATTAATGCGTGGACCTTCTCCTCAATTATTTTAGACACATTTTTCAGGGATTTTTTCACGAAGCCTCTGTCTCTCTCACAGCTTGGTATTTTATTTCATACACTGTTTACTGGTGTGCGTATACTTGTCCTTACATAATAGTTAGTAGGAATGAGGTATTGTGTCCTATGGACGCCATAGATCCATTATTTCCCCTCATGATAAACTTAAGTACTTTAAGGCTGAATCATGAAGTCCCCCATCTTCTTCCAAATATGTTCTAATTCAGTGGCAGGTCTAAGGAGCACTGATAGATGTTCACGTAGGAACTGAAGGTGTCGATAACGGTTCAAAGGCTTATGGAGGTCAATAAATGGACATGTACCCTGGTGTCAGGAAGCTAAATTCACACATTTACTTCAAACAAAGTTTGACTACTTTGTATGAAGTAAAGTAATCGAACAAGGTGTTCAACGACAGACGTTGTGGAAGTTGAAAAGAACGTCTTACGTGAATGAACACAAATCTATGAACTAGGTTGTTCTCAGAAAATAACCAAATCACTCTGGTGAGTTAATTGTGAGAACTAAAGTATCTTATGAGGTCGTTGGTTGAAGACTCTGAACACTGTTAATATGTAGTCTTATAGTAATTTAACATAAATAACATAGAGAGTTCACAAGCAATAGTGCTTGCACTATAGCCTCTGAGTTTATTTCTGAGAATCTGGCAGTTCAACATACCTTTTACCACAGAATACCTAGCAAAGCTAACTGAGCACCTTTGTAGAAATGATTTTAATCACAACCAAACACTGATTTACTCTTAAAATGGTCCTAGCATCAGGAAGTCTTCTGTTACTAAAACGATTATTGTAATTGTAATGACCTCCAGCCGCATTACTGTTACACCGATGGTCTGTACGCATATTAAAATTGGTTGGAGAACATTTGGATTGTCAAATATTTATTGGAAAGCATAATACCAGAAACTAAAGTATCACAGAGAAAACGGTAAATGATATGGTAGCAAAACGACGCATCTGAAAATATATATATTTTACGGTTTGTTGTCAGCTACCATTTAATAATTTTTAACAAAACTGTATTTTATTTATGTTTGGATCAAGATCAAATATTAATGTTGTATAGTAATAAAAATATAAATATAAAGAGATCTCCAGTCACAAGACTAAGTCAATTTTATCGAACCATTTAAGACACGCCTCACTAATTTTACGCTTGCTAATTCCTCCTTAAAAGAGCGTAGGGGACACTTATTAACTATGTGATCCACTGTTTGGATATACTCCTCAGAATTATATGATTTATCTAGTGTCAATCCAGATTTCTATTTCCAGTAGTTTCATCTCTGCCCATGCCAGTTCGAAACCAATTTTAACAGTGCCATTTCCTACAAGGGAGGTCCATTCCACCTACTGGTATTGACGGATCGTTAATAAGGAACTTATTTCGTCCATCAAAACTGTTCTACTATATGGCTCAGCCAGTAATGGGCGATACAATTTGTTCTGCTCAACCGTAAAGCAGTTCGAGGAGGTGGGTTTCGAGATTTCTAAGCGAATGCTATGACGTAAGAAATCCTATAGCATGTTCCCTGGTTTGGATTATGCTTTTTTTTTTTTTTTTTTAATGTTTATAATCGTCAGCGATCGATCTAACGCTACTCCCAAGTACTGGGAATGATCAATTTTTGATTATTGTATAGTTACTTTAATATTTATCTGGTTTAATAGATCTTTATTGCTTTATTTGTATTACATTTTGTTCAATTCAATAGTTTATTCAATGTTTACTGATTCGTATAAATAAATAAATAATAATAAAAACTACAGCATGAGATGTCATTTTTACCAAACAGTTTGTTATTGGTAAAATATATAATTACAAGTCAACGTCTCACAAATCATATTTATTACGATATAAATACACAATTTTTAAATATGATGATTATCTATTTCAGTAAACCACACCTACCTTTCTTCAGACCAGAGGTATTCACAAAGGAAAGACATTGGTGTTCGACTTCGATTCTTACATGATAAAGCTTGTCACGGTCGAGAAACGCACGACAACTGTAATTTCATATTATTTTTCATGACAACTCAATAAACATATAATTTTTACATTTAGTACTTTTATGTTTTATAACTTTCACTTGTATTATATTTGTACCCACATATATTATGTTAACTAAGAAAACTTATTAAAATATGTTCAGTAGTTCAACTTATTTGTAAAGGTGATTTAGACAACATGTCCAACCGACAGTCCATCTATCTACGATGTAATGCTTACCCAAAACCTAGACACTTCTATTACAAATTTGCATTTAATTATGTACAGAATCTGACCTAATGAATGACGTCAATTAAAGAAACATTCAACAAATTCAATTATAAGTACACTTTACAGCAGGAGTAGACATGATTCGGTATAAGAACTCCATTGGCCAAATACACATACACAATGAACTTATCGCATAATATGATATGCAATAAAAATTATGGTTGTTCTTACAAAACTCAATTTACTCATTATTAATAGTTAAAATACTGTCCATTTCATTTTTATTAAACTTTTTATGTCATACTCATAACTATACCGTAATTTCTTTGTTAATGTATGCCTAAATATTTTTTTATAAATAAATTTAAAATAAATCAAAAATAATGTGCACTAAATGTAGTATACAATTCAAGTTGATAATGATCTTCTTTTAATCGAAAGTGTATTAAGAAACTGTATAGTCTAAAAAATAAATTTCTTTTATCCATAAAGTAGAATTTTCTGGGATTGTATCCAAAGAAAGAGCAACAGTCAGACACAGAAAACCCATTATTGGGATCTCTTCTTACTTTAATCTAAGTTAAAAATATAATATATAATTAATAGTTTTTATAATAATTTTTTTACTATAATAAAAATGAAAGCTTAATAATACTAATCATATTAAGAATTAGTTAGTAAAATAACAGAAAAGAAGTTTGGAAAAACCATGAAAAATTAAATATTAAGAAAGTTATTTAGTGCAAATTGAGTCACAGAAGTTTAGAGAATAAATACTAATAGAGAATTTAGAGAATTGTACAAATAACCTGTAACAGTAGTTCTGATTATGAGCAGTATATTAAGATGGAAGTATCATATCAAAAGTAGAAAAGAGGATAGAGCTACAAAAATAGTATGAACTGAAAATATGGGAGGAAAGCACCTCTGGGACGATCAAGTGACAGGTGATGTGAGTAGATTGGCCGGTGATAGAATATAGAGGCAACTAAGATCAAAGCAGCCTCGTAAGAATGTAGTAAATAAGTAAGTAGTAAATTGTTTTGAATAAATTTTGTATTATTGTTGTATTTATTTACATTTGTTCTTTATGTTTTAGTATTTTTTGAATTGTTCTAAAGTATTAAAGACATTTGAGTACGAAGGTATTGTCATATTCTCATGTTCTCAGGAGTACGAGTATTTATATTTGTTGGATAGTGAAACGATAATTATTGCTGTCATTAATAGCACGATAATTATTGCTGTCATTAAGAGCACGTTAATTATTGATGTCATTAAGAGCACAATAATTATTGCTGTCATTAAGAGCACGGTATTACTGCTGTCATTAATAGCACGATAATTATTGCTATCATTAAGAGAACGATAATTATTGCTGTAGTTATTAGCACGATAATTATTGCTGTCATTAAGAGCACGATAAGTATTGCTGTCATTAAGAGCACAATAATTATTGCTGTCATTAAGAGCACGATAAGTATTGCTGTCATTAAGGCCATGATAATTATTGCTGTCATTAATAGCATGATGAGTATTATACTTTTTGAACTAAACCTTCAATACTATGATAATTCCATCAATATTATGTTCTGCCTATGTAAGTATTATTCCAAATCAAACGCAAGTACATATTTAAAATAACGTTTTTTTTCTTAGTGACTGACCAACTCACTCACACACTAGAGGAGTTCCCGAACTCACGTAGGATGATTCTTTTAAAATATACTCGTAGATGAAAATAATACGATAATTTCGGGAACAGAATAAAAATACTGCATGATTTGAGCCATTGAAACCATACATTAAGACAAGAAGCTAAAACCCAGTAAGCTAATTTTTATCAACATATTCAACATGAGGTCATTTTCGTAAGTAGATGAATTATTTTATTTTACTTATTTTATAATCCACTAATATGCTGACAATTAAATTGTTCATCCAATTAGTATTAAATTATATAAAATTACTTTGTAATCAGTACTTAGTGAGCTTGGGGGCTCAGTACTTACACCTTAGTTAGTCTCATATTTATTACTAGATAGTAATTTTAATCACCTTTTCTTATGCCTTCAAAACAGCTTATATTAAATTTACAAGATTATGTTAATTTTTCAATTAATTTTACAACCAAAATAAGTTTTACTTTTTACTATTATTTTTTTAGGCATAGCAAAAAAGCTCAAATTCAAACTGTAAACAAGTGTTAAGTACAACCTAAAATTATTATTAAATGCAATATAACAAACATGAGTGTTTTATGCGTTGATAAATAAAATATAAAACGTTCTAGGATTGTGAACATTTATTGAAAATTAAAAAGTGTAATGTGAATATGTGAAGTGTTTACTTTCTATTTATACCAGTCTTATAGTATCACCTACAAAGTATTACAGAATGTATATAGCAATAGTAAGACCATCATCTGTCGAAAATTAATGTGAAAGTGTATATTTTCGTTTCTGTAAAAGACAATATTTGTGGGATTTGTGATAAAACTTAACGACCTGGAAGTGGTAGTAAACCAGTGGAGGATGGAAACTAACAGCAAATATATCATTCATTGTTTTTACCTGAATCATGATTATGCTTTTTAAAACATACAGTATTCTTTATTATATAAAGTATACGTAGGCTGTAAAGTTACCCAATATGCTGATGACAACATAGCTATTGTCAGTTCTTCACTTGCTATTAACAACACTATAAACCCTCCATAAAGAGTTTGAAATACAATGGTTTGACTTTGAACATAGGTAAAATTAAAGTTATTAACTTCCGTTGTGAACATGTAAGATTGACTTACATGTAAGATCGACTTATGCACTGGATGGTCAGACTAGTCTTGCTATTAATTCTATGTCCTTTGTTGTAGTACGACGTGATTCTGGTTTATCTTGGCAGTGCGATATTCATCAATTTTGCTCTAAACTATCAAAATCTCTTTTTTTATCCCCATTATATAACATCATTTATGCCCAAACATTCACGGTTTTTAGTTAGTATATAGAGGCATTTTTTGGGGAAATTGCTCAAACCAGCGTTTCTTAAGGGTATTCAGGCTACAGAAAAGGCTTTTAGGATGATCTGTGGTCTCATTCGCAAAAATAGATGAAGATCAGTATCTCGTGATAAGCACACTACGATACTACCCTCAATTGTCATTTACTCCACCTGAACCCTTGCTTATAACAAGCAATCAAAATTTTAAATAAAAATTTATGAATATAATACAAGGTGTAGGAATGAGCTTATTTTACCTTTCTGAAAGCACGCCTATGTTATAAAGAGTGTAATATTTTGAGTGCCCAAATTTTTAATAATCTATCTACTGCCATTAAGGATTCCTCTTGTGTTACAATTGTTTAAAATAGACTAAAACAGTATTTAATCAGAAAATTCGTTTTATTCTTTTGGTCAGTTTTATATACTAATTATTAATAATGAAGCCTTTAGGCGTTTTTACACATGCTGTGCGTCAAAATTATACAATAGATTGCCCGCTCATGTGACATCATGTTCTACACTTGGATCTTTTTCGAAAAATTTGAAACGTTGGCTTTTTTCTTTTGAAGATATTGAATTTATTTTAAATTAAGTGCAGAAATTCTTTTTGTTTTGTAATTTAGAAACTTTTATTGGATAATGCTCCCTAGTGGCAGACTGAGGTTGACCTCTAGGTTAGCACTTATAGTTTAGGAATAATTTTGTAGATTAAGCATTATGTATTTTATAGTTAATGTAGTTTAGCACCAGCACAATGTCTGTTTTTAGTCTTATGATGGTATCTCAACACAAATTTTCATTTTAATGAGATACCTAGTTCCACTTTTCTTCTTTTTATTTTACTTTTTTGGATTTTTCTGTGTTAGACTTCATAATATAACGAAAATAGTAGTATATCTAACATTTATTAAACATTCTATTGTACTTTTATTAGTTATTAAAGTATACACTACACCTTGTGCATTAAATTGTTGTAAAGGAGATAGGCTGGAAGTTGAAAAAGATTTATGTAATTTTTATTGTACTTATTTCTTGTTGGAATTGTAGAATAAATTTCTTTCTTTCTTTCTTTCTTATATTTTAAACTAAATTACAATTATATTAACTATTTTTGAAACTGTAATCACTATTATGAACAGTAAAGGTATTTGAATTTTAAATTTTAAGTGAATCAATGCTTCGGTGAAAATCACGCTAATCGTAATGATGAGTAGGAGAGTCTTCTCTAAATAAATACGTACCAGTAGACGTCACCACGGCTCTGAATATATCGCAATATACAAGGGAATAATCTGTCAGACGGTCAGTAAATTAACTTACAGAACAATCACCTGATCGTAACGTAAGTCACTATGGTGTGTTTCGAAGGTCTCCCAGTGATATTTTTCTTCTCTATAGAAACCAAAATGTTATAATTTCATATGGTAAGTTTTTTTTATTTTTTTTATTTTTATTGTTATTTATGTTTTAATTCTTTCTATCTGACTGGAGGAAATGTAAAATTTAGTTTCTGTTTTTACGTCTCTTGTGTTAAGTATAGGTTTACC
This sequence comes from Stictocephala bisonia, assembly GCA_035578905.1. NCBI lineage: Eukaryota > Metazoa > Arthropoda > Insecta > Hemiptera > Membracidae > Stictocephala > Stictocephala bisonia. The sequence continues at coordinate 512,813 of JAQJVL010000304.1, forward strand.
TACTATTGTTTTTATTATGTCATATAGTAGCATACGTAATAAATAGTACATCATTAGGCTATAGGTAGAAATTAAATTTTTTAATGACATTATTACTTCGTTGTCGGAGGTATAAACCCAGGACGTTCATCCTCATAAAAACTCTAATAAAAATTGATAATAATCTTGCAAGTGAGCACAGACCTTCTCTAAAGCAAACTATGTTAGAAAGTACACCTGAGAATGTTTTATATTAAACAAATATATAAATTATAATCTTAGGCATAGAATTTATTAAAATATGTTTTATGACATTAAAATTTTAAAAGAATATGTATCCATATAAACTATAGGATTTAATTTGTGTTATGGTAAGTTTGTCTAAGGACTTCCATATTAGGATACAACGTATCTGAATAAAATTAAATTGTTAATAAAACACATAATCTGTAAATTCTACTAATTAATTAGTTTATTTTCACTCCCCATTTAGAATGTTATTTCATAAATCTAAGCTAGTACGCACAACATAACTTCATGCTTCTTCAAATATAATTAATAGTACAAGTATATCCCTGTGTTTTACTTAAATAAACTTCATCATACAAAGTCCAAGTGATGATTAGAGCTAAGTGGTTTTTGATAATTATATTATTTTCATCTATGTAATTCCACTTAAAACATAACAATTCTCAAATGTATTTTATATTGATAAAAAATAGTACAATGGGTATATCTTAGTAAATTAGTAATATAATCTCATCTGAACGGTAAATGTTTTTTAATTTAACTTGCCAGTTGACAATTGCTTCCACGCTGTGCGTGAACTTTATTCAACGAGCGAAGAATATACAATTAATTCAATTGGGGATTTGAACAATATATCTTACCCTACATAGTCCCAATACTCAGCTATGCTGGCTCAGCAATATATATTGTTTATATTACATTCACTATTTATAGTTTTAGGAGTTGAAAAGTGTTTTCATTTGTTTATGATGTTTAATACAACTGTGTAATTTTAAGTACGTTACATCGTCTAATGAAACTGTTGGCTGAATGCGTTTCGAGAACGATGACGTGAGATACGATAGGCCTATTACAGAGAAACAACTTCTTACTAAATTTGTATACTATGAGTCTTCTTAAACTCCCTAAATAATAAGATTTTTAATCAATTATTATTACTTTTTTAAGTGAATTTGCTGCATTAAAGTTATTGTATTTGATAATTGTTTGATTTACAAGAATTTATTGAAGTTTATTTTATACAAAGTACATACATATATGTTTATTTGACGTAAAAAATATTTTTTTATTAAATGTTGTATTACATTTTGTTTTGCATACAACTATTGTATACTATTCATAATAATTATAAAAGAATTACATAATCTAATATAAAATGTTTCTGCATATATATATGGATATCGTTATAGAAATGTACTTGATATTTTACTTTTATTTATAAAATCTTTTAATCCCTTAGATTCTATGGAAATATTACTAGCCATTACCATCAATATATAAAATATTTTGAAGAGAAACAAGGGAGGTATATTTATTGCCATCTTGGAACCTCACTTTATGACATTTGAGATAAAACGTAACAATCTGGAAACAGCTGTAAACAGTTGGGGACTCACAACTGAGATAAAAACAATAAAGTGTATACAAAACTTATGTTTTATTTATTATTTATATGGTGTAGTTTACATATATTTCAAATGTATATTTTGATAAAATAACGTTTTCTTTATCATTTATTATATGATAAAAGTAATAAACATACGATACAAATATTTTCTAAATGATGATTGTACCGAAAATGTGAAATGGTTTAAGTACCTAGAATATTAACAGAATTATAGTACAAAAACATAATTGCAATGTCATTTTGCATTGTTCAAACAAAGAACACTCCTAATTCAAAGAGGGTTTACATGCAAATGAGATGTCAGAGACTTGGTCATAAAGCTGTGTTAGTTCTGACCCAAAAGATACCATAACGTCTTAGAACTATATTACAAGAAGTATATTATTTCTTTATTTATGGTCAAATGTTTCAAGTAATTGATTTTCCATTACACATACTATTATAAATCATTATATTTAACTATACAATATAGTTTACCATTTAAAATGTTTTACAACTAAATTGATTTAGGATTGCATGAGTAAACAAGTATTCATTCATTTGTAGTCTCATTGCATGCAGACAGAAACGCAATCGTAATGGGGATAAATATGACCCAATTAAGAAGGACAATTTGTTCCTTATATTTTAGGTATTTGTGTTTTTGTAATTCTTCAAATATATAAATTCACTATATACTGTTTAGTCATTATTTAAACAAGTGTTAAATTTTGTCATTGCTAATTCTAATAAATAAATGTAAGCCCTAATGAGATATTGGTAAATTAATATTACCAATACGTTATTTTATTTACAATATTTACGTGTGGAGTATCTATGTATATTATTATATTTTAATAAAATTTAAACCTTACTAAAAAACGTAATTCTATAAGTTTGAGACAAGATTCAGTAAAGTTAACATGCAAATTTAATTTAAGTAGTTGACAGTATTAAGTGGTTATGCCATATTAATCATCATTAATTGCTGCCAAAAATCAGGAAATGAAGTAGAGCTTAACAGCGGAAACATTTTAAAAATATTTAACATAGTCTATACTATTTATTATTATGTAATATTTTAGGGCAATGTAATTCAATAGGTTTTCTAGTAGTTATTACGAAATGTCATCAATATTTTTTATGTATTTCTACATTAGCAAAACAAGTCGATCATCTTTTTAATCATTTTGATAGTTATGGTAATCAAACCAGTAATAGTTTTAAGTAATCTATATAGTGGCATTCGATTTAAGATATCACATATAAACAACGTGTTATTGTAATGAATAACTTATGTTTTTTATGCATGCCTAAACTACTAAGCAAGGTCCTTCATTATAGCTTGTCCATACTAGATCAAACTAATTTTTAGGCTGAAACTTAAACCCCTACACCTTATCTCAGCAGTAATTTGAAACTTTTTTTGAAAATTGACCCTAGCGTTGAGCGTTTGAGGCAGCTTCTTAAAGCAGTACAGTTTTGCTGAAATTACCTTGAATGCATTTGTAATATTTTATCAAATAGTTAAATAAATAAGATTCTGTCTTGTACGATGTATATCACGGTACTTTTGTTAAGTAAGAGGTACAGTCAAAAAGTTCCTGGAATAGGTTGACATATATTTATTCGACAAATATATAAACTTACAAACCTATTTCCCTTCAAAATACTCTCCTTGTACAACAATACACTTGTCCCTACGATCATTTAGATGTTCAAAAGACTTCTGACGCTTACTTTTTTAAATGTATTCCAATAATTTTATCGCATTTTTGTCAGGTTTAGCACCTGCAAATGTTTTTCACTATGTGAACAGGATGAAATCGGCCGGCGCTGGGCCAGGCGAGTATGGAGGGTGTTCCAGCGTGGTAATGCGAAGCTGACTAGGTAGTTACGTATTTAGAGAGATAGATTTGCAGGGGTATTGTCATGGAGCAAAATCCAATTGTTTTCTGCTCATTTTTCAGGCCATTTACTCCTAATGGCATCTCGTAAGTGTGTAAGAACTTTTGTGTTAAAAATTTACTTTATATGCGGTTTCATCATCTTTATTCTTCAGTTTACATGGACAGTTTGCCGAACTCATTAATGTTGTCATCTGTGGTTGCAGTCAAAGGGCGTCCCCTACGAGAGTCATCTTCAATGTTAATGCAACCTTCACGAAAATGATTGTGCCATTCGTAAAATCGGCTTTTCTTCATCGCCTCAACTCCGTACGCATGTTCGAACATTTTAAGTGTTTTAGAAGATGACTTTTGAGGTAAAACACAAAATTTAATATGCTTTAGCTGTTCTTTAAATCAATTTTAAAAAAGCGACAATGTAAACACGCAAATACTCGAAAAGCTCTCTCCATAGGGGAACGATGGCGGCTGGGCATGTTCCCTCATGCCTTCTCCGCACTAATCATATCCCTTCTCCAGGGATAGTACTAACTGATAGACAACGAAATTCCCACCGGCAACGACGCTGTGTGTCTCTGGACATCGATTCCGGGAACTTTTTTACTTTACCTCGTATATTGAGAAGTTATTTACAATAAATTACATATTTACGTAACAAATGATCTCAGTGAAACTGTTCTAGTGATAGTGGTGGACCTTTAACCAAAACAGCTTGCTTTATGTTTATATAAGTAATACCAGTGAGTTAATAAAAATTAACTCTTTTTATTTAAATTATTCTGGATTATGAACTAATGCAACACTTTTATTCTAAAAGCTTGTGTAAATGTTTACTTTTTCTTTTTCATTATAATCATATTTAAAACTACATATAATTATTCAAATGAATATCTAACTACTGAGTAGTAATCTAAAACAGTGATTCTATGATAGACAAAAATATTTTAATGGCTTTTTTATTTTCTAATATAATTTAGGTCAGAGATATGCTTCATAGACTTGAGCAAACGTTAAAGTGTGTTTTATTCTAATTATTATTATTACTATTATCTATTATTATCTAAAAGGAAAACACAGGCCTAAGTTTCGATTACTGAGAAGTGTTGAGTGAGGTTAATAATTGTATAGATGATATATATCACAGCTTGGAGCACTACATCACCGATAGACCAGATGGCACTGGGATCATCATTGCCGCACTGCCACGCAGGTATGACCTGTACCTACACCATCGCATCCATTATGACACATCTCGTGTAAAAAATACCTTCCTAGAGCAGCTGGCTCGTCGTCATGGCATTGAATTGCTGAGGATGGATGTTATTAATCGAAAGTTCTTCACTAGACACGGGCAATACTTGTCTATGTGTAGCAAACGGCTGATAGCGGGAATGATTGTGAAGATCCTTACTACGTATGACGCTCCACATCTGAGTCACCAGAGCCAAATCCCAGCCAAATAAGCATCTCGAGCTGCCACACCTTGTCACGTGGACTTGCAGTCATCGTCTACTGCTAGAGGAAAACTTGCCAGTCCACCTGAGATAGCTACTCTGTGCCTTCCTCATGACTCCTACGCTCACGCCGTAATTGGAGCCCCTAGTCAAAGTGATGCTAATGACATGAGACGCTTTCCAGTTCCAAAAAACATGGTTATTGAAAATTGCTATGTAATAAAGTAAATTCACCTTCCTGTTCTGCTATGGTAGAAGATATATCAAAATACAAAAACACGAAAAAAATTGTTTTCAACGATTCAAAATTACATTTTTTCCAGGGTCAATGAAACTGGTTCACCAAAACGCTCAAACTGCCATTAATACAATAGACGAGCTTTTGCTTATTTGTGACGAGCCAGGACCAGATGTGAGGACCAGATGTATTTGTAGTCTCTGAACATGGTTTCTGGCCCAAAACTATAAATTATTTCCGAATTCCGAAATTTCAATTGGCCAGTTATTTTTTTCGAAAAAACAATAATGGGGGAGGTGAGGCATTCTTTGTAAAGCAACCATTTAATTTTGAGCCATTTAAAATTTAGAATAGTTCAGATATTGAACTTTAACAATGGTGTTAAATTTTTATCAAATTCCTTAGGAAAAGTATGTATAATCGGCTTATGCAGATCACTTAATGGATGTAACCACTCTTTCTTTACCAAGTTAGAGTTTCTGTTAAATATCTTATTTTCAAAGACAGTTAAGGTTTTATTACTCGGAGATCTTAACATTAATGCAATGGAGCCCACCTGCCCCCTCACCCAGTGACTTCGCTATATCTTAAGTACTTTCAATTAAAATTGGTCCGTGAACTCACCTACAAGAGTGACTGCTATGTCGAGTACTGCCATCGATAACGTAATTACTAACATACCTCATGCGACAGTCTTTGTTTTGAACACTGCCGTATCTGATCACTATGCACTCGGGGTTGTGGTTCGTGGATGCACTTTGGAAGCTCACTCTTCACCAGTCAATATTGCCAGGAATATTGATTCCCAAAACGCCAGTCTACTCAATAATCTGTTAAAACGAGAGACATAGCACTATTTGAATAGCTATGATAGTGTTCATGACATGTATCATGCTTTTCACAATGGATTTTTATATTATGTAGACATACGAGTGTTTGCCCTTGACCTCTCCAAGACTTGACGCTTTGTCTACACCCCCTCGTAGCCTGCCCTTTCAAGAATACTAAACAATCAAAACACCCGAAAACTTGTTCTTGGATAACCAATGGAATCTTTTCTCACGGGAAAAACTTACAAATTCTTTCAGAAAATATTCATAACAACCCGAAACGAAAATTTCAAAACCTTTTTTAGAAGATATAGACAAATTTATAGAAAAGTCATACAAGGTGATAAAGCTTATGACACCAATAAAGTCTTCAGCAATTGTTAGAATTTTTCAAAAATCATTTGGAAAATTATCAACTCGTCAGCACAACAATAAATATTTTTCAATAAATCCAAACCGATTGAAATAAAAATTGGAGAAGATATAGTTCAAGATAAATTAACTGTTGCAAATGAATTTAACAGATTTTTTTCCACTCTAGCTTCACCAGACCCAATGTTTAATAAACCCCAATTCATAAATTAAATTGGAGAGCCAGTTGCATCCATGGCCTTGACCCCTGTATGTGAGTAGGAGGTGGCGAGTGCCATTCAGAGGCTACTACGCCCAAAACAAAACTGTGACGCCAATAGCTTATCTGTATGGCTCTTAAAACGGTGCTTTCAGCACTTACTGAAGCCTCTCACAAAATTGATAAATTTTTCATTTGAAACAGGACGTTTCCATTACTTTTGAAGACAGCAAAAGTTGTTCCAACTCACAAAAAATATTACCGTTCACTCGCGAGCAATTATCGTCCTATTTCAATTCTTCCTGTCTTTAGTAAGATTTACGAAAGGATCTTCTATGATAGACTTTAAAGCTTCATAGAGAGTCACAATTTATTAAATCCAGAACAATTTGGATTCAGAAAGGAAATATCCACAATTGATGCAATCAGTAAACTTTTGGACACCGTTGACGATGGCTTGGAGGGTAAAGAACGAGTGCTTAGTATTTATCTTGACCTCTCCAAAGCATTTGATTGTTTGCACCATGGGACTCTGCTGCACCTTTTAGAAAAATCTGGAGTTAGAGGGTTACCACACAGTTGGCTCATTTCGTATCTTAAAGATCGACACCAGTGTGTACAAATCTCAAATATAACTTCAAATAAAAATAGAATGGTTCATTGAGTCCCCCATGGATCTATCCTCGGACCACTTCTTTTTTTAATCTATGTGTGCAGATTGAACACAGTGATCCAGAATGGAGAACTGATTCAATATGCTGATAATACGAATCTCTGTATTAAAGGAAAAACATCCAAAGAATAAGAAAAAACAGCTTTTGTAGAGCTGAGCTCTTGCATTCAACATTTCAGTGAACTGAATCTAAAATCAAATAAAACCAAATCCAACATATTGAGTTTTTCACTGTGACAGCAGGAGCTCCAATCTCAACCCCATGTCTTCGTGGATGACACTCTTTTAGAGGTGGTAAATTCCAAAATATTCCTTGGAATGTTCCTTGATAGAAGACTGACTTGGGATGATCATATTGACCACGTTTGTGGTAAAATTGCTTCAGGCATATATGCGTTGCGCAATCTTGCAAAGTTCTGTTCCCCTAATGTCTTACTCATGGCCTACTATGGCATGGTGTATTCACATCTGGAATATGGAGTAAGACTTTGGGGAGGTTGTGCAAAAAGCAAAATTGAAAGGAGTTTTAAATTTCAAAAAAAAGCTGACAGAATAATTGCTAAGTTGAACCACAGAGAGTCGTGCCGGAATTATTTTAGGGAGTTAAAATTACTGACTTTACCTTGTCTTTACATGTATGAGGTGATACTATATGGCAGATCATGTTCTTTCTTAATTCGTGGCAGGAACGTTCACCAATACTACACTAGAGGCAGGAACAACCTCCAAACACAGCAACACATATTGGCACTATCAGACCACATGCCACATCAGGTTGGTGTCAGACTAATCAACATGCTCCCTGAAGAATTTTCAATTAACAACCAAAGTCAATTCAAAACTCGACTTAGACACCACTTATTGGCTAAAGCTTTCTATTCTGTGGATGAGTTGCTGGGATGATTAAACAGCATGACAGGAAGGCAGTATGATTGTGGCTGTATGAATGTTAGTAATATGTATGTGAATGTGGGGTGAATGACCATTTGTTGTTTAGTTTTAGAATTTTAACACATTTTAAATATTTATGTATATAATATTGACGATTGCATGACATGTTAAAAATTGTTAATTTGCAATAAAAAAAATATTTAATTTAGTTCTCAGAAATGTTAACTAGCTACCTTAGAGATAAACAACACTCAAAATCTTACATTAACATTTTACTCTATTATTTGTGTAAATGTACAAATAATCAAAACCGGTGATAATAATCATAAAACATAATTATCTGGTTTGATAATTAATATACATTTTACAAAATGTATAGGTATGATGTACACGTTTTTACAGAGTAATAAATAATCGAACTATAGTATGCTTGAAAAAACTAAACTATAGTTGAAATTTTGTATTTTTTACAAGTAATACACTCATCACAATTAATTGATAAACAAAGTTAAATAAATGTGACCTTACTCTTATTGTGAAATACAACATATCCTTAATGTTTCCAGACTCTAAAAACTGTAATGTGTAGTAAAAGTTTAAGTAAGTATTACCATTGATTATATAAATCTACATAGATAAACCATCTAATAGGAATATTTGTAGCAGTAATTTTGCTAGTTTGTGTGGCCCGCAACCATAGCTGGTTTAAACTGCATTACATTTAAATGGGACTACACTAGCGCTCCACAATGGACCACAAAAACAGCTGATATTTTGAGACTCAAAATTTAACATTGGATGGGAAATCTATTTGTGTATAAAATCAGTGGTATTATTCAAAACTCATACACGTATGACTGAAGCAATAATTTACAGTTCATGTTGGAAAATATACAATTCAACAATAACATTTCATTAATTTATATTAATTAGAACTCCTGTGTCATAAAGGGGCAGTCAATACGTAAGCTAAGAGCTAGGTAAACATATGGGTATAACAGTGGATTATGCATAAAATACATACTAGAAAAATAAAAAAACTACGCTAAAATTAAATGAAGATGAATGCTAGCATACATGGAATAAGTTTAAGGTGCCATAAAATTTATTTATATTAATGATACACCAACCTGTCAAACATCAAGACCAGTGAGTGACTGTCATGTATCATTGAACAGTGGGGATACATAGAGGGACTCAGATTAATTAGGTCCGTAATTTCCCCAGAGGTTAATTCGAGTAGCTCACTTTGTCCCTAAGTGACAGCTCTAAGTCCTATTGAAGACCAAGAGAACAGAGATACTGACGTAAGTGACTAAACTTAAGTGTTACACTATAATAAGAGGTAATATACATTAATTTTGGTCCTTTTGTTATATAGCCAATATATATTTTCTTTTTTAGGATTTATTACAAGTAATAGTGATTGTATTAATAATTACCACTTCAGTAACCCGTCTATAGGTCTAGACCGTAGAGATAGAAGAATCTACATTGTTACGTTAATCTACATAGAAGAATCTACATAGAAGAATTCTTTTTTGTTACGGAAGGATGTTTTGTTGTAATTCGCACGCTTGGGAAACTAGTGTACTTTGTAGGTAATTTAATCCTTTATTTAAAGGTATGCTTCTGAGTAAAAGAGGCTGAATAGTAAGTACAACAATTCAACGTACTTGAGTTCATCGTAAGGCAATTCATTGGAGGTAAGTACCGACAGACTTAAAACATCTTGGGCCACTTAAATTGAACAATACCTCCTTCGATTGAAACCCCTGGCCATTTCAGTGGAGTTATTGACAAAACCTGACCAGGATGTAATCTGATATTTATTTAATGGGCTAAAATAATTTGTTCACTATTAGACTCTATGATTTGAAGAGATGGAATAAAGTTTAATCAATAGAAATGGATAGTAGAAGGGTTATGTTCCTTTACCAACGTCCCAAGTACGACTTTCGTCCAAAATACGACGGGGGGTGGGGGGACTTTGATTTGATTTTGATTGATTTTGATTGATTTTTAATGAGCTTTGATTTGATTTTGATTGATTTTGATTGATTTTTAATGGGCTTTGATTGATTTTGATTGATTTTTAATGAGCTTTGATTTGATTTTGATTGATTTTGATTGATTTTTAATGGGCTTTGATTGATTTTGATTTAATTTTGATTGATTTTTAATGGGCTTTGATTAATTTTGATTTAATTTTGATTGACTTTGATTTTGACATTTAAAAATAATTTTTAAATATATTAAAAGTTTATTTAAAATTTAACATGTATTTCTAAATTCTTTTTTATTATTAATAATCAAAATTATAAATAATAAAAATTAAATTTTGAATAATAAATATTAAAAATATTATTTGCAATTTTTTTTTATTAATTAAATATAAATATTTGTAACAACCACATTTAAAAATAATTTTTAAATATATTAAAAGTTTATTTAAAATGTTTTGTTAAATACAAATAATTTTGTTTTTATTACAAATTAAAAATAAAAAAGAAGTTCTTAAAAGTAATTTTTTTTTTTTTTTTACTAAGATGGATGGTTCTTTCTTCTTAATGCCAATGCTTCTTGAATTCTCCGTTCATTAGATAATAAAGTTTCTTGCTGCCTTCTTCGATTTTGTTCAATTTGATTAATACGAAAGAGAAAATGAACAAAATTAATAATAAAACTGTGCTCCTGAAAAATACATTTTTATTAATATATAATAAAAGGTATATATCAAAATAAACTAATTTATTTAACTCAAGGTGTTTTAAGAAGTTTTTGAGGACGGGAAAAATTCTCAATTCAGTGAGTTAAATTTCCACAGATACCATCAATGTCTTATTCAATAAAACAACTTTTGTTAAATAAATTTTCTATACTTAGATATACACTTTTGTAAAATATCCTGAAAAAAACATATTTAATAATAAAACTCTGCTTGAATAAAAGAATGTTATTTTAGAAAAGATCTAAGAAGAAATAAATACTACTACACCAAAGGTTAGTGTTTAATGCATGCACAAAGAACAAGATGCAATACGGTATAGTGACCTCTACAAGGGAAGGGAAAGGAATGGATAACCGTACAGACATGTGGGCTCTATTTATCACTTCATTCGTCAAAATAATTTTGTAAAACAAAAATTTAGGAAAGGAAGAGACAGATGTTCTTTGCTAAAAGAAGTTGAGTTTAAAATTAATTTACAAAAGACAGTTAGTAGAAAACAAATTTTAAATTCAACAAGAGGGTGAATGTATAATTACAGTTATTTGCACACTGATCGTCATTTATTAAAATTCAAACTGAAAGCGGGCTATTTCAAACATCTGTTCGCCATCAAGGTAACGGACTACTAAAAACAGCTGTTTGTGAACCAAATGTTGTACAGTTTTAAAATACTTTTTATTTTTCAATAATACTATCTATAAAACACGTTTGTTTTTAATAATAATATTTTAAAGTATTTGTTTTTAAACTGGATGTTGTATTATGTTGGAGTGTATTAATTCCTTTAGTTTAATTTAAACATTGACTTAAAATAATACACTGAAAGTAACAACAATAGAATTCAAAATAGTAATATGCTTCAAAAACTATTAATTGAGAGTGTAATAATCCTAGTAGAGTCAAACAATATAGCAATGATTAGAATTTTTTAATCAATAATACATTTTAGAAAAACAGATAAGTGATTGTCAAATCGGTTGGAGGGGGTTATTAAAATTTATAAAGAAACAACGGTTTTAACAGATGGTTCCTTGCTAAATTTAATTTTTTAAATTTATTAGAGTCAGGTTTTATTTAACTAGATGTAACACATATGTTGCCCTCATTCTATCGCTAGCTTGCTATCTAGCATGAGCTAACAATTCATTTACCGTTTATCGGTTTTTGAAAATATACATAATTAACTAAACATTACTCCACTTTAGAAAAATACAATGTCATCTACAATTTTAAACAATTAGTTAAACAAATACAATTTAAACAAAGATGAAAAAACACTATCTAACAAAATTAAAATGTAATATTAAAAACAAATTAAACCATATACAAACGAAACCTACATTTACAATTTAGGTTTAAAATTAATTTGGACTACTGACAGGTGATTGCAACCGGATAGTCATTAAAATTAAACGAGGAACAACCGGAAGACTCGACGCTGCTCAAAAGATAGTCTTGTTTTCTTATCAAACCATCAGAAGCAGGTGCTTGCTCATTTCACAAACTTTATTAAAAATTTATTGCGTGTTATAAAACTGTTTGTACGGGTCGGGACAAACTTATTCCACTGCAAAGCCTCTTCCGAAACAGTTAACAAAATTATTATGGATAATGATCAACACTTTAATATTACTTCAACTACAGCGCCTCACACTTTTCCAGAAGAACAAATAGACAGAAATCAACCGATTCAAGAAAGCATTGTAACAACAAATTCAAATTTAATTCTCTTTCGTATTAATCAAATTGAACAAAATCGAAGAAGGCGGCATCAACACTTTAATATTACTTCAACTACAGCGCCTCACACTTTTCCAGAAGAACAAATAGACAGAAATCAACCGATTCAAGAAAGCATTGTAACAACAAATTCAAATTTAATTCTCTTTCGTATTAATCAAATTGAACAAAATCGAAGAAGGCAGCAAGAAACTTTATTATCTAATGAACGGAGAATTCAAGAAGCATTGGCATTAAGAAGAATGAACCATCCATCTTAGTAAAAAAAATTTACTTTTAAGAACTTCTTTTTTATTTTTAATTTGTAATAAAACTAAATTATTTGTATTTAACAAAACATTTTAAATAAACTTTTAATATATTTAAAAATTATTTTTAAATGTGTTTGTTACAAATATTTATATTTAATTAATATAAAAAAATTGTAAATAATATTTTTAATATTTATTGTAGTAGTGGCAGACCACCCCAACCGTTTTGACATTCCAAGAGTTAATAAAAAAGTGTTGGGTGTGATGAAGGATGAGCTTAGCGGACGTATAATGTTTGAGTACGTGGGGCTACGCTCTAAAATGTACGCTAGCCGGTCTGAAAACGGAGAAGCTAAGAAGGCAAAAGGAGTAAAAAAATCTGTAGTAAAGAATGAACTAGAGTTTTCTGACTATAAGGAGTGCCTCGATAAATTCTGTCTCCTCTACAGTACTGTGGATGTTACGTTGGATGACGCTTTGGAGAGAAATGAAAAGTATAAATCCTGCCAAGTGAATAGAAAAATGAATTTAATTAGGAGTCGCCGCCATGAACTGTACAGCATAGAGCAAAATAAAATAGCGCTTTCAGCCTACGATGATAAGCGTTTCATTTTGGAAGGAGGAATAAAGACCCTGCCATGGGGACATTATACCATCGACGAAGAAGCGATGATTGACCGAGCCGTCTTAGACGCGCTGATGGTGGAGTAAGGAGACGGGTGGGAGCACAAGAGTGCAGGAGGTAGCAAATAGAAGAAGGTCGGCTACCACTTTCCGCAGCGGGGAGGGGCTGTGGAATCCCTTAAAAACCAATAAATATTTTGGTTTACAACAATCTTAATCAGTTATGAATTGGACACAATTCAATCCAGTTATGAATGTGAGAGAAACCATCGCCAAAGAG